>QLSR01000390.1:76841-87313 GCA_031780015.1 Citrullus colocynthis | reverse complement strand
AAAAAAAAAAAAAAAAAAAAAAAAAGCTTTGGTTTTGACAATCTCTAGTTCCTCTTTATTTCAATCAGTAATTTTTTCTCGTTTTTGTTTATGTTGACTATTTTATGCTCAATAAAGGCTTGATACCATTGTAAAAATACAATAGCGAGTAAAGTTTTTTAGTGTCTTCTTTTTAAGAGCATCATATCATGAAATCAAGATCTCATCCCTTCTACTTATTATTCTTCAAATTTTGAGTGGTTTTGTTTTGAAAGACTCATCAATTAAAGTCTGGGTATCTATATCTTGACACCTTGAAAAGGATGATCCAAATCCTTGAATATACAACAAAATACACTTAACTATTGTGGATGTAAAAAATAAATCAACTGTGAATTTGTTTTACAGGAGAAAATTGTCTGAGTGTTTGCAAAACAAGAGATTAAGCATCGGTGTAGTGTTAAGCCACACACTCTCATGCTCAAGTCAATATCGAGTTTTGTGAGTAACTTGACAGTAGAAAATAATAAGGCTCACCTCATGTCTTTGAGTTACTTCGACCAACGACTTTCATAAGTTTTATAGAATTGTAAAACCTAACAGTTACTCGGGCTCATAATTGCCCCTCATAATTTTTTAAAATTGTTGAGTTAATTTGATTTGATGGGTGGTAGCACCACTATTACTGCAACGAATGCTTAAGCACACTGTCCGTCCAAATTCTCAATGTCTCTTTTATGGTTTGTCCGTTATGAATTTAGACGGCTTCAACCTCAGTCACTCTAAGGTTTCCCTCTAAGCTCTTCTAGGCTCATTTCATTGGTCATTTGAATTCTCTTAGGTTTACTTTTATCTATGAGTCTCGCTAAGCTTCCCTAGACTCATCTCATGGGTCTCTTAAGCTGCTCATGAACTGCAGGCTCATCCATAGTAGAAAAACTAAAAACTATAAAGAAAAAAGAGCATTCAACATGTATCGAATCTATTTTTATATTCCACTCCATAATTCTTATTTCCTCCTCCTCTCTCTAAATAATGAAAATTGAGTTAAGGCGGGTCTAGTTGTTGTATTAAAAAAAGAAAATTTTGATTAAAAGACTCTTTATCAAGGTCTGAAATGATTTTTATCTCATATTTTAAAACTTAAGAATTTTGATATTTTGCTTACCTCATCGTTAAACAATATTACAAAATTACCTTTATTTCTTCTCCTTCTTGTATGACCAACTTCGATGAGATCGGCACTAGTTTGGGTGAGTCCACATGAGCCGTTCTAGCCGTGGTCTTCTTCTCTTCCTGTCAACGAGACCAAAAAGTGAAAGTAAGAGAACGAGAAAGGAAGTTTCTTTTTAGCAATGAATTTCACTTGAATCCCAAAATTTGGTCGTCCATCCACACCCCAAATATATATCCTGCTTCAAAACTGGTATTTCCCGCGCCAATCAGGTGAACCCTGCTCCACTAATTATGGACTAGGTCCTCGTACATCGGTACATCTTCCATAGTCGTTTCTCATTTCTTCTTCAATTCTTCTGCTTCTCTTTGTTTCCCAACTTTCTCCTTGTGTACAAATATCTCTGCTATGCCGAATTTGACGTTGTTGGCGTTTGCTGACGAGTAATCAGGGGTACTGGGTCGGGTTGTTGCAGTATGAGCGGCGGAGAAAAGAACGAGAACGAGGAGTTTGTGAAGCAAAATACTGGTTTTCGTCGGGAAAAGAAACCGACGAAGGAACGAAAACGGCGGGGTCGAAGTCCGTCTAAAAGGGAAGCAGTTGTTGACATTGAAGATATTATGTTCAGCATAGACAATGTTCAGATAATCCGGGCATCGCTATTGGAATGGTACGACCGTAGCTGCAGGGACCTTCCATGGAGGAGCTTGGACAAAGGACAACCTGAAACACGGGCTTACGGTGTGTGGGTTTCAGAAATAATGCTGCAGCAGACGAGAGTTCAGACCGTCGTTCACTTTTACAACCGTTGGATGCTTAGATGGCCCACCGTTCAACATCTCTCTCGTGCTTCTCTTGAGGTTTGTTTGGAATTTTCTTTGAGCTACATTACTGTCTTCTTTACTCTTGGTAAATGAATTTCGATATCTGCCAGGAAGTTAATGAAATGTGGGCAGGCTTGGGGTACTACAGACGAGCTCGTTTTCTTTTGGAGGTAATCGTTATTCATTTCAGTTACCTTGGACATGATAGGTTTGATACACATTTAAACATGAGTTTCTGCATTTCACTTCTTTATTCGAACTGCAAGGCAATGAACTTTTAGAAACAAAGTGTGAAGAAGATAGGAGCAAAAGTGTTTCGGGAAACTTGGAGTGTCATTGAGTCATTCATTTCATTTGATAGGAGCAATAAAAGCTAAGTTGCAAAAGAAGAAAAAGCAAAGGCAAGGAATACCGCCCTAAAACTTGTATAAGTTGCTCTTTCAAAAAGGCTATCTAGGACGGTATGTGTTTACCATGAGATGAGGTCGAAGATTACAAAGGAACGAATAATAGAGAGAACTCGTATGCATTTCTTCAAAATTATGCTTCACTTTCCCAAGAAACACATGATTTTTTCCTTTCTATTTTCTTTCTTAACAAGTTTTGCATCCAGATATCCCCCATTTGCCAGAGCATATAAGAGAAAGTGAGTTAATGAGTGGACTTATTATGGTCGTGTTTTGTATCTGTGTATAAGTGTGAGTCCACTGCATATTAGTAAATAGTTAGTTGGCACAGAAATGAGGGAGCAAATATATGGGTATTCCTTTTTAAGAGGTCACACCTTTTGCTTTTAATATTTTTCAAGAAAGTTGAACATTTTTTTTTTTGTAAGTTACGGTTGCAAGTTTGAGGTGTCTTACGATTTGTGTTCTTCAGCTGCAATGCACACAGTAAGCATACATCCTAGAAGGATTTTCTTTCTACTCTTGTATATCTTTAGTAAATTGGTTGCTTTCAACTTTTCAAATATCAATGGAAGTTCATGTTTCTTGTGAAAATAATATTAGTAAAATACAAAATAACTGAAGTGAAAATAATAGCTGTAATAGGCATCTCGGGATAATTAATCATTGGTTATAAAATTCTGGATACTCCTTTCTTATTTTGTTGCTAGGGTGCAAAGATGATAGTCAAAGAAGGTGGTAGATTTCCTAAAACGGTTTCTGCCCTTCGAAAAATTCCTGGAATTGGAGAATATACAGCAGGGGCTATTGCCTCCATAGCATTCGATGAAGTGAGTGCTTTTCTGGCCTAATTTTTTTCCCTACTCCCAAGGAGCACTTCTAAATATGTTTCCTGAGCAGGTGGTGCCTGTGGTCGATGGTAATGTGATAAGGGTAATTGCTCGATTAAAGGCCATTCTAGGAAATCCAAAAGACCCAAAGTTGAACAAGCAAGTTTGGTGAGCTTTCCTCATTATTAGGATAACTGACTTTTTGACCACGTAACAAAGATGCAAGACTAGAGTCTGTCTTATGGGGGGAGGGGGGGCATGAAACTTTTATAGAATCTTTACATCCTAGTCATTCTTATTATCTTCATCTTGTCTTGATAACTTAAAAATTTATGAATATGTTTGATTGACTTGAGAGAAAATTTTAAAATGTTAGTTTTTCCTTGCATTACCATCGTTTTTATATTTGTTAATAATGCTGAAAATGATAAAATAGAACTTTTTTATATATTTGATTTATTCTAGTTTGAAGTTCATGCTCATTTAACCATTCTAATTTAATTACCTTATCTCATCTCTCTCTATTTGTTGGGGGAGAGGAATTAGGAAGGCAGCTGCTCAATTAGTTGATCCTTCCAGGCCTGGGGACTTCAATCAGGCACTCATGGAACTTGGTGCAACTTTATGCAATCCTACAAACCCAAGCTGCTCAACATGCCCTGTGTTTGATCACTGCGAGGCCCTTTCAATCTCAAAGCATAATAATTCAGTTCTTGTCACAGATTATCCTGCTAAGGGGATAAAGACCAAACAAAGACATGATTATTCTGCTGTAAGTGTGGTTGAGATATTGGAAAACCAGGGTACATCTAAGTTAGAGCAATCTAGTAGATTTCTTCTTGTAAAGAGGCCTGATGAAGGTTTGCTTGCTGGTCTATGGGAGTTTCCATCCGTCTTGTTGGATGGAGAAGCTGATTTAAGTACAAGGAGAGAATCCATTAATAGCCTCTTGAGTAAATACTTTGGACTTGAACCAAAAAAGAATTTTGAAATAGTTATTAGAGAAGAGGTTGGAGATTTTATCCATGTTTTCACGCACATCCGTCTCAAGATATATGTTGAGCACTTGGTCTTATGTTTAAAAGGTTTGAGTTACTTCTCCTTTCATCCCTATCTGTGCATTAAGTATTCATAAACCAATGACTTGAACTTGCTATACAACTTAACCTATATGAGATCTACTTATCTTATAGGCTGTCAAACGTCGTGTGCATGTTTATTATCTACTTCTATGTCACCTCTCGCAGATGATATATTGTCAATTGTCATAGGTGGAAAACTATTACTGAAACCGGTCTAAGAGGAAAACCATTAAATGAAGTTTTGATTTTTGAAACATTACCCTGTATAATTTTTAAGCTTCCAAACTCCAATTATCATATTAGTTTAGGATTGAATTAGTATTTTGAGTTCGTCATCGGTTGCCCTCTTAAATTTGTTTTGTCCTGCTTCTTCATTGATGCCTATTGTGCTATTTTTTGTTGGCTCCATTGGCTTCAATGGGAGGTATATCTTATTTTTCTCTCCTACAATTCTATTTTTCTTTCAAATGAAGTTTCTACTCCCTACACATATAAAATACGAATAAATAACTTCATAAATTTACATTCTGATCACCATTGAAATTAAATTGTATTCTGTTCATATCAGTGCTTGAAACTTCGTGGCTCTTAGTTGTCAATAGTGTAACAAAGAAGCACTTGATGGTTTATTGTTCCTAGCATTGCGGTTACACTGTTTAAATTGCCTGAAACAAAACATTGATTAGTCCTTAGAATTCAGCTGCAACTCCTATACTTATCTGGAGTGAGAAAAAGGTACGAAGTGATTTTCATTTTTCCTACTAATATTTTACCTTGCCTGTTGCATCTGCGACATGTAACATCATATTGTTAAATACTTTTGAATATTTTAATTTTAGAATGGAATAGGTCATTGTGATTAGTATGGTAATTCATGATCTAAATTCTAATTTTCATTGTAAATTGACATCAACCACAATTTATTAGATTTAAAATGATTCTATTTTCATATTTATAGTAAAGGGTAATGTTGATGTCTAAAATTCATACAAGCACAATAGATTAATCTACTATAGAATAGGTATCGATAGTTATTTCTCAATATTTTTAATTTTTAATATCATCAATTCTTGTAAGTGGATTACTTCAAAAAAATTCTTAGTAAGTGGATTACTTCAAAAAAATTCTTAGTAAGTGATGAGAAGAATTATTAGATAGTATACTTGAGCTAATATTTATATAGGTGTTAATTTAGATTAATTAATGATCAATTAGTTATTGTCTTATTTTCTTGTATAAATAGCCTCTTTTGGGTTGTAATAAGAAGCTTTTGGATATCCTTTGAAATAGAAGTTTTGTTCCTTGGAGAACTTTCTCCCAATTTAGAGATGGATTTCCCTAACTTGGCCATGGAATTGGCCTAATACTTTTACATGTTGATCATGATGTCAACCTCTTAGATCATTTTGCAGTATTTCAAGTTGATAGTAACGAAAGCTGCTTTGAAGTTGATAAAAATGAGAGCTGCTTACTTTCGTTTGGAATTGATTTTCATCAGTTTTCTTGAATCTTATGCTGTAGATAGACATGTTTTTCTGTGACTATTCAAAATACTTTGTGCATCAAAAGCTATGGATGACTATGGATTTTTCTTTTTCCTTTGTTTTGGAAATTTTTGAATTGTGGTCCTGTATTATTTTTTTTTTTATTCTTTAATTATTATTATTTTTTTTCATTTCAGTTATTTTACTTTCACGTATGTTTGCGTTCTTAAAGGTGAAGGTAGCAAGATGTTTCGAAAACAGGAGAAGAAATCTATATTATGGAAATGTGTAGACAGCGAGGTTATGTCAAGCATGGGATTGACGTCCAGTGTGAGGAAGGTAAGCACAGATGGTGCGTTAGATGACTTCTCGTTGTGTTACTTCAATATTACTTTCATAATTATTTAGTCCCATGGGAACATAATTATCAACCCTATAGTTCTAGTAAGTCCTGGCATCAGAACCAAATACTGTCGATTTCTCCACATTTTTCTCCTCTTCTCTCAGTCGCATACACCCAAAGATCCATTTCTTCCCCCTGTTTTCTTGGGGTGTTTTTTTCTTCTGGGCACGCGGTTGAGATAGTGTTGAGATAAGGGAGTAGGCATTTCTTTTTTTTTTACTTACTGCTGTTGCAATTGACATGATGGAGGTCAAGATTCGCAAACACAATTTCCCTTTATTAGCCTTAATTGGGACAGAATTACACATTGGTTATAACCATGCTTCTGAAGTTTAAGAATAATGATGTGACTTCTGCACGATCAGATGATTGAAGGCGGCCTACGTATATCGTTTGCTATTTATATTTAGAAAAAGAAAGAAAAAAAATAGTGAAATTTAACTTGAGAAACGTCAATTTGGTTAATAATACGAAACTGAGGTATGAGTTCGTTCAACCATTTGTTGTATACACCAATTAGCAACATTGAATGTCAACTTTTCTCAAGTAGAATTTGTCTAGATCTTCCACTTGTTATATCTGTCAATGCAATCACAAATCTCCTTGATCATCCTTGTTAGTTTAGTTATTAAATGTAGGTTGTTTATGTATTGTTTAATTTAAGTATTTATTTTCTCGTAAGAGATTTGTTTTCTAATCATGTAAATATGTAAAGGACAATCAGTTATTAGCAACTAATTTGACATATTTTTGATAGGCCTATGCCATGGTCGAGAAATTTCAGGCAGAGAAGACATCTTCTAGCCGTGCAGTCCCCAGAAAAAAACAGAAAGCTTGAATTGCAGGAGCTGTTGACATTTACGATAAGTTTATTTGATGCTTTTCCCATTCATCGATTGTTGTGTTTGTCCCACTAGTAATCGACAGCAGGACAACCTATTTTCATGAAAGTTGTAGATGATGAGGGAAAATAGGAGGGGAGATTCATGGGTCAGTTTTGTGTGGATGGGGGATCAAACATTCTATCTCTAGAGAGGAAGACCATGTCAGATATCATTGAGCTAAGCTCACTTTGACAGTTATGTTTTCGTCTTTTTTTTATAGATAAGAATTAGATAAATAGATATTGTTGAATGACAAAAAGTTCAAGAATGTACCCATCCTCGTACACCAAAATATTTGAATTCACTAGACTTTGTGATTGTAAAGAAATAGTAATTTGATAAAACTAATAAGCAAAGCATATCTAGGCTGTCAAATAGGCTTTGTAAATTGAGTTATGTACTCAAGTTAGTGGCTATACAAGGCGCATATGGAGTTTCGTTAGCTTGGAATATTGTTCAAATGAAATCATGGAAAAAAAAACTTGGAACTTTATCTTTTTTTTGTATAAAATATTGGAGTTGGGTTCCGATGAGCTAATGGAAGATTTTAGTGAATTTTCTATATTTTTATCATTTGAAGCAATCAGAAGATTATCTCCCATTTGAGTGGAAGAACGCAGAACGAAGAAGTATGGTAGAGTCAAATGTCTTTTCTAATCATTCAAAAGAAGCTCTAACGGAATGGGAGTGCTTGTAACAAAAAAAACTATATTTTGCGTTGCAGGTCCCGTGATTGTACAACTCTTTAGATTTAACAACTTCACTCTTTCACTCATTGCTTCAAAGTCCCTTTAGTGTCTCATAAAGCTCAATAAACACAAATAAGGAAAACTTCATTTTTACTTAAATTAAATAGATTAAGCATGATGATTCAACCAAGTTAACTAAAAAGTCCAATAATTAAGCTTAGTTTTAGAGTTAAATAACCCACATAAACGAGAGTTATCAATCTATCATTGATTGATAACCCTTAAAATTGTGCCAAATTTATAAATACTTTAAGACTATGTAAGATTTGCTATTATTTATCATAAATTGTCATGCATGCAATTTTGTCTTATTTCTTAAACATTGTTCATCCTCTTAACAAGCTTTTTGTTGATCTCTCTAAAGCGAATAATGTGGAAGATGACTATGTGGAAATCACTTGACGCTCGTAGGAGTTGTCTCCTTTACAATGTGTAATCGGTCTTGTAACTTTGTCGCTCACTCTTTGTCTTGATCAGCTTATGATGTGTAAATGCTCTCGTGACTTTGTATTTTTTAACGAATTTTATTTTTTTAAAAAAAGAAAAAAAGAAAAAGAAAAAAAAAAGGCCACGGATAAGAGAGGAAGACCCAAATGTGAATTTATTTGGGCCGTGTGGAAGTCCATTAATGGGTTGGTTCGATCTGGAAATGCAATTTGGAATACCGTCTTCTATTGTTTCGACCCACGCAGCGTTGTCTTGCTGTCGCTTCTCGTCGACGCGTTCCATTCTCTTCCGCCTAAAGCCCTAAACCCCGTCGTCGTCGTCGTCGAAGAACATGGTGAGACTTACAGTCGATTTAATCTGGAAAAGCCCTCATTTCTTCAATGCCATTAAAGAGCGAGAACTGGACCTTCGAGGTTGTCTATCCTTTCTCAACTCTTGCTTCTTTCACTCTCTCGACCACACATTTCTTAACTCCTTTCTTCTCGTCTCCAGGAAACAAGATAGCAGTGATAGAAAACCTAGGTGCCACCGAGGTGAGTGATTTCCACCGCCTTATGTCTTGTTTTTATATCTCTGGAATTCCAACATCAGTTAAGTCCGTTTCCGGGGTCTTCTTACTCTAATATGATGAATCCCTAATTTAGAGCATGCCATTTCTCCTTCCGGGTTGCTTTTGTTGTAATCTGAAATTTAAATTATATTCTTTACGTGCTGGCAAGAATCTCTCCACAGAATTCAACTTCACTTCAAATGAGTAATGACAGTTCTCATTAATCTGATTAGTTTGTTTTGCTACAATATGTTATACCATTATGAAGGTCCTTTGAAGTTTCATTCTCCTTGAAGACAGCCTAAAGAACTCCAATTTGAGGCCATATGCTGCTGTACATTTTCCCTTGAGTCATAAAAAATTTTAAATTTAACATATTGAGGATCCAATTATCCCTTTTAACAATAAGGATCAGATCTGAGCAGTAATAGCATTTTTTTCCCGTAGAATTATGGCTATGTTCTTGAACTGCCTACCCGAGAGAACCAAGTTCACATTGAATGAAGAGGTGGTTCATAGTTTTTACATCCTTTCTACATGAATGATAGATATGAGATCTGAGGCTATATAGAAAGAGATGGCCTCCTTTGCCTTCTATCTCGAGTAATAAGACTTCCTTTAGGGCCATAAATAAACTCAGACCTGTTAAGGAACTTGGTGGTGTTAACCAATTAGGAGTATCTTTTTATTGAATAAAAAATCTTCCCCTTATAAATAGGACTAGTGTTTATACTAATGTCTCTCTTAACCAAAACTTACAAACTTAACAAACTACTCCAACAGCTAACAACTAACTTGGCAAATAGCTAGTTCAACCAAAAAATTACTCAATGACATCACTTACCTTACAAAACAAGCTCCACGAGCACAGAACACAACTTGGACTAATTAGAGTTGAGCTTGAAGTTAAACGACATATGAGAAAATAGGCCATTTGAATAAAGTTCCCAAAGCAGTCTATCCTTATCATTTCCTAGCTTTATCAGATTGAGCTTAAGAGAAAAAGGGATCCACTCTTTAATTATCTATATCTTTGTCTCCTCCTCAAGCCTACATCCCATAGACTCCTCTTCCACAGATTCTTGATGAGGCTCCTTCTGTTTTTGGAACATCATTATTTCGAAAAGAAACAGGAGTGGCTATCATCAAACTAACTCTCTTCCAAAGATGTAATTGTCTCTCATGCCAACTTTGTCTAAAGTACAAATTATCAACGGACCTTAGGTTTTGATTACTCCATGGCTAAAAATTAACTCCATGACCACGACCTCCTAATTCGTGAGCCACCTGATGGGATAAGAACCATATTTACTCTGTAAAACTTTCTCCTAGGCCCTCATGAAAGTATCTACAACAGAGCCTCTGATCATTAAGGGTTCTTTCTTGTATCTCATGTATCCCTTTTCCAATCCACCTAAAGAAATAGGGACTCAAGGAGGGCAGCTTACTTTCAAAGTTTCACTTGATTGAGTGACAACCTTTGTCAAAGAAATGACATACTCATCCTTTTGTGTCAAGCTTCTAGAGTTGATTCCTCATTACTCTGTAGTACTTTGTCTTTATTTAAAATGAAATGATATTTCTTTATAAGAAAGGTCTTGTCTAAGGCTCTTGCAATATTGAGTTGTAGTGGTGTTTGTTCACCAATTTGACCAAAGA
>QLSR01000390.1:15509-76630 GCA_031780015.1 Citrullus colocynthis | reverse complement strand
CCCCCCCCCCCCCCCCCCCCCCCCCCACCGCGAAAAAAAAGAAAAAAGAAAAGAAAAGTGCAGCCTCATTTCATTATAAGGTTAGGTGGGTTGGCTTGTGAGATTAGTTGAGATGTGCACAAGTTGGTCTAGACACGCCCGATTCACGAATAACTGAAAAAAAAAGAGATGACCAAGAATACCCCTCATCTCCTATTAAAATTGACAGAATACACCAAGAAGGTGTCACTAATACACAGTAGGTTAAAACTTCGTTAAATTTTTTTTTTTTAAACGGAATGGAACTTTTCATTGATATAATAAAAAGAGCAATAACTCAATTACAAAGAGACTAAATATCCAAAATAGACAAAAAAAGAACTGAGGATCAGGAGGTGCACTCGAGCGGTTAAAGCTTCGTTAATATTTTTTATTTAAAGTACTTTCTCATCTGAACTCATTAAGTTTACCCTTTTTCTGTTTGTTTGAGGATAGCATGGTTGACAATTTATTTGGCTTTCCCAAAAATGAAAGAAAGTGATGTCTATTCTTGGTTTTCTTTTCTTTTCTAGCCATGTAATGGTAGATTTTTCTTCGCTAAATTTCAGGACCAATTCGATGCCATTGATTTGTCTGATAATGAGATTGTGAAACTGGAAAATATGCCATATCTTAATCGATTGGGCACATTGCTGATCAATAATAATAGAATCACTCGCATCAATCCAAATATTGGAGGTGAGCTTTCCATTATGCTTTTACGGGATTAGTTAAACTCCATTTGATAACCATTTGCTTTCGAAAATTATGCTTGTTTAAACACTCACAATTTTTTTGGGTGAGTTTTCCACTTGAAAACACATTTAATATTTTAAACCAAGTTTCAAAAACAAAATAAGTTTAAAAAACTACTCTTTTTAGTTTTAGATTTTGGCTTGGTTTTTTAAAATGTTTTTAAAATATAGATGATAAAACACAAAAATTATTTGTGGAAGTAGTGTTTACAATCTTAATTTTCAAAAACAGAAAACTAAAAAACAAAATGGTTATCAAATGGGACTTTAACAATCTTGTTTTTGGAAATATTTTTTCTTAAATAAAATTGTCTTTGTTCTTCTCAGAGTTCTTGCCAAAATTACATACACTAGTTCTTACAAACAACAGACTTGTGAACTTGGTAGAGATCGACCCGCTGGCATCCCTTCCAAAACTTCAGTTTCTTAGTTTGTTGGATAACAATATTACGAAGAAGCCAAACTATAGATTGTATGTTATTCACAAGTTAAAGTCAGTCCGGGTGCTTGATTTCAAGAAAGTCAGAAACAAGGTAACTTTTTCCTGCATTCAGACCTTATTATTTAAGGAGTGGCTGTTATTCTTGGCTTGTTTTTGCCTTTTGCTTTTTACAATGCCCAGAAACAGTTAGAAGACAATTTCAAGTTTATTTCAATGTTAGAGTCTTATGGTGTATTTTGAAAATGTCGTAACTCAACTTTTATGTTTCTCTTAAGGATTTAGCATTAGTTTGAGTTCTTTTTATTGTATTTAGTATGATATTTGAATCTAAGTTGGGTTTTGATTGTGCTATTTCGGTAAGATCTTAAACTTCTTGCTGTTTTTAAAAATACATATATTATGCTATTTATGTAAATACCTCTATTTTTTGTTAGAGAAATGTGTTTTTTGCACATCAAGAATGTGCATATGCTCATATGTTAATACCTAAGGTTTCGTTTAGTAACAATTTCGGTTTTTGTTTTTGTTTTTTTAAAATTAAGCCTATAGACACCACTTCCACCTCTAAATTTCTTCGTTCGTTGCCTAGTTTTTACCAACGGTTTAAAAAACCAAGTCAAAATTTGAAAACTAAAAAAAGTAGTTTTTAAAAATTTGTTTTTGTTTTTGGAATTTGGCTAAAAATTCAACTATTGTACTTAAGAAAGATGCAACCATTGTAAGAAATGTGGAGGAAATAGGCTTAATTTTCAAAAACTAAGAACCAAAAACGAAATGGTTATCAAATGGGACCTAAAGAATTCAAATGCATTCATTCAATTTAATGTCCAGCTATTTATTCATTAACAATCATGTGCCCGAGAATTAGTGGCTGAACAAGGAAGGAAAAGTAAAATTATAAAGAGAGTTGGAGTGTCCGTGGACATCTAGGATGTGCACATGTTTAGGGGGTTCCACTCAACTTCATTTAACTCCAATTCGATGTGTCTGGCTTAACTCTTGATCAACAGTTGGACCTTGGAGCTGTGTGTTTCTATTTTCCCCCTGTTCATAGAGCCCTCTTTTTGTTAGTTCTTTTTCTGCAAAACTTTTATGTGCAGGATATATTTTAGCATATGTTTTTACATTCTTGGATTTCATCTGATAACAAATTTGTTTTGGTTATGAAAGTTATTTTTAAAATTTTAGCCAATTTGTTAAACAACGTATAGTTTTATATACGATACAGTTATTGATCATTTCCAAATGTCTTATACCAGGAGAGATTGGAGGCTAGGAATTTATTTTCATCAAAAGAAGTTGAAGAAGAGGCAAAGAAGGAATCTGTGAAGATGTTCATTCCAGGTGAGGCAGAGAATGCATCCAAACCTGTCGAGGAGAAACAAACTTCAAACGTGTCTGCACCAACACCAGAGCAGATTATAGCTATTAAGGTGTGTACATTCTATACTATACATCAATCACATCATAGCATAAAGCTTAAGAATCACTTTGATTGAAACATATGTTTGCAAGTTTTCAAGATCTTTATTTTGTTGCTGTTTAACTTCTTAGAAATTTTTAAGGTTGCCTCAGCTGGTTTCAGCCATTTATGCCATCTTTTCAAATCCACGACATTAATTCCCTTAGTTTGATCTGCATTGGTGTGTTTTGTCTAGATCAGCTCCTGAAGATTATTTGCAAAGAGCACTCTGGCTTGTAAAAATTTATCACCACCATATGTTTCTATTAAATCGGTTGATCAATTAATTCTTTATGTTACAGGCAGCCATTGTTAACTCCCAAACTCTTGAAGAGGTTGCAAGATTAGAACAGGTGTGCTTCGTTGTTTTGTTGTGTACAGTCACCCCTCCTACCGTAAAAAGGGAGAAAAATCTCTATTTAAATGTTTATGGGAATAATAACGTTGGAAATGCTTCTTTGCTGCTGGCAGGCGCTTAAGTCAGGTCAGTTACCTGCAGATTTGAATCTTTTGGAAGATAATACCGTGCCAAACACCACAAAAGATACAGAGGATAAGACAATGTCCGATAGTGGAGACCAAGAAAATGTATCCAAGGATGTGAAAGAGCAATCGAATGATGAATCTACACCTATGGAGCAGGTACCACAAACCCTTTTGCTATTTGAGTGATGCCTTTGTGCGGTTGTTTCATCTCTCACATTCTTTTTTAAGTTTGTGCAATCATATTTATATTCTATAGTATGTATGTTCTTCATTTTCCTTTTTGTGGTTGTAGGAATAGTAGAAGATTGTTGCTCTTATTACTTGGTGGCTCATCTTTAAGCATTCATCGATGGCGATCCTGTCGTGCTGATTTGTGGACGTTTTTATAAACAGTTTGAGAAGTCTAAGCAGGGCACTTCCCAGCCTGGGGGTGTTAGGCGGCTACTTTGCTCTTTTGAAGAGTTGGTTCTTTATTTTCGTTCCTCTCTCTTTTTCTGGGTAAAGGTTTTCCTCACAATATGTACGGATCTATTGGCATAGACATTGGGACTTGAAGGGGTTTATGTTGTATTTACGACACTTATGGTTTTGAAATTTTCTTCCTTTAAGTATATGTATGGATATTTAGCATAGACAACAGAACTTGCGGATTTGCCTCTTCTTTTAATCCTTTATCTTCGAACTCTGAAAAAAGAGAAAGGGAAATCCAATACTTTGGTACATTTTCTAAATCCACCTATTTTGTGTCACTCATTCTAATCATACAAACATTAAATATATGTTCTTAAATGGATAAAGATATTTAAGGATATAGCAAAATGTATTATAATTTTTTTCTTTTTTCCTTTTAGTACAAGACTATTATAATTTATTATTATATATTAGTGATTCTACTATCTTTGTAAATATTTTTAATTCAACATTTAAAATAATTACTCTTTACAAAAGGGTAAAAGTTTGTTTTATAACTTCTAAATGATTTTACTATATTGTAAATATTTCTAATTAAACATTTAAAACAATTACTCTTAACAAAAGGGTAAAAATTTACCATGTCATATTGTCATATTTTTTTATAACTCCTTGAATACAAACTAGATTAATGTCAAATGTACTATTTGAGGTACTATTTAAGAGGCTCAAATATAATCAGAATCACTGAGAATCCTAACTGAGAATCCTAATAGTGTTGGAATGCATGAAGTTTGAAAGGATAAACATTTAAAACAATTACTCTTAACAAAAGGGTAAAAATTTACCATGTCATATTGTCATATTTTTTTAAAACTTCTTGAATACAAACTAGATTAATGTCAAATGAACTATTTGAGGTACTATTTAAGAGGCTCAAATATAATCAGAAAGAATCCTAATAGTGTTGGAATGCTTGAAGTTTCAAAGGCAGGCCCAAAAATAAAATCGTGAAACATGAAAACGGTAGAGAAGAATTTGGTTAAAAACTAACACAAATCGACCCAAATCGCTCAATCAAAATATGCACTTTGGATTATATTATAATCCAAATCCATTCCATTACGAGCCCCAAAAAGTCCTTTAAAGGCATACAAACTGTCAATTTTAGCGTGTTAATTAAGCACTACTAAAAAAGAATTAGTAAGATATCTACTCTCTAAAATCACTTCACTATAGAAACAAATCCAACTTAAACACAACCCAACTCAAAATAACATTTCTCATCTGTAATCACTTCCTTAAGGTATACCAAACAAACTTACACTATGCATACTAACGATTTAAATATTGTTCAGTTGCATCTTTAAAAAAGTTGATTAAGAAAAACCACTTTATAGCCTAATTCCTATTACCATTTTCGATTTGATTCGACACACATTATTCTTAGAGATCCAAAAACCAATTCTAACAGAACAACCTTCAAATACTGTAACATGCATACGAATTCAGATCCAATTGACATGGTTTATCAGCAACGAAAAATAGTCGAAATGACAAAAACTCAAAAGTTCAGAGCATACGACATTGAATATTATTGCAATACTTCAAATATTTTTGTAACTGAGTATCTGCTGTAGACAGCAACCATTCCACGAGAACAAGGGCAGAGCACTGTGGCTACAGATTGGAGCACGCGTCCTTAAAGATCAATCAGATAGGCGCCAAATCCAGATCAAAAGGACATAACCCCTACAGGTAGAAAGCATAAATTGAAGCGAGGCATACAAATATAAATTAAAACAATTATTGGTGGAAGCAACGAGAACAAGCGTGGAGAGGTAGGGACTAAATAAACCTTATAAAGCCTTGACAAATTTTTCCAGTTCAAACCAAGACTAACCTCCGCGAACCCTGGGGGCTGGTGCAAGCTTTTGATCCCCCATCTGCACCAGCAACGGGGAGTGATTGATTGATTGCTATTCAGAATCACCGTACTCTTCCCCATCAGATAATTCATCAAATGATCTTATGTCAAGCTGGTAACGAAGAATTCCTCCAATACCACCAAAACCTCTGCAGAACTGTGATCCTTCCTGTGATTTGTTGGTAACGAACTCCAGGGTGCAACCAAACTTCTTGTACTCGTTTGCAAACCATTCCAGCAAGGCCATCTTTTCTTGAACCTCCAACTCAGCAGAGGTGGCGGTGTCACGGAAGTTACTCTGATTGGCTTCCTGTTCCTTGTTCAAGTGCTTTATAATAATCTCACCAGTGGCAGCATTCTTTAATACATACCTATTGATATCTAAATTTTCCCAAACAATAAGTATTTCAACAGCACCCATCTCCAGAGCTTTCAGTGTGTCGTCAACACCAAAAACATACTTCCCTGTGTCCTGGCTAATCTCTTCAAAGTATTTTCCAATCAAGCGCTTCTCCTGTATAAATTTTACATTAGACAAGATCTCGGATGACAATTCAATAGCTTGATTGAATCCATTTTCCCCTCCATAAGAGACATCGACAACATTAAGTATTTTGGCCTGAAGACGAGGATCAAACATGTCGGATTGACTGAGCTCTGTTTTGAAGTCAGCTGATCCAGCCAGTATCAATCCTGCAACATTGGGTTGACTAGTGGCAGGATTAATAAAGAACTGGGTTGCAAGCTCTGCTGTTTTCCTCACATAGTTGTGCCGCTTCTCCATCCGAAGACGGGCAAACCTAAGTGCCGACTGACCTCCTCTTCCATGTTTCTTAGGAAGGTCGACACTAAATTTGTGAAGGACTTCACGTGTGTTACCACTCAATGTGCCAAAGAGCGTTCCATTACCATCCATGACAATGAAGCCAAACTTGTCATCAGATTCTAACAGTTCATTCAGGGCTTCCGTGTGGAACTTGTTGTCACAGAGATAAAGAGATGCATTTATAGGCCTGAAAGGCTCAAAATCAATTGTGACTTTCTTTTCTTTTCCATCTTCAGTCACGATTGTCCCAGTATAAAGCACAAGCCCATTTGGAGGAACCTTGTTATACAGCTTGAGTCTCTGCTGAGCAGACGTGATAGCACCCAAAACAGATTGACGATTTACCCTGCTCTTAATGTTCGAAGCAGTTCCAAATTCATCACCAAGCATCTTAGTAACACGAGATATTTGATCACGTGGAGGCATGATGAGAGAGATCATGCTAGTCCCATTACCTCTTGCCGCTTCAAGTGCTTTAATCAACTTCTTAATTTTCCATATTTCAATGTTCTTATCAGTTTCATGAGCATCAGCCATCGTAATAAATGAAAATACTGCAGGAAAATGACAAAATACATGAGATGATGCATTGAATCACGAAAATTGATCATTTCCATAAGAGGTTAAGCAGTATAAGGTTATTAAATTAACGTTCAAAGAGAGACATCAGGGCAACAAAATTGATTTCCGAGCAGAATGTCCGGTGGAAGCTTTCATATGATTTCCAGCAATACAAGAACTTATGATAAAACATAGGTGCTTTAGAAAGAGAGAGTTACCGGCGGGATGGGTGCTCGAGAGAGAAAGATGCCGCCGGGATGGATGTTCGTGAGAGAGAGCTGCTACCGGCCGCTAAGATGGGGGATTATGCTCGTGAGAGATGCCGCCGGGAAGACGTTGGCGAGAGAGAGATCTCGAATCGCCGGAAGAGATCGGAGAGGGATTGAAGATGGCGGTTGGGAACTTGGGAAAGCAATCGAGGGAGCGGGTCCAAGAGATCTAAGATTGGGAATGAGAGATTGAATTTGTGAGATTTAGGGTTTCTTCAAAAGTCGGGGGAAAAGTTGGGCTGAAAGACTCGGGCTGGGCTTCTTGGCTGCTTTTATTTATTTATTATTATTATTTCTTTTATTCTTTTTAATTTTTAATTGCAATTTATTTTTATACTTGCAATTATTTATTATACCAAGAAAATTGTGATGTACATCTACAAAAATACACACACACAATGTCTAGAAAAGTACAATACTTGCTATCTAGACTACCATGTTCTTTTTATGGGTAAGGGAAGATTTTATTTTCTTATATCCTCTCTAATACTCCTACATTTATTGCATCTTCAAAATAGCATCTTCTATGGCGAAGAATACTATATATATGAATAACTTCGTACATTTGAACTATTACAAAATCTTATTTATGGATAATTAAATAATTTAATATCAAATTTTATTTCACATTATATAACACGTTTTAGATTTTTTTTTTTTAAATGAGGAATAGACTATATAAATGAAGATTCATAAAATTAAAAAAGAAAAAGAACCATTTAAATGAAAATCAATGCTGAAGAAGTTACAATTAGTTTGATTTTTCTTTTATAAAATCATTTCATTAATTTTTTTCTAAAAGTACACATAGTTTTTTCTTACGGGAAATTCAACCCCCAATTATTCTCTAAGAGGATTCCTCACTCTAGTACTTTCAAAATTAAATGGAGAAATAAATGGAAGGTAGAGGCCCACCTTATGAACATTTATAATGCTTGAATTCATAAGAGATATGTAAATGAACTAAGATCACATCCAAATGAGAGAAAATCTAGAAGGAGATGTGAGTATGGTTAACCGCGGATTACCTTTTCCTTAATAAATTTTGGTTTTCTTCAATAATAAATAGTTAGTTGTGAATAATATTGTACCAAATTTCAATACACCACAAACAAATTCTTCATTCTTTCAACTTCCTAGTAGGATGTATCTCTTTTTAGTGGGGGAACAAATTGAAACAGACTAGGGGTTAGTAGGGAAGCATTGTATATGACAAACTTCAAAGCTGTAGCTAAAATCATCCTACTGTAGTTCTTTTCATGTTGAAACCTGCATTCTCTGTAACCAATAAATCATATTTAAGTCCACTGCCAACAGGTTATTAACTATCAATTACAATAATTGATCTGAGAGTAGAAAGTAGAAACTACCTTTCCCAGCTTCTCAAGGAAAAGTAACTCCACTTGGCTTCGTAGGTCTTCCACATCCATTGCATAATCTCGGTGATCTTCCCCTTCCTTTAATACCTCCAGCTTCACCCTCATCCTCTCCAAAGCAACATCCAACCCACAAAATTCTCTTAAAACTTGAGCTTTCGTTATTCTCAAAAGCAGGAGGTTCTTTAGAGCAATGAGGGCCTGTAAATGCATACCAAAACCATTCATTTACTTTCATTTGAATAAGGGCCACACTTCTTGCCTTGGACAATTTGTCAAGTAAATATTGGAATAATGAGCTGAGTAAACAGACATCTTCATCGAAACAACGATAATACAATGCCTTGATAGCTTCTTCTCCAAACTAAACATTAATCTATAAGGATGTTCCCGTTAATGAGCTGAGAAGATAATAATGACTTGAAAAGGAAAAAGAAAGAGAAAACCACCTTCTCCTGGAGATCAATGTCTGTGGAATGAATGAGATCAACCACAGACTTCAAGAAAAGGCGATCTCCAAAAAATGGCCTTTCAGCTTCATCTGTTTTTTCTAGTTGTGTCACAGCCAAATCACTTGCAAGAAAAACAGCTTTCTTTTGCAATCTGATATCCATGCTCGAGTTGCTTAAAATATCCTAAAGAAACAAAAAGAAAACCGTTACTTTGCCAGGTTGTAGCATGAAAGTGGCACATCAATCTCTTCTGATCTTCAGTTTGTCACCTGAAGCATAGTTTCTCCAGCTTCGGCATAGAATAATTCCTGGCCAGATAAATTATTTTGAACCAACGATGAAATAGCATACAATGCCTTGATGGCTTCTTCTACAAAATCAGATTTTACCATCGTTACTAATTTTGCTAGTGCCCCGAGTTCCAATACCTGACACAACAAGAATGTAACTGGAGGAAAATTCTACAACGAGATCTATAAAAGTAATTCTAGAATGTATAGACTACCTGTTTTTGAACAATAGGATTATTCTGACTTGCTTTTCCAAGAATCCACGCTGCAACTTTCCTAATATCAGGATCAACATGATTAAGCTCATGAATAAGCACAGCAAGGCCCCCAAGTTTGTCCAAATCTGTGGGAAAAAAGAATCAATAATGTGAAAGAAGGTAAGAGAACAAAGCCAAAACGAAGATTAAGAATTAAGGTCTAACTGCAACAACTGAGAAAGAAAGTTGTTCGGCCTGCGGCTGTTACAAGGATCCTCAGCTAAAAGTGATGCTAGCACTAACCATTTGCATTGTCTATTGGCTCAACGAGTACTAAAAGCTCCTGTAATGCCCGATGGTGATCTTCCAATGATAGAGAGGAATTTTTCAAGTCATCTATCGCAATTTGCATCAGCTTTGCATCTGATGGCACCTTCAACTCCTCTATTAGGTCCTACAAAAAGCAGAGTACTCTAAGTGAGAAAAATAAGCACAATGCATGGTTGTAAAAACAACAACAATAATAATAAGCATCACAACGAATACCAAAAGGGAATAACATAAATATACATATACATGCTTCTTGATTGGAAACATTTTATTAAAATGATAAAATTTACAAAAGTATAACAATACAAAATGTTCATTTCTATGATAAATTTCGATGCAGAAACTGTTTCTGAAATACTTAGTAATCGTACCTTAATTTCTTCTTGTCGCTTCTTTATCTCACTTGGAGACAATCGTTTCACATCCTGTGCAGTATCCTTCAGTTTTGCAGGATCAGAATGGCCTAATTCAGACAAATACATCAATCAGGAAGTTGGTTCAAAGGTTTGCAAAAGTATGAGGCACATCAACCCTTCCATCCAATGGCAAGTTTCACACAGTAAGCAAAAACAATGAAAACTAAAATTGCAACCGTGTGAAACTTAGTCAAAGGAGACTCCAACAAACAAGCAATGAACATACAGGTCCAATCATATTATAAAATTATTTTAAGATGAAAGGAAAATAAGATTTCAGGAGTTAGGATAGATATTCAAGAAAAGGGGACCACAAAAACTAAATTCCGAGAAAGATGGATGAAGAAAACAAAAAAGAAATTTAGGCTCAATGATACAGTTTTCCACTGCTCTGTAGACTAATATGAGAATAAGAAAATAATGCAGATAAGGTTTTTCCACGCCATGCGAAAGACAGGTGGCTGAAGTTGATCCGAGGTTGGAACTCTGTTAACTATGTTCTGGAATCCCAGGATCCTTTTTCTTTTTTTGGTGTCTGTGTGTGAGCACCACTACAATTTTCCCTGCTTGTCAACGAATCAAGTCATCGAGCCTTCTCATACTTTCTGAACATCATACCCTACCCTCACATACCAGTATATGATTTTCAGTTCCCCTCAAGACTTTCTCCTTTCATTCACAGAGTCCATGAACATCAAACACCCACAATATACAATATTGAGCCAACATCACTTTCCACCTTACTCGGTAAAGAAAATACACCTTCTAGCACATCCACCACCTACAATTTCCTTCATCTAGACACACTTTGATCCAATCGGGTTTGAGTGGCATTCCCATTTACTTTCTCCTCTCTGTTTAGAGCCCCTAGTAAGGTTTGCAGGGGCATTGAAAAACTTATATGTAACTTCCTTTGGGAAGGGGTGGATGAAGGAAAGGGGTCAAACATGGTTCGATGAATGGTTGCTAGTAAGTATGGGCCTCACCAATTTGAGTGGTTGTCAGGTGGAGTTAAAGGCATCTACTAGAATCTCTGGAAGGATATTTCTAACGAGCTTCCCTCTTTCTTCTCTTTTGTACATTATGTGGTTGTAGAGGGTAAGGATCCGTATTTCTTGGAAGACCTGTCGGTGGGGGATAGTCCTCATTGTTCATTGTTCCCCACTTGTTTCATTTATCCTCCTTTAAAAATCATATTGTTTCTGATCTCTTGATTTGGTCAAGAAGCTTGTTTTTGTTTTCCTTTGGGTTCAATCACTGTTTGATAGATAGGGAAGCAGTGAGTCAGGTTTTTTTGTCCCTCGGGAGGATTAAGACTCCTAAGAAAGTGAGATTCTTTATTTGGCAAGTTTTACATGGATGTGTGAACACTTTGCATTGGGAGGATGATACTATTAGTGGGCATGGCTTGTTGTATTCTCTGTCGGAAGGCAGAGGAAGACCTAAATCACGTTCTTTGGAGAAGTGAGTTTGTGCATTCTGTTTGGAACTTATTCTTACAAATTTTTGGTTTTTTTTCCTTTTTCTTTATCTTTTTTATTCTTCTTCTGTTTTTTTATTATTTTTTTTTTGCTAGAAACAACTACTTTCGTTGAAAAAAAAAATGAAAGAATACAAAGGGCATACAAAAAATAAGCCCAAGAAAAAAAAAAAAAAAAAACCACGAGGGAAAAAAATAAGGAAAATGGTTTAAAGTTTTCTTTTTATTTTTTTTTTTTTGCTAGATACAACTACTTTCGTTGAAAAAAAAAATGAAAGAATACAAAGGGCATACAAAAAATAAGCCCAAGAAAAAAAAAAAAAAAAAACCACGAGGGAAAAAAATAAGGAAAATGGTTTAAAGTTTTCTTTTTATTTTTTTTTTTTTTTTGATACATATATATAAAAAAAAAAAAAAAAAAAACCACTAGAGAAACAACTACGTACAATGGTTTGATGTTTGCTCGTCATAGTGGGTACTAGAGATATGATTGAGGAGTTCCCCCTCTATTGCCCAAAAGGGTCGTTTCTTATGGTTGGCAAGGATGTGTACTATCAAGTGGAATCTTTGGGATAAAGGAGTACTATCAAGTGGAATCTTTGGGATAAAGGAAAACTAGAGAGTTTAAAGGGTTGGGTAGGGAGCTTTTGGAACCTTATTAGCTTTTATGTTTCTCTCTAGGTTTCGACTTTGGAGTTCTTTTTTTTTCTTTTTTTAATTATTCTATAGGCACTATTTTGCTTGATTGTCCCCTTTTTGTAGAGGGATCCCTTTTCTGTAAGCTTGGCTGTTTGTATGCCCTTATATCCTTTCATTTTTTTCGCAATAAAATGGTTTACTTCACTACAAAAAAATCAACCTACACTGATAGATAGCTGCAAATGAATTTCACCAACTTCCTGCCAACCGTTGCTTCGTTAGACTCATAGGTTACACTTCCCACAACCCTACCCTCATCTTCTATTCGATGCAAGAACTCTTCTTTGGCAGACATCTTCTGAAGACAATGTATGATTTATGCCACATTATAATATTAAAACAGAAACTTTAAAGTCTAGAAGTATAAGTTAGGTTAAGTTTGAAGTGTTCTTTGTGCAGGACAACGTTGAAAACTATGCTCCGACAGTCATACTACAAAAGGTTGGAAAATTTAATATCATACCATCTAACACAAAATCTAATATCATATCATCTAACACAATCATCCTTGTGATTGCCAATGCTGCCATTTAAAGGTATAAACTAATTGCGGAACATGAAATGCAAAAATGAATATAAGAGTACCTATAGCCCACTGTAACATGCTATCGAGGGAAGAAAAGCCGCCATCAAAGCCATCGGCGTCGTGAACGACAGGTGTGGCGGCGGCGGAATCTTCATGGGGCCTGTGCTCAATAAGGAGATCGCCCTCTTCTTTTGCAGAAGACCAGACTAAACCCCCGAAAGAAGAGTCATTAGCATCTGCAATCACCAATGTCAGAGAGAACCATAAACAGAGGCCAGCAACTAGGGAACGCCCCATGTATTTGCTCTTAAGGAAAGGACTTGGAAATTCCAAAGATGGGTAGGTAGTTTCTCTTTCCCCCTTGAATTCGATTAGTTCGAAATCTCGGATAAAATTCGATAGTCGCTGCCCGAAGAGAGAGACCTGAGAGAGATTGAAGATCGCAGTTGGGAAGTTGAAGTTGGTAAGCAATTTGAGGAGGGGGGCACCGATTATGCTCGGGAGAGACAACAAGAAACAGTGATATGAGAATGAGAATCACATCGTGTGCGGCTCTTAAAATCGAGACGTTAGTTTCCAAATATTGATAAAATTAAAAATTTCGAATAAATTAGTAAATAAATATTTTATAATTTTTAAAATTTTATTATTTATATTATATTTATATCGGTGATAGGTTGTTGCTTATTTTATATTTCGTAAATTTTTTTCTTTGATACATGAAAATATCTTGGATGGACCATGAAAATATAAAAATATTGATGGAAATATCACCAAGTCTATAGATATTTAATCTAAATTTGTAAGTGTTAGAATTGAGAGAGAAGAGGTGAAAAAAGATGGGGTGTTGTTGGTAATTTCACTAGAAGATGACATAAAGCAAAAGTCAAAAATCATTTGTTTTTAAAAATGTAAATCAAATTTCATTTGACTCTCTTATTTTTGTGCTATGTATGCCATTTTCTCAAGATGGACCACCAATATTTACATAAAAATTTAATATTTTCTATATTATCGATTGTTCTAGGCTTTAAATTTCTAGCGCAGTAAACATCATCTACTAATTTTTCCAAATATTATACAATCTTTCAAATTTTATATCAAACCTTACCCAATTTTTCAAATCTTTCGCCCAAAGATTAATATTTGCCAAAAATTAAACAAGATTTGGGAAAGAATCTTGATGTTAATATAGGCCGAAATTTCACTGAGAAAGTCCAAAACAATCAATAAGATAGAAAAAGTTAATTTTATATGTAAATCTCGATGGTGGATCTCAACTGAAATTGCTAAGAAAAATTAGTTTAACGAGTTTTTAAAAAACGTGCTAATTTTGAAAAGTGAAAGTTGGAGGAAGCTATTACTGACAATTTCCCATGGGAAAATTTGAGTTTTTTTTTTAATTTTTAAAAAAATATCTAAATATTTTGTCCCTAAAACTTTAGTTTTTTAGGAAAATGGTTAGAAATAGTCTTCAAATGTTTCTCCCTTACATAACTACCACAATTTTTAAATTCGTTGAAATGGTTTTTTTTTTTTTTAAATTCTTCCTAGACAAGATTCTACCTGATCTTTTCAAATATTATGTATAATCTAGATTATGGTGGTCAATCTTAGCGGGAAGGACCAAGAAAATTTATTTCTAACAAATTTTCAAAAAAATGTGCTAACTATGAAAGGAAAAACATTTGAGGGTTATTTCTAAAAAATTTCGTTTAAATTTTTGAGTTTGATTTTAATTTAGTCATTAAATTTCAAAATGCTACGATTATACGCTTCAAGAATTTGAACTTTGTTCCAATTTGGTCCTTAAATTTTAAGATACTTTTAATCTTTGTTTTTCATTAAATACTCACTTCAGTTTTTAATTAGTGTAAATGGCTATTAAATAATTTATAATAATTATCAAGTGAAATTTTAAAACAAATTTTAATAGTGATAAGAGAAAACAGTGAAACTTAAGTAATCAAAATTCTTTTAATTCTCTCTAATTAATTTATAAACATTAACATCAAAGACTAAAAGTGAGTATTTATTGAAAAATCAAGGTTAAAAGTATAAATCTTGAAATTTAGGGACTAAATTTAAATAAAACTCAAATTTCAAAGGTAAAATTGTAACATTTTGAAATATAGGGACTGAGTTGAAGTTAAATTCAAAACATAAAAGGCTAAAAGTATAACATTTTGAAACTTGGAGGCCGAATAGAAACTAAACCAAAAATCTAGGAATCAATTTTTTTTTTTTAACATTTTGTTCCAGACAATACATTTTAGGCTAAATTATACAATACCCTTAATTTTTGTACTTTGTGTCAAAAATACCCTTGAATTTTCAAAAGTTTCAAAATACTCTTAAACTTCCAAAAGAAGTTTAAAAATACATCAAAAACGCCCTTTTACTTTCAAAAGTTTCAAAAATAACTTTAAATTTAAAAGAAAAGTTCAAAAATATGCTTACTATTATATGAACAAAAAATCATTAAATACCATATTACTTCTCCATTTTTCCTCTTTTTTATCCCCTCTTTTTCAATATCCTCTTACTCCCTATTCTTTTAACTGGGTGACATTTATTTATCCCAAAATAATAATAATAATAATAATAAATAACTAATTAAATAAAACTACCCACTTCAGGTAAGGTGTATAGACTCTAATAAGTAGAAAGAGAATAATAGATGCTCCAAGAGACTTTAAGATTTAAATGTTTTAACAAAGTTAATAGATTAGTAGTTGAGTGTGTATTAATAGTCAAATACATTTTTTATTTGACTATTTATCATTTTGGTATATTTTAAGAAAAATTCTGATTTTAGAATTTTGTGAGATTTTGATTTTAAAATTTTGGTTTTTATTTTAGTTGATGAGAAAATTGATATAAGAATTAAAAAAAATAAAAAAAATAAAAATTCAAAGATATTTTTGACCCAACTTAGTATAAAATCTAAGAATATATATATGTGTATATATAATTTAGCATAAAATCTCTAGGTGCTTCTCCATTATTTTTTTCTTATTCTTCCTATTACCTTCCATATATATACCTTAACCGAAGAGATTAGAGCTTTATTTTGTATTTTTATCTATTTTTAGACAAATAAATGTCAACAACATTCTACAGTTTTTTTATTATTATTATTTTTTTATTTTAATAATTACAATTTGATTGTAATGAAGAAAATGTTGGATAGTGAATCATGATTGAACTATCTACGTGATCACAATCTTTATTTTCTATCAGGAATTTAGTAAATATCAAATCTACCTTTTATTCTTATTTTCCTTCCCAACGAGGTATTTTAAAAAATTTCTCACTTTTGGACTCTTCAGGCTTATTTAAAAACTACATTTCTTTCATACTTTCAATCACTTAATTTATTTTCTTGAATTATTGTAATACTTCATCTCAGTATCATTTAGATAATTATCCGTTTTTCTTTTTTCAAAAAAAACTTAACATCCAATATGTTAATTAGGTGACATATTCAATATATACATCCAATGATTGTTGTCAATACTAATTCTAGTGACCACCTCTGACCGCCAGTATCAGCTAACTCTGACCACCACTTCCGGGAACAACCATCACCAATTCCAGTGGCAATTACCCCTTGGACCAATTCTAGAGACCATTATTCTAAATTATTAACGATCATAGTATTTTTTAGTCGTACTTTATAGTAATTTGACATTAATAAAAATATTTATAGTATATAACGAACCAAACAAACTTATATATAAAAATACTTTTAAGAAAAAGTTGCCAAGAGTGTATTTATTTTAAATGGTTTTTATTAAAAATGTTTAAATGAAAATGTATTTTTTTCCTAAGTCAATCAAACGTACCCTTAATTTAACCCAATTTTAACTTTCACCCAAGTCAAACTTCTTTTCTTGGTTAAATTTCAAATATCATAATATCTTCTTCAAATCTTTTATGAAAAAACACAAAAAATATATAACTAAAAAAATTATCTTTTCCAATAAACTGAATTTTGGCTCAAAAATAAAAAATTACAGTTTTTTTAACAAGAAAAATAAAAAATTACATTAAATTCTCAAAATTATGAACTCGATTGAGACTTAAATTAAACCATCCAATCGAAAAATTGGAAAACTAAAATATTTTAATTCAATATACTTTAAATCTAATTTATACATTCAAACATCCATCCCAAAGCTAAATTAAGTCAAAATTTAATTTCATCCAACCCACAACTTATTCTAAAATAAGTAACAAAGATGGAATTCCAGAAAATAACTTTTATGAAAAGTAATGACCTTACATAAACTTCATGAAATTAGGATATATAGATAACATAATGTAGAAAACAAATTACAATCCAAAAAGTAATTAAAAAAATAAACAATTTAGAAATGCAATAATAACCTAAGATTGCACTCCAAACATCGTAATCATATCATAATTAGATTTTGAATGATCTTTATTACATTTTAACAATAATAAACAACCCTTTAGAGTAGTACGTAATACATGAATGCTGTTAACCACCGTTTGATGCATGCATCCCCTCCCATCACAAATGAAGCAAAAAAGAGAGAAAAATTATTAGGGATTGAGCTGAGCAACCCAAGGATGGGTAGATAGAGGAGGGAAATGTTATTTTAGATCCATTTCATTCCGTCGGTAATAATCAAAAATTTGGTAGACGGCTTGAACAATAAGGAGGGCGAAACCGAGAATAGCGGCAACGAGTGAGATAATGGCCCATGGGTTATGAAAGTAATTATGTTCGAGACTTGCACACCATGCATTCCATGGCCGGCGGCAATGCAGATTCACCAGGTGATGCACCTCTGTAATGTGGCTTTCCAAATCCATAGCCACCCCTTTCCCAAGCGAACCAAACAACTCCGCCGCACTTTGATCATCCCCAAGCGCGTTAGCTAATATATTTTTAGAAGACAGCAAAGCCACATCTTCATCCACGTCTATCAAATTGTTCATCAATACTACGAAAGATGTGACTTGGCTTCCAGCCTCCTCATGTAGTTTCTCAAATGCCATCACATTTAATAAATTGGCTTCACTATCATCGTCCACCACTAAATATGGAATTTTCAGCACCCCTTTTTTGGAGTCAAAACTCACGTCAGTAAGGCTCTTTGTACCGCTTTGCTGGAAACCTATCCCCGCCTCACGAAGCTGTGTTGCATGTCGAATCACTTGATATTCTGGCCCGGATTTCTTCGTTTTTCTCTCCCTACTACCATCCTTATTCTCTATCGGAGTACCCAATAGTGACATTCTATACATATCCAAAATGTGCAAGTCTTCTCCCATTGATACTTCTTCCTCTAATTTGATGCACATTGACTTGCATATAAACCATGTCAGTCTTCCATCCTGCATGTGCAAATAAAAAAACCATGCAAATTCTTATTTATATATCCTGCTTCTTTCCTTTAATAATAACTTATTCAATCCCTGCACGTGCACCCACGTGTTAGAAGTCGATTTTAAAATATGCATGTTTTTCTTCCACTTTTTCTCGCTAATTACAATAGTCATGGATTCTAAGCATTATAGAAGAGGAGTGTGTGCCTTTGTTTTTCAATTGTCCTCGTTAGAAACATTTTAATCTAATTAGTCTGCTAACTCTAATTAAATTTCTTTTGTCTTCTTTAGTTCGAGAGTGAAAAAAAAAAGTGTTAGTAGTCAAAAGGTTCGAGAGAGAGGATTATTTTGTGTGATTGTAACAATTTTCCACGTAGTGAATTTCTTTTTGGTAGGTTCGTGGTTTTTCTCCGGATTTAGAGTTTTTCACCTAAATTCTTGTGTTTTCAGTTTTATTGTTTTCTAATTAATTTTTCAATTATTTTTTTGCCTTATTGTTTTCCCAAATAGTTTTTCTCGGCTAAACTATGCTTACACAAATTCAACTTTTCGTCGACATCTTTAATTAATTTTGCATGCATATGCATATGTAAATATTTTACAATTTACATCATGTAACTTTCTTAAAAAACATGAACTTATATTAACATTATTAAATTGAATAATATTTCTTCATTTCAATTTTATATAACAATGATTTCTTTTCTATACCTTTTTCATATAATTTAAGAAATACAAATATATAATTTGTAATTTAAACTATAATTATAAATAGTTAACCTATGAAATTTATATACTAAATATCAACTTATACATATTATATACTGTGTTTCATTGAATCTTTATAGCTAAGTCATATGTTGTTAATTTTTTTTTTAATTTTTAAAATTTAAAATATATCAAACATGAATCTATTTTAAAAACTATATTTTAAAAACTACAGCGATTTGAGCCAAATACATTCATAAACTTTTAATTTTATGTTTAATAAAATCATGAAATATTCAAACTTTATATTTTTTTTCAAATAATTAATTGATGATCTATTAAATTCAAATTTGAATTTTATGTGTAATAGGGGTATAAAGAAGTTTCAATCTTGAGTCTATAGGTAGTAGATCCTGACTTCTTTTATAAAAAAAAATGTCAACTTAATTGACATAAAATTTAAAATTCAAGAACAAACATATTGAAAGATTTTGAAAAAAGAAATAAACATTTAAAAAGTTTAGGAGGTACCATGTTTTCTAAAATGGAATGTAGATCTTGAAGAAGCTGCATTGGTAGCTGATTCTCAAGCAGAAGCATGTCCCGCTTTATATCCCAACTCATAGAACTTAGGGAGGGTGGACAATTCTCGAAGAAACTCAGCATGAAACAGCCATCCACAATCAACACCTCCAAGAAGTTGGCATGATGTTTCTTCCATTGATCCTCAAGCTTATCGTATGCTCCCAACAGATTTTCCAAATTTTGAGACACAGTCTTCACAATCGGCTCTAACTTCTCTCCGTTCTCGGTTTTGAAACGGCGAAACGCTTTCCGTTTTTCCAGTTCCATTGAAGCACATTGTGGCTTCCCATGGTGGTATGGCCCAAACGACACCAACTGTGGCTCGAACGCTTTCGGATGAACTTCTCTCATGAATTCTGGTACTCTGTAGATCGAAGGTTTGACGATTTGTCCTAATGATCCATAGTCGTCCATAGCAACTGATTCCACCAGTTTATTGAGTTTTTCATTCACCTCAATCACCAACTGTTGATTATCGGTTTCATTATTGTTTCTACTAATGCTGATGGGCAGCTGTGTCTGCGTCATCTTCGTATTTCTTCTTAAACTGCTTCCCAAATTTCTACTTTCATTTTGCTCACCCTCGTGGATATATATACACACACAAACACACACAAGTTACTTCATAGTTACGCGAAATTTAATTATTAATTCTCAACTTCATTAAGTTGTTTTAGAGTTAGAGAAAAAAAAATGTTTATTTATTATTTTTTTTTTATTTAAACTATTTTCATAAAAATTTGTCTAAAATATATATATATATATATATATATATTTTTCCTAAAAGATGACTTATTTTTAAAATTAAACATTTGAAAAATTAAATCAAACTAAGGGGATGACAATACATAAATTCAAACACCTTTGTAGCAATGTTGAAATCACCACTAAATTCTTCAAAGTTAATAGTTTGTTTGGTAGATTTTAAATAATAAAATTAGTTGTAATTCCTTACTAAAATATTTGGTGAACAAAATTGAATGGACATATTTATTAAAGCCTTCTATCTTTTTCAAAAGTCAGTAAATTCAAGAAATATAAAATAGAAGGCATCAATCGATGAATAAAAGTTGCCTTGGTTGGCAAGGATTCAATTTCGTCTCTTTTGCTTTTTGCTTTGCTTTCTTCATTATTATTCTGATTTGCCAGTTCAGTACTCCTTTTCCAACATATGCATGAAACACAAGGTTGCAAAAGTAGTCTTTTAATTTTCGTTGATTAAATTAATTAATACGTTCTATAGTCACACTTGTGGTAATTTAATCTTCAAATTGTCAAATTTTAATCAAATTTATTTATTTACTTTTGAAATGACTAAAACTTTTCTCTCTAAGAACAACATCACCTTATCAAGGCCATCTTGCTTGGCATTCAAAGTTGTCCGAACAACTAATTCAGTCGTCTTCTCGAAGTTAAATTAAAGTCATAATTATTCTATATATAGGAAAATGATTATAAATAGAAAAAAATCAAACTATTTACAAATATAGAAAAATTTCACTGTCTATCAAGTGATATAAGTCTATTGCATATATCTTTTTATATATGTAAATAGTTTGGCCTATTTTAATATGTTTAAAAACATCCATATATATATATATATATATATATATATATATATATTACCATGTAAGAGAATTAAAATGAAAACCAATCCAAGAAGAATATTTAAAAAAATATTGTTCATTTTAATTATTTGTTTATATCATATGTTTCATATTTAAGACATTCAAGACACTATCTAACGAGTTGATTTCGCTACAGTAAATATATCAAATACAATAAAGTAATAAAGAAATACTATTGGCCAGAATTTTCTAATAACATTTGAGTAATATTGTGTTAGAGAATTTATTAAAATAAGTATGTACTTGAAATACTTTTGAAAGTTTAATTTAAAGAATAAATTATTTTGAAAGAAATATACATTTTTGGTAACAACTCAAAATAGATTTTAAAATTATTAGTGTTTTTATTCTAATAGTATTTTTTTAAATCAAAAGTATTTAAATAAAAATAATTTTTTAAGTTAACCCAAATTGACCCTTAGTCTTCGATAAAATAGCATTTGTTTTATGTCATATAGGAAGCCTATTATAAGAAACCTTTTAGTTTTACAATATCAAAAAATGTTAATGTTATACCCTTTACAAAAGTATATTTAATTAATAATATGAAAAATAAACTATTTGTATCAAAATGAGTCGTTGTTCAATTATTAACGGACACGTTACTTCCTCTTTTGAAATCGTAAATTTAATCCTACAATTGTTGTAATAAAAAAACTATTTGCAAATGTTTCATAATATACCTCAGACATCTTTTATTACCTAAAAATTTTCATTAACATTTTTGCAATGTGAAGAGTTACAAATTTTGTTGATGTTAAGCCTAATGCTATAAAAAATGCGTTTGCAAATTTATAAATTTCTTAAATATTTATTTATTTACAAATACTATAAATTAATTTTTATAATATTATTTGATTTGTAGATATTTAATAGCTAACAAACAGCATTGTCAAATTCACTTTAATTTGTGTACTAATTTAGTTACATATAACAGCAAAACTTAAAAACATAAAAGTTCATGTGTCGACAATAACAAAAACCATATAAAGGTGATAACAAGCAAAGTATCTTTGAGCTTTTGCTTTGATCACTTTAAAATTGGTAAGCAAACAATTATTTTAAAGATAAACCACACTCAAGTTAAATACGGCCATTGCCATAACATATGGCTTACTCATTAACTATGTATTTACAGTAATTAAAGCTAAGTGACCTTTTCTTTTTCTTTTTGTGTCTTGCTATGCTTGATCATTTTCAGCTTCCTATCTTTATCTTCATCTTTATATTCACACTTTCATGTGAGATTCTTTTATAATGGTTCATATTTGAATAAGAAGCTTGTAAAGGTCTTTGACACATATTCTATGTCTTCCTTCTTGTTTTGGCAATCAAATTTTATCTACAACCAACCCACCTTCTTCATTTATTTTTCTCCTTTTTCGAAGAGAAAAATATTTGACACTTGAAATTTGACGATAACAAAAAGTACAAATATTATCACCTCATACATTAGACAACTTCATAAACACAAATTAAAAACTTTTGATATAGTTTTTTTCTAAAGAAGAAACTTAATAGCTACTAAAATGTGCTATCTTATTCCACTTAATTTACGATCTATGATTTGACGTGTTTATTCTACTACTTTGTAGGTATCGAGCACTTCGAGTCTAAAATTGACCATTGGAGCAGAAATCAGGCCAAAACGAAGCTTTGAAGCATCAACCATGAAGAAGAGATGAAGAAAATTACAAAATTTTGCAAAGTGTCGGCATCGTCAACAGTGTAAAATCCAGAAGCTTCACATGTGGGCAGTGCTACTAGAGCGCCACGACGCTCCAAACTTTGACGGAAATGGAAGCACAGCCGCAACGTCGAGCGATACTACGATAAAGGGTCCCCAACGTTGGAGCACTCCACTAGTGCTATAAAACTATCTTTTCCCAAATTAGGTCACATTCTCTCAAGATGGTTGCCTCTTGTTTGATTTTTACTTTGTATTTTCCCTTTCCAACTCTTTCTTTCTTGTATTTTTATTCTTCCAACATTGTATTTGATCTTGGCACACCATGAGTGGCTAAGGTAGATACTTTCTAGCTTAGGGTAAGACTAGAAACCATTTATATATCTTGGTTGAAAGACTTGTTATTTTTAAAAACATAGGAATTGAAAAGGTATATTTTGCCATTTCTTGAATGTGACTGAATTTTTATGCATCAAATTAATGTATGAATTGACCATTCTTCATTCTTTCTTTTTCGAGTTAGAGGGAGATGCATCTATGTTCGTTAATCTCAAAAGACCAAGGGTTAAAATATGCTTGGGGTGTGAATTTTAGGTTATTTAGGACAATTATTTCCCAGCATTGCATGATTAATCTATTTCAAGAAAGAAAACAATTAGTAACTTAGGCTATCGAAGTTGATAAATCTGTTGATTTTTTTGCCTTTAATCTCGAATTAATTAATTAGTATTTTGATGATAACAAACCTAATTTTTTTACTAACAATTTTATTATTTTGAATAGTTTATAGTGTAGAGTTCTGAACAAAGATTCTGACATCTCTTGAATAGCCCAAATAGGAGTTTAGATGAGAAAGATATAGCCAAAACAAATTTGAAGGCAAAATAACTAAGGTGGTCGCGTGGTGGCCAAATCATCAAATTGGATTAGAGAGTGCCATTTGGAGTCTTGGAAGTGTGACACTTTGGTGGATTTTGTTTAGTTTTTTAAAAAAAGAAAATGAATTTAAAATAATGATTTAAAAATAATTATACACATAAAATTAAACTTTGTTTTGTAATGGTTGGATCCTAACCGGCAAAGATTGGGTTTGTTCTTGAACTCGTAACACACACATAAATTATTTTTTTAATTTTTCTTTTACTTTTTCACTTTTAATCTCCACAATTCCTTTCATTATTTAGGAATTCTTCTTGTATTTTGAGATAAAGAATTTGTGAGCTCAAATTTGTATACGTGGCTCTATTTAAAGAGTTTATTGGGTGTATTTAAAGCTTACATACATTGTAATAGTTGGATCCTAACCTACTTGTTAGGTTTGCTCTTAAACCCATAAAAGGTGCAGGGTAGCAACTCGGCTCTAATCCATAGAGAGAGTCACAGGAGATTTTCATTCAAAATCTCAAAAAAGGCTTGAGAAAGTGGATGTAAGTTGAGTTTGGCTAAACCACTATAAAAATTACGGTGTCTTCTTATCTAATTTTCTTAATTAATTTTTAATTTAATTTTTAGTTACATGCTATAGATTATTATTCTTGTTGGTTGACATTGATTGAATCTATTGTTTCATATCTATTATCAATTTTGTGTTTAGCATTAATTAGAGTTTTTTTTAATTAATTTATTTTAAAAAGTGTCTAATTAGGTTAATTTTAGCTTTCTTAAGAAAAAGTTTAGTTCAACCTTATCCACCCCATCAAAAGGTTGCCATACCGATCCAACATAACTGTTTTGGCTTAATTCCCCTACTTAACGTGGGTGTTTAATTGATAAGAACGTTATCGAAACCAATTAATTGAACATTTAAATTAATAATTAAGAAATTAATTAATAAATTAGGGTGTCTTGCTTTAGCAGAAAAGCAAAGGAAGCAGCAGGGTCCATTAGACTGACTTGTGTTCACGCTGCTAAACAAGTTAGACTGAGAAACAGAGAGAAGAGCTTTGTAACGGATGGAAGAGGGTCCATTACAAGATCAATGTGCTTGAATGGTCCCAAAAGCTTCATTTAGACCCATTAAAAATATGATAACGAACTCAAATTCAAGGTGATGAACAAAATCTTGCAAACCTCCACAAGTACATTTATGAATATCAGCACATGCATATGTTCGCACTTGAGAGAATTCCTTGTCCTACGTTGGAAAATTAAGAAGTGGGAAGAAAATATAAACATGAGAGCTCCCAAATGACTTCCAAAAGTGGTAGCTCTTTAGGTAAATATAATCCATCACATTCATTGATTAATGAGATAATAATCCCAGTATGTACAAAATACAATCAGTAACTTGAATACAACAGAAATATAACTTGCTTTAACAAATAGAAACTGGTGTAAGTTATTTATACATAATAGAGGTGTTTGAATGAGGAAGAATTATTATTGTTTTGGGCGGCGATATCCATCGTTGAATATAGTGGTGATAATTGGGAGCATAAAAGTAGCGACGTAGATGACAGGCCATGAATTTTGAGTTTGGGGGAGTTTGAGATTTGCCCACCAGATTGTCCACTGATTGTTACAACACCAATTCAATATCTTGAATAAGTCATGCATGCGGCTCTCCAAACTTTTAGTCTGTCCTTTGGCCAGTCGATTGAACAACTGTACCACACCATCAGGGTCATGAATTGCATTGGAAAGTATTCCTTTGGAGGCCAACAACCACACATCTTTGTCCAATCTTATTAGATTTTTCATCAACATGACGAAAGAAATGGCTTGGCTTCCAACCCCAATATGGAGTTTCTCAAATGCCATGATGTTTATTAAGGTGGGTTCAGTGAGGATGTCGTCGATCGCCAGAGACGGCAGCCTCAGCACGCGCCGTTCGCAGTCGAAGGATACGTCCATAAGGTTACTTGTACTGCTTTTCTCGAATTTTATCCCCGCTCTACGAAGTTGTGTTGCTGGTCGGATGCTTTGACAATTTGCGTCCATGTCCGCTGGGTTCAACTCCAATATTGTCTTCATCTTCTCAATCACATCCTCTGTGTATATCGTAGGACACAATAACGAAGCTCTATACATGTCCAAAATGTGCAAGTAGTTCATTGATGATTCCCCCGAAAGCCTTAGCCAATCCCAAACCATGGATTCTAGATCCAAATGCTGTGTGCATCATACTCACGGTTGAGAAATCGACAATAAAAGATAATTAAGAAATATCTAGAATATTCTTGGAATCCAAGAAGAACCTAGATAGGAGATATATTTTGTGAAGAAAAGTGAGTGAATGTGTTGCGAGAGAGTGAAAAAGTATTTTCTCAAAAGTGTACATGTTTGTACATTATTAATAAAAGTTTCTTTCTTTGGAGAGATTGAGGTTGTCTCTCTTCCTTTTATGCCAACTTCTTCAACAAGAGATTTATGTGGTTCGTTAACAATTGTAATGTAATATAATAGGAGAGATTAGCAAAAAGAAAGAGAGAAATTAAATAATTAAGTTAGGGAGTGGGACATATACCTTTTGTTCATTGGTTCTTATGGCATGCAGTTGTTTAAGAAGGTTCATGGGTAGTTGATTCTCAAGCAACAGCATGTCTCGCTTTATATCCCAAATCATAGAGCTTAGGGATTGGGGACATTCAGTAATGAGATCCAGCAGGAAACAGGCATCCACAATCATCACCTCCAAGAACTTGGAAGGATATAGCTTCCATATATCCTGGAGCTTATCGTAGGATCCCAAAAGATGTTCCAAAATGCCGGACACCCTTTCCACAATGGACTCAAAGTCCAGATTGTTTTTAGATTTAAAACGGAGAAACCCTTTGTGTTTCTCCCGCTCCATGGGAAGCAAACGGTGTTTCCCATGATGGTATGGCCCAAGAGACACCAACTGTGGCTCGTAAGCTTTGGGATGAACTTCTCTCATGAATTCAGGTATTTTGTAGATTGAAGGTTTTGTGCTTTTTTGCATTGATAACTCCTCCATTCCAATACTTTCCTGCAGTTTACTTAGACGTTCCTTCACCTCAATTCCCAACTCAACCATATCATCTTTAATAATAATATCATTTCTATCAACTAATTTGCTGCCTATTGCTGACTGCTTCATATTCTCCATAATGCCTTAATTTAGCTTCCAAAATATATATACATGCAATTACTCAATTTTGGAATTTTTCATTCTCCACCCAACCCTGGCCTCCATATATATGTATATATAAGCTTTTTGGAAGTAATTGATTGGTGATAACATAACAATACAACCACTTTGGTTTTCCTTTTATGAATAAAAACTTGCCTTGACTTCCAAGAAATAATATGTCTCGTTTCATATTCGAATTCGTCTCTTTTGCTTTGCGTTTGTTTATTATTATTCTGATTTCCCACCTCATCCATACTCCTTTTTAAATTCCAACGCCTGAAAAAACACGAGGTTTCAAAAGTTGTCTTTTAATTTTTTCTGGTTAATTAAATTAATTATGTAATAGAAGTCACCATGCAAAAGAATTTGAAATTTTAGATTCGCTCATTTATGGAGTACATTTCTTCAAAGATGTATTCAGCCTTGTTGGCTTTAGTAATTATAAACTTATTTTACAAAATATAGTATTTTCATATTATCAAAAATTGTTTTCCAAATATAAAAAAATTCAATTGTTTATTTACGACAGACCGCAATAAACGTGATAGACACTATCTATTTCGATGCTATGATAGACACATTTTACTATCAACAATTTTAGTATTTGAAATTGAATTAGTTATTAGTAATTTCAACTTATTTAAAAAATATTTTTATACAATATTTATTGAATAGAAAACAACACAATTCAAAAGGCTATAATTTAAAACTTATTTCCCTTTTATTCTTACTTTTTAAACATTTCTTATTATAATAATTTTAATCTATAATATCAACTTTTTCATGGTTTAACAGTTTTCGTCCATTTTTGTAAACAATAATGATCCCTAGAATCTATTTTATTTTAGCGACTTTTTAAAATTGTCCAAATTTAACTACATATTCTCAAAACTACCACGAGAATGTTAATATACACTATTTTAAAAAAACAATAAACTAGTATTGACTAAATTAGGTGTTTGAGAATCGCTCAAAATGACATTTTTTCTTAAATTAGTCTAAAAAGGTCCTCAATATTTATAATAGTATTAGCTCATCAAATCATTTTATGATTCTTAATTGATTAGATTGAAAAAGAAAATGTGATTTTATCATTATTTGAAGGAAACAAAATCAACCTGCAAATTAACTACTAAATAAAAATCATAAAATTGTTAGAAAAAAATTCAAATTGAAACTATAATCGAGTAAGTGACATTTGTTTTATATAAAACATTTATTTTTAATGTCTCTAAATTCGTTTCTTCAAAAATGCATTCCATAAAAGATAAAAAAAAAGTTACATGATTTATCTAAATATTTTCAAAACAATTTGTTTTGTCTAATTTTTTTTCCTTAAAACAACAATATTCTTTCTATTAATCCAAGCCCGGGTTTGGGTTTTCCAAATAAATTGGCTTTATTATAGAAAAAGAAAATTAATTAAACAAATGAGGGGGCCACATTCCCTAGTACTAAACTTCAGTCTTCACCCAATACTAGAAAGTGAAGAGGAAAGAAGAAGCAGAAGGGCCCACATTATATATAAATATATATACACATCACAAAGAAAAACAAAACAAAACAAAATAAAATAAAATAATTGGGACGACGATGTTTCTTTCATAAACGAGTTGACACTACAAAGGTGGTTGTTGTTGTTCAACGACGGGTAGGATCCACTCCAGCCGTTTTCAGAGTTTCCGCATTACGTGGCCTGCGCAAGTGCATCCATGCATTAATATTCTTAAATTTTCAGCTCTAAATATATTTTATAGGATGGGAGACCATTTTTGTTTTTTTCCTATAATTAAAAGAACAAAGAAAACTCTATAAAATCATTTGTAACAACTCATACTTCCGAAAAAGAAAAATTCTAACTTGTAATGTCATTCGATCGCTGCCCAAGATAATTTTTGTAACTTTTTCTTTGTGTAATCATAAATATAGGGGTGTCAAAAAGGTAATATCTTAATCTTATATTTTAGAGTTTATAATAATGATACGGGTAGACTCTCTCCCAAAAGACTTCTGTGAAATTCAAGTTGCACCTAATGGCAGCTCTTAAACTTACGTTAAGGCCCTCTTACTTATCTATTTTCTCTCTAAAAGAAAAAAAGAACCTAAAGATTAAGAACTAAACCTTGCTGTTTGTATAAGTCCAAGATCCAAAAGTTTAAGTTGGTAAATTACAGTTAAATTTAATTACAACAACACTCTAACATTTATCTACTTGAAAATCTATTAAAAATGTAATTATTATTTATCAAAATATGAATTGTTTTTAAATATAGAAAATGTAATAAAATTTTACACATTTTTTTTTATATTTATAAATAGTATGATATTTTTTTTTATTAATAATAAATTCTCTTAAAATAAATTAAAAATATTAAATTAGTTAAAGAAAGAAAGAAAAGCTTAAACGTTATTTGTCTGTCAAAGAAATGAGGGAAAGAAAAGGGGTCGACCTGGTAAACGGGTCGGGGTGAACGGGATCCGGTAGCGTCTTGGTGTCGTTCTGAATGTGAGCCACCTTCCTCAGAAATGATTTATTGATAAACTTGTCGGCGGAAGTGATGACGGTGTCGGGGTCCTCCACCTCCGGAATGCTCTCCCTCTTCTTCTTGTTCAAGTTCACCACCGGCGAATGCAACAGCTGCTGCTTCGCCGTGTGGGTTCCGATCGACACAGCCACCGCCACCATCCCCATCACAATGTAGATTGGGGCATACTCGCCTTTCATGTACTCACTCGCACTAGACCCGCCTCTGTTTACCACCATATTATATTATTATATATATTATCATCAAATTAACCAATCCACATGACATGCACCAACAACATTCTAATTAATTACATATACTATCATGGTTTTTGTTTATTAACTTAGAAGAAGAAGAAGAAGAAGCATTTTCAATATTGGCCGCTGGGTTTGTACTGGACGATGCGAAACCACGCTTCCCTTCTATTCTTGTTCCAACAAGCATTGATTGCCACATTTTATTCTGCATACACACACACACACACACACACGTTAATTAAATTAATAATACATAGTCACACAATTATATCATATTATATGATATTGAAAAGAGAAGAAAAACAGAATGGATTGGAAGCAATGTGAGGCTTACTGTGAGAGAGGTTCTGAACAAAGCCATGTCTTGTGGGATTTGGATTTCACAATTTCACCAAGATGAAATTAAAATGATTAAGAGATTTAAAAGGTTGGTTATTGAGTTTTTGGAATGCTACGTGGAGGAGTAAGAGTAAGAACAGGGAATCGTAAACTAAAAATTCCAACTTTCGCATCCACACATTTTTAGGAGTTTAATTAGTCTAACGCCTCACGTTACGCTTCATTCTAATTTCTAATTATATCCAACTTTTTCCTCCAAATTAATATTACTTTTTAGCTTTTGGGAAATTTTCTCTATTCTCATTCTCTTTGCTTAAATTATTATTTTAATCTCAAAACTCATCAAACATATTGCTTCCTTTTCAAATGGCAAATCAACAAATTCACGTGGAGACTTCACATATTTTAATTATAGTTTGTTAAAAGCAAATATGATGGATGTGACTTCATGAAATGTAATAATTTAGTCTGACACCTATTCTATTCTATTCTCTTGCACTGCTAATGCGGAAGGGACCTGCCTAAACTTGAGAGTCTAGTGCTGAGAGGTCTTCTTTTTTTACTGACCTTCCTCTGACTTTTCGTGTCATATCCTAACACAATCATATTTGCCAATTTCTATTAGATTCACAATCCAGGAAAATACACATATTAGGCATTAAGTCAAGTAAGATATCATGCACAATATAGTGGAAACACACTCTGGATTTACGTTGTAAGTCGGTCAACAGACTACTAACACGATCGTTACTTCATGGATGAAAATTTTCAACACAAAACATTTTGACCAGTTTAACTTAAATAAATCAAATTTATTCAAATAATGCAAACACCTCCTAAAAAATATAAATTTAAATAAAAAAAAAAACAAAAAAAAAATACTTGAAAGTTTTAAGAATGCAAATACTAAAAAGTTCAAGGTTCAAATATTCAAGAACTAGCAACCACATTATGGAAAATGCAAAGGCAAAGCTTTTAGTTGGTCCATGACATCGTCATGAATCTTTCTTGTCATGCATTAATTTGCCTATGCTTTTGACTTTTCATTTTTGTTCCAATACTTTCAAAATGTTCATTTTGGCCTTTATGCTTTCAACTTTGATTCATTTATGTCCCTATACTTATAAAAGGTTCAGGTTAATGTTTGTACTTTTAATTTTGGTTCAACCTAGTACTTATACTTTTAAAAAGTTACTATTTTGGTCATGTTATTTTTATTTTTAAGAGATTAAAATAATGATTTTTTAAAAGTTCAATGACCAAAATGAACCAAAATTGAGAGCATAAGAACCAAAACGAATTAAAGTTGAAAGTTTAAGAACCAAAATGAACATTTTAAAAGTACCTAGAACAAAATAAATTAGAATCAATATTACAAAGTTGAAATACAATATTTGAATCTGACTACACAATCCCATGCAACTGAGCATAACGAAATGCATACATGTCATACATAAATATATAATGCCCCATAGTTGCACAATCTGGTGAAGATGTAGCAACATAAATTTCCTGGACCTGGAAGCGCACAAATCTAATATGTCCATAGCTATCGGTAGAAGGATAATTGCCCCTAACTAAAAAAGTAGTCACATTTGCATTAAAGTTTAAAGAAAATAACGGATCTTTTTTTTATATATACGTGGCTGATTTTGTACACTCCACTTATGAACCAAGCTCTTGAACATATAGAGAGAGAGGAAGACATTGAATCCAACATTTGACCTCAGATTTCTGTAGAAAAGCCAATGTAAAACTGTAACAGCTCATACTTTTAACTAATATTTCCTTCTTCATTTTTCCTTTTCCACGCAGTGTTGGAAAAGTTAAATTGAAATATATATAATTCAGTTTCGTATATAGTTCAATCTGGCTATCAAAAGAATAAGTAAACACCCCTATATTATTTAATTATAAACTATAGAGGCTAAATTCTAACCAAACCAAATCTCCAATTTATATTATTATATCATATAACCTAAATGATGGAAACCATGAGTAATCACATTGTGGATCAACAAAAACCTTGAGAATTCGACACACAATATTAGTCGAACAATGCGACACAATCATGCAAAGGAGAATCGAAGAACCAGAATGAGGCAAACTCAGGAAGCCTTCCTGTGATGGAAGTTTTCTTAAATTTCACATATACATGTCACTTCAAAACTTTCTAGTTTCGCATCAAATAATTACTTAGCTTTATCAATAACACGAAGAAAAACGATTTGCATATATCCAATTCACATGCCATGTCAACCACAAAACAAATGGACCAATTTTTCTACAACCATTCGAAGGAAACCAGAGCCAAGGAAACAGAAGGATAAGACCACCACAGCCAAAATAAAAATTGTATGTCAAAATGCAAATCTCAAAAACAAATAGACTTCTACACTTCATGATAGGAACGATCAACGATCACTACACTGAATCTGAGGCAAAAACAAACAATTCTAATGCCTTGCAAATGACAAACTATTCTGAATTCGAACTATAAACCTCTTTAGTCATAATGATATACTTTATGTTTGAGCTAGGTCACGGCTACAAATGACAAACCACTTTCGAAAGAACAATTCAGCATTTCAAACACTAAAAGCAGCAGAAAATACGATCTAATATTAGAAGTAATGGAAAGCAAATCAAAACAAATCGATCAAATAAACAAAGAATTGGGGGACACGCAAAACAATCGATGTGAATTACTTCAAACATGACTTAACTTAGTTTCATTGACAACATTAAAATTAACGTACTGCAACAGGGGTGCCAAAATGCTCTTCTTCTCAAGCAAAATTGATTAATCAACAACCAAAATGTAGAAAAAAACCCGAGACAAAGACGAAATATGCTCAATTGCAATATCAAAATTCAAACCCCACCCATCCTTATCCTACTACAAGCCAATTCTGTGGCAAGGAATTAGTCGCCCTTTCTTCTAAAGGAGCACCCTTCTGTTAGCTTAGCGCGCCCTCCAGTTGGCTGGCACAAGACCGTCTGGCAATTCCCACATACCACAACTGTTTGTGAATGACTGAACACAGTGGTTCTGTTTTTCATTCAAATAACTTTTTGTCATCATTCACTTCAAAAAACTAAATATCCACACTAGATGGAAAAAAAAAAAAAAATGAAAACTTACATGTTAAAGCAACCTTGACACTTCACGTCCTGCAATCAGAATTCAAAAAACAGCTCGATCATCATCATCCAGAAAAAGATTAGATTAAACAAAGGCTTCGATTTACAAGAATCGACATACCATGAAGAATGAGTTGGGCGACTGTACGAGACGCTTGAGTTTGTGCTTTCTCTTCTCAAGCTCAGCCGGAGGATTGAGCAAATCGATGTCGTTTTGAAGAACCTGTGAATAGGGCGAAAGATAAGTGAAATTAGTTGGATCCGAATATCAAAATGCAGTAGGGAAATTTGGAGTTTACCATGATGATCAGAAAGGAAGTGTCTGGATCGCGAACCCTAAAATCCGAACGACAGTTCGCGAGAGAAACAGGGCGGTGCGATGAATGTGAAGAAAGAAGAGAGAAGCGCCGGTCTAGGATGAATATAAAGAAGCGGCTGGAAATTGTGGACCGTTTGATTTCTTTAGAAATTAATCTCAGCCTTTAGTTTTTGAAATGCCTAGGGCTACGCACTCGCGCTGCCATTAGGCAGAGGGAATAACCCTCCATTCAGATTTTAGTTAATAATAAATAAGTTTTATTATTATTATTTTAGTTGGAAAACCAAATCTTTGATTTTTCAGGTTGAAGAACCGACTATAGTTGGTTTTATTTTTTATTTTTTAATTAAGATAGGTGAAATTATTATATGGCTGATGCTTGAGAAAATATGTAGAAGAATGCTTGATAATCATGTTTATTTTTCAATAAAAAAGAAAAATAGAAGGATGTCCAAAATATTAAGATAGTAATGTTCGTTTAGCAGGATTTATGAAAGGAATGCCTTAAAATGAGGTATTATTCCAATAATAGCCTTCAATTTTCAGATAATTCATCTTACATGTTTTTCTTAACAAGTTAGTTTACATTGTTTTGATCTTTCTAAAAAATTTTTGCATTGAATATTAATTTTGAATTAGATTTTGAAATACTTGAACTTATTTAACAAGTAGACAATTATATGTTTTTCTTTTTTAGTCTAATATGGACTATGTATTACTACAATAACAAATACAGATGTCAGTTGAGCCATTCTCTATGGCAACTATTGTACTATTTGTTTTAATGAATTGTACTACTACATTATAGATAATATTTTAAATAATGTGTGGGTTAAAAAAAAAGGAGGGTCAATATTGGAAGAGTAGAATAAATAGAAAAAGTTCACTTTAGATTTTAATTGAAATAAATTGAGTTTTACATTATACAATTTAAATAGAGTTTACCTCATATATAAATGAAAAACATAGATATTGTCAATTGCCTATAAGAAAAATGAATGGGCTAGTAAACAGGTTGTTCTCAACAAGGAAATCTTGAAAATTCATGTTTTAAGAGTGCATTCAAAACTCTTATAAAACAAACATGTAATCTAGAGAACTCCTTAAAGTCTCCTACTTTGAACATGAGTTAATTTTGTTTTTTTTCTTTTTTTCTTGAGTACAATTGGGATAGGAAATTTGAACCACATATTTTGTGTTTAACACACTCATATATGTCAATTAAGTTGTACTTAGTTTGACTGATTTTGTATATTTTAGTTTTGGATCAATTGCATATATGACAATCTAACACAAAATATAGCACAATTTTAATTTCTACCAATACCTACCACTAACTAAGGTTAATTAATAGATATATAGACAATAAATATGTATGAATGATAGATATCACTGTTAATTGGGGAAAAAATTGTTTATCAATTATAAACACGAAAATGGCAAAATTGTGTCATTTAAAAACCAATGAACTAAATTAAAACCAAATTCAAAACTTATAACATTTTGAAAATAGAGACTAAATAAAAACTAGACCAAAAATGCATTTTCCCTAAATAAATAAAAAAAAAAAAACAATAGTTAAGTACATCACAAGGCATACATTTTGTGTAGTTCAATCCGAAAAAAAAAATTAAATTACAAATTTGATTTTTATAATTTGAAAAAATTATAATTATAATTAGAACTTAATCCCTAAATTTGACAAAACATTTATAAATAGTCTTTACGATAAAGACTATTTATAATGATTTTATCAAACTACATAGACCATTAATCAAGATTTATCAAACTTTTCTAAACTGACAGGACCAATTTTGCATTTTAACTAAATAAGAAACTAAAAAAAATGGTCAAATGAGAAACTATGATTCAGCAATTGAAACGAGCACAATCGTAGTCAGCACTGAGTAGTTTTTTTTTGTAAAGAAATATTCCAACAATAGATTAAAAAAAGAAAAAAAAAAAGTGGGCTTTGATTGGAGGAGAAGAAAATAAATTACCGACAGCGTGAGAGAGGAGAGAGAACCTAGAAACCATGGCTTCCAAGGTGACCTTCTTCCTTATCCTTTCATTACTGAGTGTTAGTATACGTTATTCCATATCGGAGGATCCCGTTCCAACCCCATGGCCTCTCCAATTTCACTCCATTCTACTCATGAATCACACCGGAATTCTACAGATAATCGACCTCTGGTACGACTGGCCTAATGGTCGCAACTTCAACATCATCCAACACCAGCTCGGCAACGTTCTCTACGACCTCGAATGGAACAACGGCACTTCCTTCTTCTACACTTTGGACTCTTCTAAGACTTGCTCTTCCGCTCAGCTTGAGGTTGGTATTCTACGACCCAATTGGCTCGACGGAGCCAAATATCTGGGTCAACGCCATGTCGATGGCTTCCTCTGTAATGTCTGGGAGAAGGTCGATTTCATCTGGTATTACGAGGATGTTGAGACCAAGAGACCCGTTCATTGGCTCTTCTACACTGGTAACCTCTTTTTACCCTACCCTCTTCACTTTCATTCTTAATTTCCTGCCTTTCACGATTCATTGTTGTTTTTCCTTCCCTTCCCTTCCCTAATTGTGCAGGAAGACAGGCTCATGTGATGACATTTGAAGTTGGTGCTGTGCTGGAAGATGAGAAATGGCAAGCCCCTGTCTACTGCTTTGACGGAGGCAAGGGAACTAGTGTCAATAATGGGGTTCTCCACCAGAATTTGCCTGTAATGGATGGAGTTCTAAGGGGTTCTCTATTCCCCTCCATTTGAAACCTTTTTTTTTCGTTTTCTTCCCTGCCTAGTCCCATCTCGCTGAACTTGTTGCACAATTTCAATAAATTAGACACTGATGTTTATATTTATATCTTCATGTTTGTTCTTGTTCAAGTAAATATGGAGTTCCCAATTATCCTTCCACACCCTATCATTGGTAAATTTCTAGTGTATATATTATACTGCAAAAATAACATGAGCAGCTACTATTCGTAGCGTTCTGTATAAACCATTAACTATAGTACAAGATGTAGTGAGAAAGTATAACTTATCGTCTGCTAAGCTCCTCGATTGAACGATTCTTCCTGCAGGGTGTTCTAATCAGCATTCTGACCAAACTCTTGCTGCTCAAGCTTTGCAATCAAGGCCTTCTTTTCGTCCTCTCCAAGTGCATTGAACATGAAAACAGATTTGTCGCCAATATCATCCTGGAAATGAATATGAAACCAGTCAGACAATGCAACTACATATTGATGGTGTTCATTTTTCAAGTTTGATTTTCAAAATAAATCCATTGCTCTACTTTCTACTCGAGTGAAAGGTTGCAATGCTCGAGGACAAAAAAAAAAAATGATTCATTTATGCTCTAAACTTTGAAGATTATATCAATTAAAACTTCAAACTAATAATTCTATAATTTAAATCTTAAATTTTTAAAAATAAATCAATTTAGACACCATTAGAATTTCATTTTAAGCCCAATAATGCATAACTTCTGCACATGACCAAATGACCAAATGCGAGGACGAATCTATATTAGAGATGCAAAACTCAAATAAATAATAGCTGTTTTTTCATTAAATTTAAGTGGCCTATCATCATCTCATATTCATCTATGTTTATGTATTTATCTAGAAAGAATGACGTGATCATTTTTCTTAAGTGAAATTTTTAGAGAAGAATAATTTTATTTAGGTTATTGTGAGCTAATATTAAATAAAATCAGATAAATTTAATAGCAAATCAAGACCAAGTTTAGAGTATAAATTGATTCCCAAATAAATACTTCGCTTCTCATAACTCTGTATTTTCATCCACCAAAGAGTGATAAGAAAAGGTTAGGTTTTTATATGCTGTACTGCTAATTGATGTACAATATGCAACAAATCGTTTTATTCATTTTTAAATATTTTAAAACTATTTGTTTAAATAGTATCATCCCAAATGAGTTACAAGCAGAAAGAACTGTCTCTGAACTTGATTCCTTGAGGAACCAAAGCACGTTTGATAGATCATTTGTATTTTTTTTTCCTCAATAATTTTTTTTAGTATGGTTCTCGCATTAATTAAAGAAATATTTGGATTCCTAATCAAGTTCCAATAACAAAAACTAAAAACAGCAGTTTCTAGTAACATGATTTTATTTTTTAAATTTGGCTAAGAACTCCAGTTTTTTTTTAAATGAAAATTATTGTAGAGGAAATATTAGAAAACAAGCACATTTTTCAAAAAGCAAAATGGTTATCAAACAAGGCTTAAGCAATTTGGAAAATGACATCGTTACCTTGATTGGCTGACTGAACTTTCTTCCAGCAAATACTACAAAGAGAGCCATCCATGAACCTAACAGGGCAAGTTTAACCCCGTCATCCATCAAACCAGTCTGCATTACAAATAAACCCCATCCGAAAGGTCAGTGTACAGGGTCAAAACTATAAAGAGATTTTATGTTACGGCTCAAAACATAATGATAAATGAACAACTCATAGCGAACTACCATTTAAAAGATCCTGAAAATTTTTCTGCTAAAACCTAGCATTGATTTTTTTCGATGGATAGACACTTCAGCTAGCATTCATAAAGTATTAGTCTAATCCAAAATTAGAGATTTTGATTTTAATGGTCATTTCATGTAGCACTGAAGTAGGAGATGATAAATTGATATTCCATACTATTGATTTCTCCCTACTTCTAAGTTCTTCCTTAAGTAATTCACATGCTGAGCCTCATTAATAAAACAAATATGTGAGCTTACAAAAGGAAACAAAAATTAACATAACAGAAAAACAACAAAGTAGCAACATAAAGCAAACTATCAAGAAGCAAAAATACAGCACTTAAAGAGTGTCCTACAAAAGAAATCCAGCAGCAAAAATTGTCATGAATTGACTTCAATAAAGATTTTGTTTTTAGTTTTAGTTTTTGAATTTATATTTGTTCCAACCAATTTTTCAATTATGGTTTTCAACTTTCTTAAAGGAACACTTGAACTCCTAGTTAAATTCTAAAAACAACATTAAGCTTCTGAAAACTACTTTTTTAGAAGTAGTGTTTATAAAACATAGAAAACTTACTCATAGAAATAGTGCTTATAAGGTTAATTTTCAAAAATAGAAAACCAAAAACAAAATTAGTTATCAAATGGAACCTTAATCATTATATGCCAAGTTTCCAGTTATAAACTGTGAAGTATAAACGTCAGCCCTACCAGGTGGCCTAGAAGTAGCGTAGGTATGACAAAGGTGAGAATGCCAGCCTCCAGCTTTCCATAGCAAAGCCCTGCATATAGAGGACAAACAAGTACTGGGAATTGAACCGACACTTGTCATAAAGTACAAATAACGAATTATATGTCTCGCTCCACTTCAGACATCATACACCAGGCTGTTTTTGTATTTCCAAAAATGACCAGGAAGGACAAAGAACCACAGGAGACAGATTCTATAAATCAACCCAATATCATAACAAAAACATCTGCAACGTAATTAATAACTAAGAGTCTAATTTGTACATGTGGAAAAAGGAAAGCAGACTCAGCACTCAATGTCTTCTTTGTTCTCATTCTTTGCCTGCTTCATCAAGACTACATTAGAGATCTATGAGACTTAAACAATAGAGGAGCTTATTAAACTTCAACATTGTAAGCCCCTAGTTATGGCAATACTAGGATTATTAGGAGAATATTAGTATGGTAATTAGAAGGGAGCAAATTAGTAAATAGTTAGTTGGTTAGGGTTTTAGTTATAAATAGCTAGGAGTGGGTTGAGAGGGAGGGGTGAAGAATTTTGTGGGATTTCCTTAGTTGGGAATTTGGAAGAGTCTAGCCGTCTTGAAAGGCTAGTGGTTACCTTGTTACTTGTTCTTATGATCTTATAGCACATTTCCTTATATTTCCATATATTTTCATATTTCATTGTTCTTGAGTTTGCTGTGAGTTCTTGAGTGTGTTCTTGTTAGGAGGCGTCCTAACAAATATCATCTTCCTTCTTACTATTTCCTTGCTTCATCAATACATTAAAGACACAATTACTAATTTAAAGGCCTGGAAGATATTAAAAATACTTGATACCTTCTTTGAAGACAAGTCCAGTCAGTGCTGCATAGAGAGGACCAATAAACCAGACTGCCGATGGATTATCAACAACATACTGCACTAAGCTGTCCCCAGCTGGTTGTGCAAGATTTAAGTAAGTTACCAAAGATCCAGCAACACCAAGCACCCATAAAGCTTGAAGAGTTCGCTTAATTGCAGTTACATATATGTGAATCAAAACTAGGGATAAGCCTAATCCTCCTCCACCTAAGGCGTAGAGCACATCAAGATTTTGCTTAAGTGTGTCACTCAATGAAGAGTTATCGGGTAAAAAGGCAACTGATGAAGCTATCACAAAAGAGGTAGCAGCTGTCACTAATCCCGCTCTATATAAAATTACCTGCAACAGTAAGCAAATTATCACTGAAATATTTGAGACTGTTTTCATCTTATCATAGACTGTCTATGCAGATTCAACTGAGTATTGAGTGAGTAGACATCAGATCCAAATTTACTAGTAAATGAAGATTGCTATCAGGTTTAAGCACTATGACCAAATCATATATAATTATTGAGCCAGGCACCATGATCTTGTCGGTAAGGAGGCTTGGATGACACAACATTAGGTAGGCTATAATAATATGAACAAGAGCTGCATGACAATTCCAGAACCAGACAACACAACAACAATTAAGTGTATTAAGAAACAGGAAATTTGAATTTCTCATTTAATCATCTTGAAATTCGTGTGAAAATAAACTGTGAGAATTACACACATATATACGCAATCAAGAAGCTAGGAACCTAAAATCACTTAATTAACAAGTCATATCATGGTTGAATTTACTCATTACTCGTTTTCATGTTTCTTAGAAGCCTAGAACTGTTATAACTGAGAATGTGCCACTTGAGTGAAGACCCACAACCAAATGTGATTAGGAATGGTGAATAAGAGACCTGTAAGAAGACGAGAGAGATTTCTTTTGATAAGGTGCTAGAAGAAGCAGCTACGTTACCTTTTTTTTTTTTTTTTTTTTTTTATACAGTACTCCTACATAATCTCATGGAAGGAGTTTATCTAAACATAAATTTTTACATTCAGGGTATATTTTAACGAAGTAAATGGCATAGATTTGATGTAAGTAAATAATTTCATCCTTCAAAGTAACAGAGAATCCATATAAACCTGAATGACCTGGCTCATGCTAATAGTTAGCCTAGCCATACAGCAACACAAATTCTCGTACAACTTAGGCCATATTCAATGGAGTAAATAGCATGATTATTAATTCATTTGGATTGCAAAGTTTTTAAAGAATCTCATCCTTAAGAGTAACTAAGAATCCATATAAAATAGATAGTTTCCCACGCACTAATAGAATACAAAAATATTAGCCAGAAACCAACAGAACAGAGTAGCACAGAATACTAGATATTAGGAATTATTTGTATTATTTGGTCTAATGGTTTCTCTCAATCCAAGGTTGTTCCCTGTTTACAAGAGGTCATGGTTCTTCTTTTGTTGCCCTATTAGTCTATGTTGATGATCACTTAATCACTGGATAGTCGCCTATTGAGCTCGATGCTGTTAAGAACAAGATTCTTGTTAAAGGATTTGGGCAATGCTAATTACTTCTGTGGGCTCAAATGATCTCGTTCTACCAAGGGCATTTATCTTTCTCAGCATAAATAGTGTCTTCAAATCCTTGAGGATTCTGGATTTTTGGCAGCTAAACTGAGTTATTCTCCTATGGCACCTAATTTGAAAATGTTTGTAGAAGGTGATTTGTTAGATGCAAAATCTTCTTCTCATTATAGCGGCCTTGTTGGCGGCTTGCTTTATCTTCAAATTTCGTGCCCGGATGTATCCTTTGCAGTCCACAAGTTAAGCCAATATGTTTCTAAATCATGCCAACAGCATCTCCAGGCTATTCATCATCTTTTGCGCTTCTTAAAAGGCACGGTTGGACAGTTGATTAAGTCTACTTCTAATTTTCAACTCAAGACCTTTGTGGATTCTGATTGGGGCTTTTGCTTAGACACTCATCGTTCTGTTAGCTTTTGTATTTTTAGGTGATTCATTAATTTCGTGGAAAACCAAAAAGCAAGCCACTGGTTCGAGATCTTTTGCTGAAGGTGAGTATAGAGTTCCTGCAGGTGTTTCTATTGAGTTAACTTGGATTACTAATCTTCTTTGTGATTTACGTGTTAGTTCTGTAGCCCATGTTATGGTCTATTGTGACAATCAGGCAGCAATATCTATTGCAACTAACACTACTTTTCATGAGCGGACGAAGCATATAGAGATTGACCGCCATTTTGTACGAGATTTGATTGCTCGGGGTTCTTTGAAGCTGTTACTTGTTCGTTCATCCTCCCAGTTGGCAGACATGTTCACTAAGGCTCTATCTTCTTTCGCCTTAACAGTCTTTCATGTCCGAGATGGGTATTCTCAACATATATACTCAATACTCCAACTTTGGGGGGTATAAGGAATTAATTACTTTGTAATTAGTTTTTTGTTATGTTAGTGATAGCTGTCACTCTTGTATTGTGTATATATATGAAGGTATTTGCATTAATAAAACATCAGTGAGAACATTCTCACATTTGCCCTTCAAACTATTAAACTAGATACTCGACATTTCTAGAATAGTAATGTACTATAATACACACGAATATTGGAGTTAATACAAACAACCAGTTAGAACTTACAACATACAAGGCAAACGCAAATCCCAAACGGCAAGAGACGAAAATTAGAAAGAAACTAAAGGAAAATGAAAGAAGAGAAATGAACCTCTCGAACGTCGGAAGAATCGACAGTCCAAGGACCATAAATTCCCTGATAAACGGCGGGACTGGGGGTGGTTTGGCCAGCGGCCTTGCACTTGAGAGCTGATAATTTAGATGGCGAAGGGAAAGAGACTGCGGAACGATGCAGCAACTTAGTTCTAGTAACAGCTGAATAATCAAGAGAAGGAAGCTTCGGAGGAGAAAGTATGGAGACATATAAACAACCACACGCCATTTCGGACTGCCTCCGCCACAAAATCTGACACTTGTTTCCGATTCCGCCGTAGCTGGTAAATATTTTCTTCTTCTTCTTCTTCTTCTTCTTCTTCCTTTAACCAAAAAAATGAGAATTCATAACTAACTACAGAACGTACGAAATCATTATTGTGGCCCGGGACGGATTTCAATACATTGTAATATGGGCCGAAAATCACCAGAGGACTTGTTTGTTTTAAAGCCCAGTCCAAAAGTTTTTGTGGGAAAACTAAGCAACTTAGCCAACTTTTATTATTTTTTCTCTTTTAACAAGATTTTTGGGAAATTGAAGTGCATAGCCAACAATACACGAATTGAACCCCATGCTAAAATTACTTTTCAAATATAGCCAAATGAGCCAAAATATTTTTAAATATAATAAAATATTATTGTCTATCAATGATAAGCCTTAATAGACTATCATCTTCTATCTGTGTCTATCACTAATATTCGTATAACACTATCTATTAGTGATGAACACTAATAGATGGCTATTAGTGTCTGTTACTATCTATCATTGATAGACAGTGACACTTTGCTATATTTGAAAATATTTTCAGCAGTTTTGTCATTTAAAACTATTAAACTCTTAAATTATTCTCTATAATTTTTCGAATATAGTGTATTTGGATTATTCTCTCTCATTTTGCAATTTTTTATATTTAATTTTAGAACTATCTTTCTTTTATCTATTTTTGTTATTGAATTATAGCTTTAAGATTTCTAATGATCTTCTCTTACCAAAAATTGTTATTGAATTATAATTATATTTGAATTCTCTTTTAAAGTATTAATACTTTTATGCATTTAATTCTTAAACACAATCACTTTTAATTTACTGGTTGTGACAGTGGCTATCATTTCTCCAATTTTGGAGAGCTTGGAGAACCTAAGTTGAATAGTTGTCCTCCTATCAGAATCTATGTTTATTAATATATACTTCGTATGTTATAATCACGCACATTTATGTGAGTTATTTAGTTGCAAAACTAAAGTTTGTTACAAAGAAATGAAGTGTTTCATGAAAATAATTCATATAAAAAAATAAATAGTTTCGTGAAGCCTGGAAAATACCACGTTTTTAGCATTGGGTTATTAAATGCAGGTGTTTTTGTGTGGAAAGGCTCCATGCTTAAATGTTTTCATAGGTTATTGTTTTCTCTTGTTTAAGAACTGTCCATTGCGCCCATACACTTTGCACACAAGAGAATTATGCTCATATACATTGCAATCGTGTTTAGACCTAATTGATAAGAAATGCAAAAGTTGCGAAATTAACAACACAATGTTATAACATGATTATTAACAAACAAAATAATTTAATATCAAACAATAACCGCATAGAGATAGAGATACATAGGGATTGATAACCAATACAAATTCGCTACAATATCATCTACATTTGAGAGATTGTATGCTCGGTGGAAAGAAACTTCACTATACAAACAATTTAGCAATCATAACAAGATGTTTATCTGATAGACTATCTCTTTAGTAACTCACGTACTAATTTATTGTTTAGCTTCAACTTAGGCTCTTTCTAAGTTTGCACTTCCCTCACTTCCACAATAATACTTCTCCAAGCTTTGTATGAGATCCCCTTATCTTCATAAGCAAGCTTTGATTAAACTCGGCTCAATACCACACCAAAAACCCATCCCAAGTTCTCATTTACTCACTAAATGTTTTGCTACACCCATCACAGTTCGGCTAAAGCCTCATTGACAACTAGAACAACACCCTCACTGTCGGAAAAAATAAATTAGTTTTTGTTCATAAGACATGAAGGTTGAGGCTTAGAAAAATCCTAAGCTCAGCAATACTTTTAATGCACACACATTTTTCTAATCGTAAGGAGGCTAACCCTAAAACCAAACAAGACCACAATATATATGTGGCTAGTTTTGCGAAAATATTCAAGGAAGAAATAAATCATCTATGCAAGAAAAAAGAAAGCATGCCACGAAATCTACAAAATCATGCTGACAAATAAGAAAAAAAATATTATGCAGAGTCTGTTGCCATAATTTGCATGACACAAAACATGTTACTGACATAATATAAGACATGTCGTGAATTATGTTTGCTTAAATTTTTTCCTATAATAAAATCGCTCAATCATACTAAAATAACATAATTTAAATCTTTGCTTAGCACATAAAGCTCAACATAAATAGGTATATTATGTTTCACTCGTAGCAAATGTGCAGCAAACAATCCACAATATCATAACGTGTTTCAACAAATCTTTTCTAATTTGGAAGTTTAGACAATGATTGTTAAATTAAAAGAAAATGATAAAAATAAAAAATACAAGAATTTTGATTACAATCACATAATTCTTTTTTCGACCCGTTAAATTATAAGAACATTATCTCAACATTCTAATTCTAATTCTGTCTAACTCTTACAAAGTGAGGGAGACTTTTTTTCTTTTTTTTTTTTTTTTCTTTTATTGTGTTTGAAACTTATAACATCTTTAAGCCTATTTGATATTGAAGTGTTTTGCTGTAATATTTTTCCCACATAAGGAAAAAGGTTGTAAAATTTAGAAAAGAAACTAAAATGTGGAGGACGAGGGAAAATAATTAAAAAGAAAAAAGGAAAAAAAAAGGAAAAAAAAGAAAAAGAAAAAGAAAAAGAAAAAGAAAAAGAATATGGTTTGTTTGTTGTTTGAAGTTTTAAAGGGAGTAAGAAAAGGAAAGAAAATAGAAAAAGGGGAAGGAACCAAAGCCGCAAAAATTGACGTGGAGAAAGCCGAAAGCAGCAGAACCGTACGTGTCCAATTAGTCAACATCAATAGTGGGCCCCTCCCCCGTTCCAACCCTCCAATAATGGGTCTGCCACCCCCCAAACCTAGGGCTCTATCTCTTTCATTATTCATTATTCATCATTTTGCTGTAATACTAATTATCAAAATCTCCATTCCCCATCCCACGTCACCTTCCACGCCGCTTACGTGGACTTATAAAGCACAACCTTCCTTTTTCATTTTAGTTTCCACTCCATCTCCATCTTCTCCTAAGGAAATCCTAAAGATTACCCTTTTCTGGGCTTTCAACCATTTGATCTCCTGCCCCCACTTCAAGTTTAGAGCAAGTGGACAATCATTATGGAATCCACAGGTAGCATAGAATTAATACCGAGTTTTACATGATTTACTAACAATATATTGGCTACGTCCACAGATAAAAAAAGAACAATTTATTATTAGTGTTAAATAGTTGATTGTCCAAAAAGCTAAACTAGTGGATAAAGTTAATTATATATCATCTAACACTTCCCTTCACTTATTGGCTTGAAATATAAAAAAGATCCAACGAGTGGAAATGCATATTAATTGGGGAGGAAACAACAACGTAGGGGCTTGAACACTGAACATCCTGAACCAACTTACTCTACTACCATGTTAGAAGGAATAGAAAAGATGTTATTCTTATTCACTATTAAAAAATGTACAAAGATATATACACACACATATGATAAGTAATTAAGAAAAATAAATAAAAGGAATACGGTAATAAATCCTAAGTTTTTCCTTCTACGTAATATTAAGTTAGAAGATAAAATTGATACTAATTTATTCTAAAAATTAGAAAAAATAATACACATTACAAAGTAAAAACACCTCTAGATGTAGTGGAATAAGGTATTAAGCCAAATAAAGGAAATCTATTCTTAAAGGTTAAGAGAAGACCCTCCAAGAACAATGTTCTATATCGAAAGGATAGTCAAAAACTCCCTATCACAACCTAAAAGAGTATAGCCTTATAAGAAAATATAAAAATAACTCATTAACTGTAAAATACTAATTTAAACACTAATTAACTAAATTAACAACTAGACAAATATTAAACTCGAATATACTAATTCTCTTAAAAAAAAAAAAAAAAAAAGAAAAAAAAAAGAAAAAAAAAAGAAAAAAAAAAGAAAAAAAAAAGAAAAAAAAAAGAAAAAAAAAAGAAAAAAAAAAGAAAAAAAAAAGAAAAAAAAAAGAAAAAAAAAAGAAAAAAAAAAGAAAAAAAAAAGAAAAAAAAAAGAAAAAAAAAAGAAAAAAAAAAGAAAAAAAAAAGAAAAAAAAAAGAAAAAAAAAAGAAAAAAAAAAGAAAAAAAAAAGAAAAAAAAAAGAAAAAAAAAAGAAAAAAAAAAGAAAAAAAAAAGAAAAAAAAAAGAAAAAAAAAAGAAAAAAAAAAGAAAAAAAAAAGAAAAAAAAAAGAAAAAAAAAAGAAAAAAAAAAGAAAAAAAAAAGAAAAAAAAAAGAAAAAAAAAAGAAAAAAAAAAGAAAAAAAAAAGAAAAAAAAAAGAAAAAAAAAAGAAAAAAAAAAGAAAAAAAAAAGAAAAAAAAAAGAAAAAAAAAAGAAAAAAAAACGCCATAACTTTGGAAAAGAGAGACAAAATAAAAAATATAATATTAAGATATATATTTAAAAAAAAAAAAAATAAAACCGAATATACTAATTCTCTTAAAAAAAAAAAAAAACCTTTAAATATACTAATTATCTTCTAAACTTCTTTATTAATATTTCCTTAAATTTTAGGGTCACAATCATAAATGATACGAATCTGTTAAATATACGAACTCAATTTTGATCGTTTAGAGTATGACATATTAGATTCAAAGCATTCTAATAATTTTGTTATTTTTTAATCAATAAAATATGTCTAGATTAATTGAGTTATACTCGTGTCCATTGATTTGTATGAACTATTCACGCTATTATCTAATAAGTCACCTTGATGTGTATTATTTTAAAAAAATAATCAATTCAAATTTTCACTAACTATAGTCTCTCTCTTTTTTTTTTTTTTCCTTTTGGAGGTTAAGCGTTTTTTATGTAATAAATTACAAGAGATAAAACCCGCTTACATTGTGTGTTGGGTAATTAGTATTTAGTTTTAAAAAATTAGGTTAGCTTTCTTTTAACTTCTTGTTCTTTTTTAATTGACTACTTGAATTCTTAAGTCAATTACTAAAATCAAAGTAAGTAAAAGAAAATCAATGGATAGAATTAGTGTAATTTTTAAATACCAAAAACTAAAAATCAAAAGGTCCATTTAGTAACTATTTAATTTTTTGTTTTTAATTTTTGAAGACTAATCTTATAAACACTCATTTCACCTCTAAAAATTATTGCTTTGTTATCTATTTCTTTTACCAATGTTTCAAAAACCAAACCAATTTTTAAAAACTAAAAAAATTAATTTTAAATTTTGTTTTTGTTTGAGAGTTTGACTAGCTAATAATTTAAGTTTTTTATTTAAGAAAGATGTAAATCATTGTAAGAGATTGTAAAAAAATAAAATTAATTTTTAAGAATAAGAAAAAAATAAAATGATTATCAAGAGAATCCAAATAATTATTCAATACAATACACAGTCTCAATTAATTAATAATGTAGGTAGGTTCATGAATCTAACCCATATATTATTAATAGTAACAAGTAACAATTACATTAGATTCGTGTGGTAGGCCCATTTTAAGGTCGGCATGCCTTTATTTGATGTACATATGCACATCTTAATTCATTAGATTAGTGACCAATCCATCACTTTTTGCAGCCTTTCTATTATTTTAACTACAACAACTGCTGGCATGCACCTAAAGTTCCATGATTAGTTTAGTCACTCCCACATATTACTTTATCTTATACTTTGATTAGTTTACTTTTAATTTCAAATCCATTGAATTTTAATATTGCACACCATATTCCTCACTCTTTATTTCCCATTATTCATTGTTATTCTGAGGGCACACATCACCCTCGGGATTATACACCTTGACGCAAACTTAATTTAAATATGCCGTTGGGATTTTGGTGATAGTGATGTATGATGGTTTCTAATTTTCTTACATCTACCCAACTTTGAAACCTCCCATCCAATCCAAAATTAATAATTATAAATATTTTAAAATACACACACAATTTTCGAATTTCACAATTTATATATAATTACAAGTTTAATGCTCCATTTTTAATGTTATCCAAATTATAGATTTTTAAAAATTAATTAATTAATTAAATATAAATATACATTGAGCCTCAAACACTCTCAACCTAACTTTGTGTCCAGATCATCCATGAAATTTTAAATATTTGAAAGTTCAAATATTAAATTTGTTAAATTTGAAAATTTTAGGGACTAAATAGTTATACACAAATCTTAAATGTTTAAAAATATTTTCAAATATAGCAAAATGTCACCGTCTATCACTAATTAAACAATGACATTTTATATTTATAAATTGTTTAGTTTATTTTGTTATATTTGGAAAGACCTCTAATTTGAGTATTGTTGTGTTTTTTTTTTTAAAGAAAAAAAATTAATTTTTCGGACACTTATTAAAAACAAAATTACAAGTATAAAAATCTATAGATATGTAGAAAGTCTAAAAACTAAAATTAAAAGTATAAAATCTATTAGAGATTTAGAAAGTTTAAGAACTAATTAGATACAAATGTCAAAGTTCATGAACTTGACTTGTAATTCATCTCATTAATAATTGAAAAATATTTGGATGCATACGAGGCTCACTCATTTTTGTGAAACTCACCGAAGTATCCAATCAAAGGTTGTCATTTGACAAATCTTTTTTATTAAAAAATATATATTTTTAAAATATTTTTTTCAGTGTTGATTGAAAGATGTGTGCAATTTTCAGCTACACCCTACTATTACTCTTAATAATTATGCTTAAACTCTTCTAGGTCAATGATCTGTTAGATGACGTGATATTAAATTTTTCTTCACTTATCAATTTAAATTTTTGGATCAATTGGTGATTTAAGAATCTCAAGTTGTAAATGAAGACACTTCACGATTTTCCTAAGATATGCTCCCAAAATGAAGCCATATTTCTCTAATATTAATATTCGTTCCTCAACTTTTATCACTTGATTTCATATATATGATATATGAAAATCAGAGATATGCTTTCTGCCACGACCCTATATATTGTCCTTTCTATGCTACTGTAGACTTTGATTCAAAAGCTTGGTATAATTATTAATAATTCATTACACTACTACACACAAATTTTCCACACCTTTGTGTCATTGTGTGCGGCCGTCGATTCCCTATTTTTTTTTCCCTTTCGGTGGCTTTTCATGGAAGCATCATAATAAATATACATATTTAGACTTTGAGGTATCATATAATAAAATCTTGTATCCTATGCTATATGCTACAAAATATGGAAACCGGCGTTTCTTACCCAATTGGCATCATTTCCAATAATTCCTTGGAGCATAATATATATAATAATTTCATCAAACTTTGTGTCTCGTCTCGTGCTATATACTGCATCTTTTCTTTTTACTCATCCACTATATTTGCTCAATGTTCCATCAACAATATGATTGACACGTCGACACCTAATTATTATTCAACTAACTTGCTTTCATGTGTACTTTATCATACTTCAAATTTCCTTAACCATCCTTCATCATATCATTTTGGAATTTCCTTCTTAAATTTATGAACCAGATATTTAATTTCCATGAGCAGTAGTTGAAATATAGCCAAAATTTTCAAAACCACTGAAAAAAAAAAAAAAAAAAAAAAAAGCTATAAAATGTTCTCATTTTTAATATATTCTTTTAGCGTGCTCCACATAGTTTTTCATATATTTTCCTCTATTCTATAGCAAACGTAAATAGCTTATTTGCCTAATCTATTCATCTAATAGCCATATTTGCCCTCACATATGAGAAATTATAGATCCATATTTGCCCCGACATATGAGAAATTATAGATCGCTATAATATGATTGACAATTTTACTATCCAAAAAAGTGATGACTTTTGAGACAATCAAATTGAATAATTTTCTTTACACAAAGAAGTGTGTGAAGATTAACCACCCCTATTGATGATCAATCAACATAACTCCTAACTCTTTTTTTTTTTTTTTTAATGTAATGTACTTATTTATCCACTTCTATTTCAATTCTATTTTATAGATAAATAAATAAATAAATAACCCTAATGTTTTTGAGCCACTAAAAATTAATCAACATCATAAGGACTCTAAAGACTCCTACACTGACTAGAGTGTAAGTAAGTATTACATACAACATGTTTACTTAAAAGCCATTTTTTTTTTTACTTAAAAACACTATGAACATACACACACACATATATATACAACAAAAAAGCCTAAAACCGATATTGAAGGAATAGTCACGTTGCTAGATGGAATCAGAAAGAGAAATAATAAAAAAGATTTGAGTTGAGAATTATATGGTTTAGAAATAATAATTATATGGTAGAAATCATGGAAATTAAAATAAGGCATAGATTTATAGAAAGCAATGGACGTGCGTAAAGTTAATTATTGAGAACAAAAACTCATATAATTAATAATAATGGTCTAATTGGTTGAGCCACCGGTGCCGAAATCTTTGCCGTAGTCATCCTGATCTTGTTGGTGTGGTTGTGCAGAAGAAGAAGAAGAAAAAGGGTAACGGGTTTGTTGTTGGTTGAGAAGAAGAGTGGAAGAATAATAAGGGAAATCAGCGTCGGTGCTAGAGAGAAGTTGAGCGTACTGATGAAGTCCAGGGAAAGCTTCTTCCTCCGACAACGGCGGCGGAAGAGAAAGAGAAGGAGACGAAAATGAAGCCACGGCCGCTTGGGGAGGTGGAGCAGCAGAAGAAGCAGCGGTGGAGGCGGCGGAGGGAAGAAAGCCAAAGTCAGAAGGATTGGCTTGAACTCGTTCAGGGAAATTAAGCTTGGCTTTGGTTCCTTTAAATCTCAAAGCGGCGTTATCATAAGCAATGGCAGCAGCCTCGGCAGTGTCGAAAGTTCCAAGCCAAACTCTAGCCGCTTTCTTCGGGTCACGAATCTCCGCTGCCCATTTTCCCCATGGTCTTTGTCTTACGCCTCTATAATGACGCTTCCTCCCACTTTCTGTTTCTGCCATCACATACACACATACATATACACACACATATATAAATCATATATACATTTTTATAAACAATATCACTCCATATTGCTATATTATTTAAATGCCTGCATGTGCACTAGACCTAGCTCCCCTATATATCTATATATATAATATTGTATGCGAAAAGTTATTCTAAAACACCGTCTCTCAATTTTAAACGATTAGATGAACGACAGAAAAATTGAAAAAGTACGTCAATTTTGTATTTTTATTGGGAGGCATGTAGATTTTGGGTTTTGTTAAGTTTATCAGAGACAAAAATTCTCAAGTGAAGTGTTGAGGATGTTAAATCGCCCGATTAGCCCAATAGCTAAATTTATAGGAGAAGACAAATTTAATTTTATATCATCTAACAGAAAATTTCACGATCTTACAATCATTATAAGATGCCTGAGCTATTATTACTCATCTCATTGCTAATTAGAATTGAAATAGAACCTGATCATATATATATAATAGAGTTTGCAAAGTGGCTAGTTCATTTCGGATGGAGAGTTGGCTAGTTTATTAGAGGCATGCGAATTTTTTAACCTACATCTACTGGTTATGTTGAGCTTATCGGATGGTAAAATCCTAGAGTGAAGGATTGGCCTTGTTTACAAAGGAAGTAACATGGTGAATGGCTATTCAAAGGTAAGTTTGGTGGTATTTTGTTCAAGGAGAAGAATGTTGTGAATGCAATCAAAGTCTCACAAAACCATGATTAGAACTCAAGTCTAAAATGGACAATATTATATTATTAGAAAGATAATAGAAGGTGGTTGTCTTTTAAGCTATATTAAAAGGCAATCACATTGTATCAGGTTGTTTCATGGTAAGGACAATATTTCTCTTGTTTACATATTTTAGTATAATAAACAAATAAAAGAAGCATGAACACACATGGCATTGACACATCTCTCTCTTACACCACCCCCACGTTCTACATTTCCTAAACCTTTCCATGCACCACAAAAAAGAAAAGAAAAGAAAAGAAAAGAAAAGAAAAGAAAAAAAGATATTAATAAAAACAAAAGTCGGTGGCCGTGTGGCCGTGCCCGTGACCAAATTCTCTAACGTAACATGCATCAATCCCTACCTTTTTAATTGCACACTTTAAATAATGTTGAATTTCAATTGTTTAGTATAATATATATTGTAGACAAAAACAAAAAGAAATTGAATTGAAGAGAAGAGAAGAGCATACAAAAAACAAGCATGGGTAGTGGCCAAACAAGCCATCATTTTCAAGATTTGACAATGAAGCAAGGCGTATGGATAAATATATAATAATGATAATAAAATAAAAGTTTGGTCGATGGTCAAAAGCGTAAAGAGAATAGCAACTAGTTAGATGGGAAGTTACGGAATTAAGAGAGGTTTGGATATATTATGGAGTTGAATCATCGGAACACAAGTTGGGAAAAAGAAAAGGGCCTAACTTTTTTTTTTTTTTTTAATTAAAATGGGATCTAGTAAATGATTTCTTGACCAACAATACATATGATTTCCCAAACAGAAACCACAGCTAATTAACACGAATTGTTGTCGTTTCCATGAAAAATCTAAAGAAGAACGTGTGAGATAATGTCCAATAACTTAACCAAATTTTATTCTTTTACATCATTTCCACCACACACACACACACACACACACACACACACACACACAAAGGAAGGAAACTTCTTTACGCAAAGTGAGATGCATTGAACTTCAATATAAGAGAGAATTTTCTTTTCTTCTTCTTTCTCTTAAAGATCTTACCTATCTCTACCTCAAAAACTCATGTCCTTTCACATCACGAAGTGGGTCTTTTGAGATAGCTCGTTTTCACTACTTAATACTCTAATTCTAAATTTAAACCAAAAAAAAAAAATGCATATAATGAGAGGAAAAGAGTAAAAGTAATTACCTTGATTTTGAAGAGGAGCGGATTGAGGGAGTTGAGTTAGTGTTTGTGGATTGAAATTGGGGGAATAATTGAAGTTGGATTGGGACCAAGAAGAAGGGAATTCATTATTTTGATCTCTTTCTTTCTCCTCCGGTGCTTCCCAAGGAAGTGCTCGCTTTCCATGCCGCCGATCCACCTTTTTCAAAAAAAAAAAAAAAAATAATAATTTACACAAACCAAAACTAAAACCCTCGTTTTACCTTTCTTTTACTACTACTAATCACTCTAATATTTGTATATTTTCTTTCCTTTAAATTTGCATACAAACTCCACACAATAACAAATAACATAGATCTCCACTCACAAGGACTGTATATATATATGTGTGTAATAATTTTTCTTTTTCTAGGAAAAAAAAAAATGAAGAAGAAGCAAGGAAGAGGAAAAGAGGAGGAAGATAAAAGGCATGTATATATAGAGAGAGAGCTTTGGTTGGTTTTGCAGTGTTTATCTTTTATATTGAAGCTACAGTATTATTATTATTATTATTATTATTTTAAATGTTTAACCAAACCAAAAAAAAAAATATATATTTATCGATGTCACCTCTAGTAGCTTGATATTCTCATATTTAACCCATTCATTCTACCGACAAGTGGCCACCAATAAAGGTAAAGTTTTTTTTTTTTTTTTTTTTGTGGGGGGGGGCTGGGGGCTTTTTTTTCCCCTCATTATATGTTGTGTAATATCAATTTCCCAATGCCAAAAATTAAATAGTGAAAGGAAAATAAATATCAGATCGAAAAGAGGATTGAAATATTCTCTTTTGTTTACAGAACAAGTTGTTTGATCATTAAAAATGAAAGGAACAATTGGAATTTGAGAATTCAAAGTTTTTATTTTCTTTTGTTTATTTATTTATTTATTTTGGGGGAAGATTTGAGATATATGCGCTGCGAGTGGACCCCACGTCTTGAAATTGGCTCCCTCTATATTTCTATATTTCTATATTAATTATTATATAAATTGTATTATTTATTTCCCTTTCAACTGTGGACATTCCATTTCCAATTTCAATTTCATCCTAAAAGACTCAAACTTACCCAAGTTTAGGTTATTACCTTTTTTTTTTTCTTTTCGCTAATGTTAAGCTGGAATAATATAATGGAGTTTGATTGATTCTAACGATAAGATTATATAGATGGTTTATTTTCAAAGTTTGAGTCATTAACATTTTGAAAAATTTTGAATCATTTATAGTTCTAAAACTTTTAATATTTGTATAAAAGTTCTAAGAAAAAATGTTTTACTTTTGCAGTTGAAATTTGTCAGTTAATCTTAATCTAAACCTTTTAATTTAGTAATTCCAGTCTATTGTAATTTTAAGCTCAATATATATCACCCCCGTTTTCAAAACTATACATAAATATATATAATATTATTATTATATAAGTAGATATATTTGAGTTTTGGTTCTTATTGCTTTTCTTATTTCGGTTATATTCTTTATTAGTTCTTTTTAAAGAAAGTTATATTCTATTTTTAATTATTATGTAGATAAAAAAAATCAATATAAGTTTTTTTTTTTATAACCATGATGCTATTTTTCTCTATTTTTTTTATAAAAAAAAAAATCATTATATTGTTTTCAAATATAACAAAATAGCAAAAAAATATTTATAAATATATAAAAATTTTATTGTATATTTACAATAGACCACAAATTTATCGATTCTTATTCTATGATTGTTTTCAAATATAGCAAATTGAGTCAAACTATTAACCAGCAATAGAAGTCCATTGCGGTCTATCGCGTTGATAGGTAATTTTATACCTGTAAGTTTGATATGTTTTTATATTTATAATAATTTGCCTATTTTTATTTATTATTATTATTTTTTTTTAACTTACTTTTTTGTAATTTATTATAGAAACTTCAATTTAACGTTTCAAAAATACCCCATTTTTTTTTCAAGGTTTGGTCAAAATTTGTGAAAATCTTTAAATTTTCTTAAAGGAGTAAATAATCTTAATTTCTTAAACAAATAAATAAACAACCCAAAAAAAATAAGTGTATATGTATATTTTTCTTCATTTAGCTTTTTACTTTTAAAAATGATTTTTGAAATTGTAGCTAAATTTTGAAAAAACGAAAATATTCTTTTCTGGAAAGTTTTATCTTTTTTTATTCATTTAACTTTTTAGTATAGTCTTTATTTGAAAAACGAAAGTAGACTGAAACTTGGTAAATAAGTATAAAAAGGAATTTTTTTTTTCAAGAACACAAAGCTTTTTAAGTGCTTAGTTTGGAATTTTATATTTAGTAATCATCCAAACTTATTTGTAACCATAAAAGTATAATTGTGGTTAATTTACACATAGTTGAATTGATTTAATTATTAACCGTGATCAATAGATCTAATATTTGAAATTTTCATTCAAGTTAAATCAATTTTAAAAAAACTCAATTATTAAATGTCGATGTTAAAATTAATTTTAATTATTTGTAGTGTTTCAATCCAAACTTTTTGAAGAGTTTATTCTCGTTATCGAGAGACAATAATGGACTAAATTTAGAAAACCAAAACTATACATATATTTTTAAAGGTAATTACTGGAAAATTACTATAAATAATTTTAAATATAGTAAAACATTATCGTCTATTAATGATAGATTACTATCATTACGATAAGTAGTAATATTTTATTATATTTATGAATAATTTGTTCATTTTATTTTATTTAAAAATAACTCTTTTTTAACTTAAACATATTTATCGAATAATTATATAGGGAGGGAATTGGATAGTCTTTTTATTTCTTATTCGCATTTTACTGATAAAAGTAAGATGGTCTTGTCAAGTAAACTCATAAGATAAATCATGTTTATCAAAGAAGATCATGCATTGCTTCATTGCTAGCTAATTTTTACTTCAAGTTTGAAACAAATATAAATAATTCATAGTATATATATCTGCTCAGTATCTTGAAATGTGTATTCTGTTAAAAAAAATGAAGTCCAGACAACTTATTGCGATTTTTTTTTTCTTGTTAAAAAGGATTATTGTAATTTTTTGAAACTTGTAAACTTACAAAATTTGGAGAGTATATTATACATATATATGATGAAATAATAGTCGTGCAGCACCCACTATTTTAATGGCTTAAATGTCCAAGTCAAAATTGGTAGGCCATCTATTTAATATGAAAAATTATATTTTAACACACATCATATTCAAAAATATCGGAATGGAAGAAAATTTTTATTATAAAAGGAGAGAGCAATGGAAGAAAATGATTTTTTTATTAAAAAAAATAGTGAATAATTAAAAAGCATTATAATGGTAAGGTAGAGATTCAAAACTAGAGATTTATTTTTTATTTTTTTTTTGAGTTTGTAGGAAAAGTTAATTATTGAACCCTGTTTAAAAAAATGCCCAACTCAAGGTGGTATTATAATGAGTAAAAAAAAATTTAATTATAAAATTTAGTTTTGTGTACTGTAGATATAATTCAACTTTAAAAAATTGTCATGCAATATTTTTTTTTTAAATTAATCTATTAGATATAAAATTAAATTTATGTATATAAAATTTAAACTATCAAGCCAAAACAGGAGCATCCTATTATTATCCCATATGACTATTTTAATAATTAAAATGACATTCTTTTATACTAATATAAAAATACATTGAAGTCGGACACTCAAGTCTCTAGGCCTATGGTAAATTCATCCCGAGCAAGAGTAAGTATGGATTTGAACTATGATATTAATTTTCATTGACATGCATCGATATGTTTACATATTTATGAGGTTGACATCAATAAAATGAGTGAATCAATATTTCTTTTATATGGAGTAGAATGGAATTGTGGGAATATATATATTTTTATATGATAAATTATGATTGTGAAAACATATTAATCCAAAGAAATAATATTGTGACTAAAAATATATTACTATAATTTTTTTTTTCAAAAAATTCAGTCAAAAAGTCAAATTGATAGTTAGTCAAACTTTCTTGGGAACAATTTCTAAAAAAAAAAAAAAAACAAAAACAAAAACGAAAAGAAAATCTTGGGAACAAAAGCTCTATCTATTTTTTTAATGGAGAAATTAATTGAGTAGTTGTGGACGAATTCATTACCACATCTCCATTCATATTCAGTCTCTCTCCAACTTTGCACATTATTATGAGAATTTTTCCTTTTTTTTCTTAAATAAAAAATATTAAAATTACCATGAAGATATAATTTTCCAAAAGGTAAATGTCAAATTTTCTTTTAGATAAAAAAGCAAATATCAATTTATACTATCAATTAAAAATTCAAAACTGTAATAAAAAAAAAAAAAAATCTCACACTTAAAAATGCTAATATATTTTTTTTCTCTAATGTAGATTAATCCTTGTATTTAAACCATTAATGCTACTATATATGAGTCAATAAATATACATTAATGGTTTAAAGATGAAACTTTAATAGAGAGATTCAATTGATTTACTTTAAATATCTAAAGGTTTGAGTTGGTATAATTATTAGTTTGAATTTTTAATTAAAACAACCAAAATTTAGGAATATATATGAAAAATTATTATAAATAGAAAAATATCAAATTATTTATAAATATAGAAAAATTTTACTGTTTATAGAAGTCTATCGCGGATAGATATTGAATTTTTTTTTACATTTATAAATAATTTGACTTATTTTACTATATTTTAAAAAAATCCCAATATATATTGATATTATTAGATACACTAGTTCTACTTATAATCAGCTACCTTTTTTTTCTCGAAAACTGAAAGAAGAAAGTTCATTTGATAACAATTTTTCAACCATAATTAAAAATCAATAAATTATTAGTCCAATTCTAAAACTAACAATGATAAAAAAGTAGTTTTAAAAACTTTTTTTTAGTCTTCAAAATTAGGTGTGGTTGTTAGAAACATTTTTTTAATATAAAAAAGTCGATAATAAAATAATTAAATTTATGGATAAAAATAAAATTTATAAATTTAATTTTAAAAAGTAAAAATAAAAAATGTCATCAAATGGAGCCACTATTAAAAAATTATTTTTATTTTTTAAATTGGGTTAAAGTTATGAATATATTTTTTAAGAGAATGCTTTTATAAAAAAAATAAAAAATAAATGCAAGGACAATTGTTTTAAATGGCGAAACTGCAGATAATGTTTTCAAATATAGCAAAATGTTACTGTCTATCAGTGATAGATACTAATAGACATTTATAGTGTAGTGATAAATGTTGATAGATCTATCAACGTTTATTATTGATAGACTATGATATTTTGTTATATTTAAAAACAACAAAATATAGATGTGAATAAAGAAATAGAAAATTAAAAACTTTAAAATTTTAAATTTAGAGAACCAAATATGATGTAGTGAGTGACGAGGAGAGCAATTATTTTATATGTTTTAATTAACATTTTTAGCGTAATTGTTTCCTCTTAATCATTATATCGGTGTATTAATTGATAATTCATCAATAAATAGAGATTTAAGGCCCTTGGACATGAGACATAATTTGATTTATTTTTGTAGATAGACTCTTCGTCAAGCCGCTTGGTATTAAATATACATGCATAATTATATTATAAAAAAGTTTGCCTAACTAAAAACTTTAATTAATTCAAGTATTTTTTAGACAAATCTAATTCAAGTTTGTTGTTTAGAATTTCTTCCTTCAGAGTTATTTTCCGCAACTATGAACATTCATAACATTTATCGAATTTGTTAACTATTTAAAATAAACTTATTTAAAAATTAGTTTCAGAAGCAAATTATTTGGAGTGAAACAGTTAAATAAAAATTAAAAAAAAAAAGTGTTTTTGGGTGTTTAATTCAAAATTTCTCCCAAATTTTCATGATGAAAATACCCTCACACTATCTTCACTTTTCCACAATAGCTCTTGTTTATTGCGAACAACTGTCACCACTTAATTGCCTACGACCACCAAATTGCACTAGCGAACAACAATGACCATTGCGATCTCCTTGTTGACAACTATCATCGACAACCACTCCGATGACGGTCAATAGTAATTAACCAATCATATCGTTTTAAATACAAAATTAAGTCATTAAGTCATTGTGTTTTATAGTTTTTCACAGTAATTTTGACATTTGTAAAAGCTTTTTTTTTTTTTAATTTAAATCAAATCAAACAAACTCGTGTCAGACACTTTGACCAAATGCATAAACATTTTAATTCCAAACAAATGTAATAAAAAAATGTTTAAAAAATGCATTTCTAGAAAACATTTTTTATACGAAAAATTCAAACAATGTGATATATAGTAAATTGTGTACCCAATAAGCCAATCAACTCTTCGACCAAAATTCTGAAAGAAATAAGAATGGAAAATTTTCAAAGTTTATATAGACATATATTTGAAACATATCCAAAGTTTAGTGTCATTTTATTTAATTTAAATTCTATTTGATAATCAATTCATTTTTTGTTTTTGGTTTTTAAAATTTAAGCCTATTTCCTCTTCTTTTTTTTTTCTATAGTAATTTGCATATTTTGTTAAGTATAATGATTTAGTTGTTAGCTAAATTTCAAAAACAAAAATAAATTTTTAAATTTAGTTTGAGTTTTTAAAATCATTGATATATAATAGATAATTAAAGAAAAAATTGAGGTGGAACTAGTTTCATAAGCTTAATTGAAAAAAAAAAAAAAAAAAAAAACCAAATAGTTAGTTAGTGTAGATTTCATTTTGGATTTGGCAGACAAGGCACGTGACTTAATCAATGCTTGTAAATATGATCCTTCACAATCAAACGTCTTAAAAACTAAACACATTTTGATTGACCTAAAAAAGGAGTTTGGCAGCAAAGTCATGAAAACTCCATAATTTTTCTTTTATTATTCAAAATGTTTCATTATATGAAAGAAAATATTAGCCTTATACTTGAGTACTTATTCAAATATTTTTCCTATTTAGGTTTGCATTTTGAACAACAAAATATTGTTAATGAATTGTCTCGAATTTGTTGTCTGACATTCCGAACAACCAAACATGAGATCTTGCTACTCGATCAACAAGTCGGGGTTTAGACGTGACGACCCCTCGTGGGGGTTCAAGAGCAACACCCCCTGAAACTTAAGTTGTATTCATATTTATGTTATTTACGATTTTAGCTTTATAATTTAGAAGAGTGTACTATATAAACTCTCTAACTCTATTAGCGCCTTTGAATTTGTAATCCAATATTTTCTCTCTAATAAAAAGTTGGCTTTTCTCTCTACCCGTAGGCAATACATGTAGCTAATATATTGTTAGTGAACCATGTAAATATCTAAGTCAACTTTTCTCCCTTTCATGTTTTTTGTATTTCTTTGATTGTCGATTTCAATTTTTCTACGTTTTCTACTCCATAGGTACTTGTGTTATTCAAAATGTTTGATTATATGAAAAAAGTAATATTAGCCTAGACTTAGAGTACTTATTAAAATATTTTTACTGTTTTTATTAACTTAGATTTGCATTTTGAACAACAAAATATTGTAAAGATTTAGTAGAGAGAGAAAAGGAAAACAAGATCAAGGCTTGAGTTGGTATTCATAGGTTTAATTTGAGCATGTGAGTTGTTTTTTTTTTTTTTTTTTTTTTTTTTTTTTTT
>QLSR01000389.1:106458-119686 GCA_031780015.1 Citrullus colocynthis | reverse complement strand
AGGTTCAGATGACTCTACGAAATAATGAAACATCAATCATTCAAGAGTTAAGTTAAAAGGAACTATATATATATATATATATATATATATATATATAGGTGTGTAAAAAGACCAATATCCATGGGGCAACGTCGTGAACCAGTGTGCACATATCTCCAGTCGACTGATGAACTTCGTTGGAGGAACATGAATATGGAATTGAGAACCTACAATTTAGACGAATAATAAATGTACACAAATCACAAGTTAGATATCGTAAAAAAAAAATTGAAAGTTAGATAACTAACCTTGTTCTCGACCCATTCACTGTCCCGTGTAAGCTCCTCGAACAACTTCTTCGTTGTGCACTCCTTCCTAAAGAGGATGCTTGTGCTCGACTTCTGAGGGCCCATGTCCTTGTTGGTCACCCAAATCATGAACTCATTCATGATGTCATTAGAGACTCGATGGGCTGGGTCATACGGGATGAAAGCCTATCAGTCGGGCATTCCCCAGGTTGAATGTATCGTTGCCTTTTACTTGTCACCTTGACCGTATCAATTGAAGGGGTGTACAGTTGTGCGAACTTTCTCTTCCTACTAGTCCGCCTATGTCCTTCCCCTTCTCATCCTTTAGTTTGACCTTTACTCTAGGCTCGCCTTTCACCATTTGCCCTACGTCGGCCACTGACTCGGCCTTCACTGTAGGCTCGCCTTTCATCGTCGACTTGTCCTTCACGGTTGTCCCTTCACTTTAAGTTTCAATTTCTTCTTGGTCGACTGTGGAGGGAACAACTCAGGATATTGTATGGTCGATTGGGGCAATGATGGGATCACGAACCCCAAAGCAAGAGGCTTGGTGGATGGGCCAATCGAGAGTGAAAGAAGAGAATCAAGAAGGAGATGCTTAGTGGGAAGGATGGGAAGGGTGGGCTTGGTGGGAAGGACGGGCTCAGTGGGATTAGTGATGGGCTCGCGAGTTGATGGAGTGATCGACTCGGTAAAAACTGACTCACGAGGTAGATGGGTGGTCTCGATGGGTAATGTGGTAGTGGACTTGGTGGGAAGTGGGGTGATGGACTTAGTAGGAAATGGTGTAATGGTTTCAGTGGGGAGTGGGGTGGTGATGTCGGTTGAGAGTGCAATGGTGTCTCGGTGAGGAGTGGGGTTGTCACACCCCCTCCCGGATTATCCTTTCTGAACCCGAGAAGAGGTGCGAAGACAGCAACCTTGACTCTTCTGTAAGGTTCATTGTCCAACCATTTCCGTCAAGAACAGCCCAGACGAGGTTTCCGTGTAAGCAAAGCATCCTGAACTCGTTTGCTACCTGGAAAATAAAATAAAATAGGAAAACGTGAGCTACAAGCTTCGTGAGTGACTGGCTTTGTAAAAACTATCTTTAGTTCGAACAGAGGCATGTCAAAACAATATTCATAAAACAAGGATTAAGCAAAATAGCTCTTCCGCAAAACCTTGTAAATCTTGGGAATCCATTCTAAAACATATAGAATCGTTATCAAATAAATAATTCAGAAAAATCATTTGGCATTTCAATCTTTTCCCTTAGTTGAAGTGGAGCAAAACTCAACACCCCAACGTCGAAAACATATAAGGCCCGATGCGGAGCAAGACTCAACGCACCGGCATATGTGCACATAGGAATATGGCGGTTGCCCATGTACCTTCCATGTCCTTGAGTATTGGGTCCCGAGGAAGTTCACATGCGTTGTTAGCATTGATCCTCCTCTTAAACATTTATACGCGAGTTGCCCAAGTGCTGGGTCCCGGGGAAGTTCACATGCTTATTAGCATTGATCCTCCTCTTAAACATTTTCTTCATCAATTTACATAAATAGTTCATCAAAGACTTTTTAGGAAACAGGGTGTTCCTCGATAAATATATTTTGCAACATGCCTTTCGTTACCATAAAGCATTCAAGTAAATCATGCCTTTTAAACCATATATTCAAGCATTACGCTTTTCACAGAATAGTCATCTCAAAACCATATCACATAACAATATTTTTAATAAAATTCATTTTCGAAAAAGGAAAGAGTCACTCACAAATCTCTTAAGGAATTTCCCCCTTTTCCCTTCAAATTTTCGTTTCCCGAGCCCCTTAACGCAAGGCTTCAGCTTCTAGTCCACTAGTTAGCTATTTTCACTCTCGGTAGCTTAGTTGGTCACAACGTTTTAACTCTAGAACGCAAGACTGGCCTCCCTCTATCAGTTTGGCTGGTCACAATCCTGCCCTTCAACGCAAGGTTGGTGGCTACTGTAAAGTGCAGCCTAACTCCTCTTATTTCTTTTCTGATGCGTCAACTTCTCTTGAACGCAAGGTCACCTCGAACGCATCATCTCTTTTCAACACCACATTCTCCTTAAATGTTGGATTCGTTTCCAACGCAAGGTCAACCCCTCCTCAACGCAAGATAACTTCTTTAACACCAGATGATTAATTTGTCAGAAATGTCTTCTTTCTTGGTCGCAGACCTCCTTTTACAACGCAAGGGGGTTCCTTCTTTCTGTCTTCGTTCTCCTTCTTCTCTCAAGGATTTTTACTTCAGAATCATCAGTCGTTACCCTTCCCCCAGGGTCCTATTTAAAGAGATCTTGCCATCCTACTCCTCTTTTACCACTTGATTGCCATATGTCGCTTTGCATGTCTGACTAACCATGCATTTGTCCAAGTGTTACCTTGCATGCAACACTTAACATGCCTTTTTAACACATCCTTGTTTCAAGGTGTCAAGTTTATATGGAGCCACCTGGCCTTTATAACTCATCTTATTCGTCCATTATTTCCAAATAGACAGCCATTCCATCCATACAGCGCCCTCAAGCATTCCTTGAGTTTCCTCCAAGGTTTGAGCTTCCCTACTCACTTGTCTAACTTTTAACTAACTACACCATCGTCTTTGACGCGTAGAGATAACCGTCTCAACGCATAGGGATCTCAATGCATAACATCCTCACCAACGCATGGTAAGCCAAATACGTTTCTTCTCCCGTCGACGCGGCGACTACTTCAACACACAGCAACCATTCGTGATCACCTTCAACGTATAGTCACCATATTACAATCCAGTGTTTACACAATATCGCTAAGCGTTAACGACAACAAATCCTTCTCATGCTCTACCTTTATGCATTGGTCCTGTTGCGTTTACTTCCATCCTGCGTCCATGACCTTCTACCTATCCTTAGTCATTCCTTGATTATTTCCAAGGTTATTCTTTTAAACCTTTCCTTATATTACTATTCCCTTTTAGATAAATTAGCATGCGTCCAACACATGTTCTAGTTTGTATGCCTACTTCACCACCTTCTATTTCCATCACTTAGAAATATCTTATAATAGAAGTCTATGCGTCTTACGTATTTCCCTTTAGGTGCGTGAGTACTTCCTATACATCCACTTTTACTATGCGTTACTTCAATCTTGACCATGCGTCCAACATGGTCTTTTATTCCTCTCCTTCGGACTTTTCAACGCATTGGTTGCAAAAAGTTGGGTTGTCACAGGGGTAGTGGTTTGTTTCAGTGGAATCTTCATCATTGGCCTACATGATTAAGTAATTACATTAACTAAAGAACCACAATTACGATAATAGAGTAAAACATACAGATTAACATTACATACCCGACAGAAAAATCGAAGCAAGTTGGTGATGGTCTGTATGCCGGCCTTCATCTTACTCATATCAGACCTTACCTGTGTTTAAGTCTGACTGCATATCACCCAACTTCTGCTCCACCATAGAGACTCTAAAGTCTATCATGGAGGGTGCTACGAATGCTCATTGTCGCGGGGCGACACTCGTCCCTTGGTGATGGGCTGTTGAGTTGGTGGAGAAGCATGAGTAGTAGGCTCGTGAAGCTTAGTCTCGTGAGCTTGGTGCCGTGTGGCTCATGCTCGTGAACATTAAACTCGTAAGTCTTAGGACCGTAACTTTCATAGTCACCAAACTGACTATCAACATCTGAGTCAGTGTGATGTGATGTGTGTGATCTCGATGAGCTTGACTCGATATCAGTGGGCTCGTATAGGGGTCGTTCCTTCACCCTAGTGTCCCTATATTGCCTCTCTTTCCGACATGACCAGTGATCATGGTCTGCATAGAATAACAAAAATCAGTATAAGTTATAAGCTCAATATCACATTAAATAATAACTTAATTGTATACACTAACCTCATTAGAGTCAAACATATCTCGCAGCAGCATTCTAGTCACCAACGAGTATGTGCACTCTCACCTCAGGAATCGAGGCACTAACATTCTCATTCAGTCAGGTTGCAACTTTTCCGACAACCGTCAATATGATCTCATGTGGCCACACTTAATCCAGAGAATCTACAATTACAAGTCATGATACATCATATACACACAAATGAAGACAATTTACAAGATAGGATATTACCTGGAATGCATGTAAAAACCCCGCAATTTATACTTCACAATATAATTATTATTATTATTCGACCTCTTTTTGTAGTTCTCGATCTTCCCCTTTAATCATCTCTGTAGTCATTAGAAGGTCCTCTCCCATAATATATTTCCCCAATCCATGGAGTTGAAGTACTCCAAATCCTCCATGTCGAGGAACAACTTCTTGTCCACATTGACCCTCGTCTTCTCTTTCCCCATCATGGCCAAATTAGTGTAATAGGCTAATGACATCTTTACAGGATCCATGTCATTTTCGAAGTCCATATCCTTCTACATTGATTCTAAGGTACCAATGTGGATGTCCCTCAAGAAGTCATTCTTGAAGTACTGACTGCGTAGTGATCCAACCACTTCACCTTGGACTCTACTCACAACTACCTGATAAGCACTTGAAAAGTTCTATTCTCTCAAATTAATGGAGTTTATATTAGATTTCACTTGTTTGCTAGTGGTTTTTAGGTTAAAATGAGGAAAATTAGAAGAAAAGACCAAAAGATCACTCGAGCAAGAATACGTGAAAACAAGAAGAAAAACTCAAAGTTGCCACAATTGGGATAGTGCCGCGCGCCGGGACGATGCTGCCGTGACGCTAAAACTCGAGAGCAGGGTCTATGCAACACAGTCGCAGCGCCGCGGCGCTCTCTTTCCTTAAATGGCAGCGCCGCAGCGCTAGTTTCCATATTTGAAAAAAATGTATTTTTGGAAATTTTTCTTGGGCGAAATATTCTATAAATTTGGAGGTTTCCAACAGCCCTAATCATCATTCAAAGCACAAAATTACAGACTAAAAGAGTCAAAAGAAGGAGAGAATTGAGTGAAAGTTCATAAAAGAGTTCAAAGAGCGAGTTAGTTGCAAGGAAGAGGAAAAGAGTTCGAGATAATCGTGGTGCCGTTCGAGTTTTGAAGTGAGAGGCAAGGAGTTTGTGACGGTGCTACCTTAATCAAAAGTCTCTTTTCAGTAGAGTTTTCCTTTCTTTATACTCTTTCTTTGTTTATTTTGTTTAAACATGTTGCTTTAAGCTATGAGTGGCTAAACTCTTTAGTTTTAGGGTCTTGATGATTTGTTTATGAATTCATGTTGATATTATAGACTTTCATGGTTTTGTTGGAGTGATTATGCTTTTCATTGTTATTGTGCTTAATTTTTGTGGATTGGTCATCTTCACATGTTAGATTAGATGTATGATTGAGAGATTGTATGTTTAACTTGATCTATAACAACGAATTGTTGTTAATATATCACGAGAGTAGTTAGGTTGACAATAGAAGTTACTAAATACTATTCTTAATGCCATGTAATTTGTATTGGTTTTAAGAGATTAGTAATCAATCGTGTTGCATGAGAAAGGGTTGTTTTTGAGAAAAAATAATTTAAAATTAAGTTCCTAAAATCTATGAAATCTATAATATTGCATGATGAAATAAACAAGGATTCATTACCCTAAAACTCTTTTTGACTCTTATGTTTCTCACTTTATTACTTTTCTTATTTGGTTTATATTTTCCTTAACTCACAATATTAATTCCAATCCTCAAATAAAATTGATTCAACTCCAGAATAGCTAAGTAACTTAAACCTTCACAATTGGATTATAACTTAACCCGTACACTTGCGGTTAACACTTAAAGTGGCGCATCATTACCAAATTAGGTGATCACGACAATCCGATCACCAACAAAAACTCCTCATTGGAGAACGTTATGATCACCCCATTTAGCTCAAACATCATGTCATCACCTCTATTTTCTTTCAACTCCGTCAGTAATAAGGGTTAAAATGTTTGAAAGGTCACAACACAAAGATGCGTATGCACACCAATTTCAAGCCAAACTACAAAAACAAATTAGATAATTGCTCAAAACTGCAAGAAAACGTTAAAGATGAATGACAGTTCCAAGCAAATAATAGGCAGCAAAATTTTCATATCAACATATTTTGTGTCGATAGAAAAAACTCGAACTCGTTTGGGAAACCTTCAAACACATAGCACTCATTCTTTTTTCTTTTTTCTTTTTATCCTTTTGTTTTTGTGTTCTCTACATCTGGAAAAATAATGAAGACAAATTTCGAGAGCAATCAACTACTGAAAAACTTACAAGTAAAATTGAGATTTCAAGAAAACTTATTATGTAGCAAGTACTGTAAAATTTCATTAAGAAAAAAAATATATGTGAAGATAGGGACTAGTAAATCGAAAACAGCCCCCTTATATCTTCTAGTTCTCATTCAGAAGAATGAGAACCTCAAGCCATTGCTTGCTGCAAACAAGTTGTATTCTTCAATGGCAGTTTCCTTCTTATTGAAAGCGTGACCATTGTCAACAACTTCCACCTCATTATTTCTTGAAAAATCCCCAACATCGTCTTCCTTAGAAGGGGTGAGATTTAATTTACCTCCTGTTGAAAGTGCAACAGGCCCTCCAAAATGAAACAATGAAAAGCTTGAGCTATCCTTTTGTAATTTGGAAGAAGTATCACTTTGCTTACAATCTCCACTTGGTGGTGAACTGAGTGCATATGGATGTCCAGCGGTAACAACGTCCGAATTTGCTATAGAGCTTTCTGGTATTGCACTTGATTTTGCAACCTGAGTTCTATCTTCAGCATAGATACCATTGCTCGCTTTCGAAGCTGGGTGATAAATAGGAACTGGGCTAGGGTTGAAGACAGGATTAGAAAGATGATGCAAATGGCCATATTGCATGCAGAAGCGTGGGTTGCTGTTTAAACCATACCCAAGAGGATTGGCATATAGACAGTGATTTGAATAGGAGAAAGGCATCATTCCACTTGCATGGGCAGCTGCTGGCCATGAAACCGAGTTTTGATGGTAATAACTCATTGATGGAGGAACTTGAAACACTGGAAAGTGAATATTTTGGTTCTGAATCGATGGAAGAGTCACTTGACATGGGGAATCAAGACTAACAGCAGAGAATCCAGCTTCAAAGTTCTGAGGAACATTTTTGGGTGCATTCCCTTGAACTTTACATCCCTCATTATCTTGAGAAAGATCGGAATGGTTCCTGCTCCCCACGGCATCACCTCCAATTACTTTATCTATCCTTATCTCATGATGCTCAGAGAAGCCATTCTGAATGGATGCTGAAGATTCTTTTCCTTCTGATTGATGGCTAGCATATTCTGAGTCTGATGTGGAGGAGGATTCTAAATTTCCATGGTTCGAGCAGATAGTATTACTGTCTCCTTCACTCAGGCATGATGAGCAGTTATCAGAATTTAGAGAGCTAGTTCGTACTTGGTTACTGGTCCCACTGGATGTCAACGTTGTGTCTATGGTTGAATTTACAGAACCCTGTGTTCCCTCCTCACATGCGTCTTCTTCAATGTTTTTATGATCCTTCGATTCAATAGAAAGTCCATTTTGGAAGACTTCATCTGATTCAATACAAGAAGTTGATTCACTGGAATTACTCTCCTCTTGATCAACTGTACCAGAAGGTACACTAACTTCGCCACTGCAAAATTTGTGCCTGGACTTCATAACGTCATAATCAGGTTCCACACCAAACTTGAAACTTGAAGACTCCAAAGCAACATTTGAGTCTGAGTTACTTCTAGGATATTTCTTCTGTGATTCCATGGGTTCCCAAACTTTCTTTGAATAAACAAAATCTTTACCAGGAGAATTGTTTAATAAAGCAGCTTTGTTTTTCAGTCTTCCGCTATCGTGAGAATGATCTGCATAACTGTACTTGTTAGAGCGATAACTTTGCTTGGACATATCAAATGAAGATTCTGACTTGCTCACAGATTTGACATCTCGGTTAACTCTAACTGAAGAAACAAACGGTTCCGCCTTTTTGTTATATTCATTAGTTTGGTTACAGAGGCAGGAACGGTAGTCATAAGATACCCGGTTGTTGGAAGAGTGCAACTTTTCATTAAACTTAGAGACATGTCGACCATAGGCCTTTAATGAATTTGTTCTTAATTTCCTGTTTGATCCATTCATACTCCTGGAAGGATTTTCCAAACTATCGGCATAATATCTTTGCTCAGATTTGTTAACCACTGCCCCATTTTCTGAAACAACCATAAACCGGCGCCTGTCAGACCACTTAAAAGAATGATCTTGAACTTCCTTTGGAAATTTTAATCTCCAGCGAGAAACTTTAGATTGATCACCTATGAAAGACTCATTTCCATCATTTCCATCGGTAAGTTTCCCATCAAAGCTATCATCATATGAATTTTGCCCTTCTGAAATGATGGATTCATTTAAAAACAGCTCATCCAGAATATCAGAAGATTCAGGCACGCTGGCATCACATACTGCACCGTCTGCATTGGAATTTGGCTCCAAAACACATGGGGACAAATCTTCCAAGACATCAGAACGAGCACACGCTTCAGCTGATTCAGAACTTATCTTGTCTTTATCCTTTCCTTTTAATCTTTCTTTTCTCCGGAGCTTCTTCTCTCTTTCTTTTGTCCTTTTCCGCTCTTTGCGTTCTTGTTCTTCACGCTTTTCCTTCTCTTCTTCTTCAAGAAGTTTCATCTGCAGCAAAATTCCCAAAGGTTAGCAGCAAATATATCTTAATTCCTGTAAATAAACTTCTGAGTAATGATATAGCTCGCAATGAAACCTGCTTTTCCAGAGTAATGATTTCTTTGCATGCTATGTGAACTCGGTCTTCCAGTAGTTTTAGTGCAAGACACACAAAGATGCTATGCGCATTTTGGCGTGCTGTTCCTTCTCTGAAGGCTTTTTCAACCTGGAAAAGACCACAGGGTATAAGAATAAAAGCGATCCATAATTTTTAGGCAAAACTTAGATCAGTACCAGTATCGAATTTCCAGTCAAAGAAGCTAGAAGAAGAGATCACATTAGAAAATTCCCTTGATTAATTGGAGAGTGGTGAATAAAAGAAGACACTACAACTTCGAAGTTTCAATCAAATTAAGCGGATGAGCTAATCCAACAAGCAAAACATTCTAGAGAAATCTCTTTAAAACAAGTGAAGTATCAATCATTATGGAAGACAGGATGATATTCCACTTGTATTTATGCCGAGTCCACAATTGGATATAATTTTTCTACTCAAAATAAAGAAATTATTAATCTGATAAACAAATATAAGTTGAACATCATTAAAACTTCTGTTAAGAATCGAGGAATTACAGAAAAAGGAAGATGATATCCCACTGAGCCAAGGTGATTCAGTAGATTTAGTTGAATGACGTTAATGGTCACTAACAGCCCAATAGTCCATCTTGAACAAGAGAGAAACCTCCCCAAATTGAGAACCCTTTTTATGAATAATGTCCAACTATGTATGGTGCTACCTTACAAGAAATGAAAATAACTAATTAAGCCTTAAACACTAATTAACAAATTAATGAGACTAATCAACCCAAACAAATTACACGATGAAAGTATTTAAGAAACAAAGTAGCAAATTTTTCTTCCCACAAAATGCATTATGAAAACGACTCCCCGTCGAAGATTTCCCAACTCGATAGGAAACACATAATCTTCAATGGGTCCCACATCCTTCCAGCTGAAAACATATAGCTGTTGGATCCCAACTTCATCCATCTGTATAACCATGGTTACCGTTGGCTTTCCTGGCCCAACCCTCATGTTTAAGTTTTGACTCATCGTGGCTAGTGGCTTATTCAGAAATTGAATCAAATAGGCCTTTTATCGATAAGACCTTTTCAATTGTAGCCAATATCTTATTACGAATAAATAAGAAACAGAACTTTTCATTAATGTAATGAAAAGAGACTAATGCTCAAATGAACCCTCGTGCCTGCATTAAAACTCTCAACCACAAAATAAAATCTTAAAATAGAAATCATTTGAGAAACATCTGCCGATACAAACTAAAGCTCCTCAATGGATCTAGATTCCTTCGAGGAAGCCATAAATCCTACCGGGATGGTTTGAGAATAGAGATACTTTGAAAATTTACTTCCATGACATTACTTAAAAATAGAGAGCAGTTGAATTGCCTCCATGGCAATACTCATTTCCAAATTCTTGTAGATGGATAAAGGGATGCTCTGTAAACATACAATTATGCAATTGCACTCTGTTTTCCTAATGGACCAACCTAATTACGCCCAGATCAATCGTTTATTTTCAGAGGATATGCATGGTTAACTGTAGAATCAATATCAATAAAGCCTTTTCCTAATCACTAATTACAAAAGATCTTAGCTACCAAGGCCCAAACGAGCCATTAAACCTAATGACCTCCCACATGTCCTCTACAAATCTCTCATTCCCTCTAAAGCCCTATTATTTCTCTCGAGCCAAATCCCAAAACAACTACCAAGAAGCAAGTCTGCCATAGAAAATTGATCCACTCCCTAAAGGAGTGGAAAAGCCAAAACTCCTCCATCATAGCCCTTTAGGGGGTGTTTGGGGCAAGAAGTGGAATAGTGAGCAGTAAGGAGTTATAAAATTTGGGGAGTTCTGAACTCCTAGGGCCCATAGTGTAAGGAGCATATAAGATATAAAATTGATTTCTTCAGTAGTGGGACTCACCAATTCTTTGGGCCAAACAAGGAGTGGAGTTCACAAACTCTTACTTCTATACTCCTACGTCACAACTCCTTGGACCAAACACACTCTTTAGTCCATGTTCCATGCCGAAGAAACTACAAAAGCCCCAAGGGAACTAAATTGAAAGGACAAACAAGATCTCCAAATAATATGGTTAAGAATTTCCCTTCCACCGCTCCTTACAAAGGGAAAACCACTAAGGCGCCCCCCCCCGAAAGGGAAAATGTCTTTGCATGTAGTCTCATGTATTAACGCTCTCATGTCTTTTTTTTTTTTTTAATTTTATAATAATGAAAACACTCAAACTACGTTAATATAAATCACCAAAAACACCACAATGCAGAATACACAAAGGCGTATCAAATTCAATGGCTGGCCTTAACCACAAAGGCAAAGCATTTCAACGGCCGCCACAACCGTTTAAAGAGGCCCATTTAGATAAACAATGGGGCAGTCTGTTACAATTCCGAGAAATAAAAGAAATTCCTCTAACTTGACATTTTCTCATCCACTCATGAATCTCGTCCAAAATCCCCCCAATTGAGGAATATTGCATAGAATTATGGTGTATGGCTTTAACTAACAATTGGGAGTCAGCTTCAACCCAAATATTAATTAAACCCATTTTAGCAATTTCATTAAACCCAAAAAGCAGAGCCAACACTTCAGCTGCCAGCATTCCAACCTTCCCTTCTTGAAAATTTGCTGCAGCCTTCAGAACCTTCCCCTGTGAGTCGCGCAACACCATCCCAAGACCCACTCCTCTAGTCGAACCAGTAGAAGCATCCACATTGCGCTTCAAATCTCCCACAGCCCGTGGATACCATCTTCCCTCTGAAGCTCTCCCATTCGCCTCCAACCCCCTTCTAAGCACGCCCATATCCTCCCCTGCCAACAGCTCATTGAGCTTCTGGAAATCCCCTATCAAATTCATCACCCCTTCCGCTTGCAAATCAACATCCGCTACCATCTTCCCCTATCAAAACTCTCTCACATCAAACCTGCTAGGCAAAGTACGTAACTATTTTAGGGATGTTGACCTTCCAAATGAAGGGAAAAAGGGTGTGTCAGACGGAAATCAATGGAGTACTCAGAAGATGAAAAAGAGAACTAGAAGGATGGGTCCAAAAACAAAGATCCCCCTAACCCAAGTGACGTGAAGTCTCTGGAAAGCAGCGACAAACCTAGACACCCATGGGAAAGCCCTTCTAGCTAAGTGGTTTTGGCGATTTCATCGTGATTCTCACATCCGAGGCACAAGTTTATTGTTAGGAAGCATGATCCTCATCCTTTCGAATACACAATGGTTAACGGCATACCAGAAACCCATAGAAAAATATTTCAGCCAAACTTTGTTTCTTTTCCCAATTTGTTCATGATGTGGTGGGTGATGGGAGGGATACTTTTGGGAGTATAAGTGGTTCGTTGATAGATCCATCTACTCCTTACATCTCCAGTTACATCAATTGTTCCTTGTGGTAGTATCATTCGGTTGCTTCTGTTCGTTCTAACTTTGTTATCTTTGCTGGGGAACTTCTTAGCCCTGAAAGGATGGATGTTCGCTTTTGGAGTCCCAATCCATCCAAAGGTTTTATTTTTGTGTTTGGTCAGCCCCCCTCTTCCCATCAGGCATTTCCATTTTTTTCAAGTGGAAGATTAAGATTTCCAAGAAAGTCAACTTCTTTGTTTGGCAAGTTTGGCATGGGAGAGCTAACACCTTGGGTCGAATCTCGGCTAGAGGGTTCATGGTGGTTGGACCTTTATGTTGTATTCTACCCAGAAGAGCCTCGAAGAACCTTGATCATCTTTTTGGGAATGTGCTGTATGGATGCACTTCTTTGAGGTGTTCAGTTTTTCTTTTACCACCTTTCAGGAGCAGGACGATCAAGGATCTCTCTCTCCATTTACATTTCTGCAAGAAAGGGATTTTCTTTTCCTTTTTTTTTGGCGGCAGGCTAGAGTGCTATTTTGGAGGGTCTTTATGGCAAGAGAATTTAAGGGGTTGGGAGAGGTCTTTGGATGATATTTGGTCACTTGTTAGGTTCTACATTTCTCTTTAGGCTTCGGTGTTGAAGCTTTTTTGTAATTATACTCAGTCAAATTTTGCTTGACTCGAGTTCTTTTGGGTAGTTTGGCTTCCTTTTGTAGGTCTATGTATTTTTTTCTTTTCTTTTTCAACGAAAGTTCAAATTTTCACCAATTAAAACAAAAGACAAAAAAAAAAAAAAAAAAAAAAAAAAAAAAAAAAAAAAAAAAACAA
>QLSR01000389.1:13590-106074 GCA_031780015.1 Citrullus colocynthis | reverse complement strand
AAAAAAAAAAAAAAAAAAAAAAAAAAAAAAAAAAAAAAAAAAAAAGACAATCAAACAAGCGCCAAAGTTGCAAACATGAGCATAGCACATCTGACATAAAGTTTGTATTATCGACCTCGAGGTCACAAAGTCGAGTCCCTTATCTCACATATTGTCAAAAAAAGTGCCAAAATCAAATTTAGTTTATAAAATTAGTGTGTTGCAGGTGTACATTGTGCTACCAAATGTTTGATACTTGTTTGACAAGTGTCGAGGTGTTAAGAGTGTTCAATAAACATCTAACCCAGACATGCAACTCAAACTACAGTGTTTGTTCTTCAGTCTTCAAGTAATTGATATTTATATATTAAATTGATAACAAAATAAGTTTAGATTAAAATGTATAATACCTCAATTTACATTGATGAATGACATAAGCTTCTAAATAAATATCGGACACTTGACTTTAGACTAGACGTAACTAATATTATACTGAAATATAAAATTAATTGAACTCCATGGTTTCTTATTGGTTTAATTAAGGCTGATCCTTTGCATGGCTTCTTTTTATTGGTTTAATTTAGGCTGGCCTCTTTTTTCGAGGTTTCCTTTATGAAGTATTGTGGCAGAATTTTATTGTTCTCCAGGCAGCCCTAGTTTCAAGTTGGTTCTCTTCAACTTTGTGCATGAAGAAGAAACTTTTAGTCTCCTCATTTATTAAATAAATTTCCTTTGTTCAGGGGTGTATCAATTTGCTTGAGGAGAAAAGCATTAATTTCAAAGCTTTTTTAGGGGGTGTTTGGGATGAGGAGATAAGATGATATGAGATATGAACTCAACTCATTGTCTGGGAGGCCAATTTCGTATGTCACCGACATTTTATACCATGTCCACCAATAGTGCACTCAACCGTCATCACGACCAATGCCTCGTTGCTCAACTCCGGTAACCACCTCTGACGGTCAACTCCAGCAACATGCAACCATCATTGTTGACGGCCAACTCCAGTGACCTCCGATGGCAGCCACTCTACTAACCCCGATGACCATTATTTTAAATTATGACTATTACAAATTTGGGTTTAATTGACAAATGAGTTTTTTGTTTTGTTGACACTCATGACATAAGATCGCCTTTGAAACCTTAATTTAAAGCTTAAAAATAATTATTAATTTAAAAATACATATAAAACATTAATAAATGTTTATATTTAAGTTAATGAACAAAATTGTCAATAAAAACACCTTTGTTGACATAAAAGTACGTAAGTTTCGTTCAAACGTTGAATTCTAGGTTTTTTCATTAGTTCATGGTATTTTATAGTCGTTCTTTATAGTAATTTAACATTAATAAAATCACTTTTATCATGTAAGAAATTAAACAAACTTGTATGTAAAAACACTTTTAAGAAAAAATTGTCAGACACATAAATGTTTTTATTTTAAAATTTTTTGTATCAAAAGTGTTAAAATAAATATGACTTAACTAGAAACGTCACATACATAAATTTGTAAAATGATTGTTTAAATAAATAAATAGATAATAAATAATTGAAATGCATGATACAAAAGTAAACCCTAAACCTCATTTCCTAAAACTCCCAACAATACATGTGTGCTTAAAAATCAATAAAATAAAATGCCATCTATAGTTTACTAAAAAAAATATATGTAAAATTATTAAATAAAAAAGTTTCCAAACAAAAATAATCATGGGCCTTTTTCAAATATAGCAAAATGAGTCAGATTATTTACAAATATAGAAAACATTTACTGGCTATCAACAAAAGACAACGATAGACTTCTATCGCTTGAGCAATAGACCACGATAGACTTCTATCACTCAAGCGATAAAAGTCTATCACAGTATATCGCTGATAGATAGTAAAATTTTTCTATATTTGTAAATAGTTTGATATTTTTTCTATTTATAGTAATTTTCCAACAATCATCACAAAAATAGATTATTTGTGAGAGAAAAAAAAATCATCAAATACCCCTAACATATGATCTCAGCACCCCATACACCCAAAACACAGACATATAAACTCCACATATATATGAACTCAACCCAACGCACCAAACAGCCCCTTAAGGTGTTTCTCATCCAAGAATAAAAGACTTTGGTTGTCTTCTTTCAAGTGTCATCTTTTCACTAAGTTCTTGAATGGCAGCATAAAATTCGAATCTGCCTTTTATTCTCCAAACAGCCCAAGTTTCAAGATTGGTTCAGTTTTCAACATTGTGCATGAAATTGAAGCTTTTATTCTCCTCCTTTATCAAATTTCTATTTGTTCAAGGTTGCATCACTATGCCAGAGGAGTGAAACATTAAGTTGAAGTTTTTAAGGCATTTCCTTTTTCAAGAAGACTTTTAGTTGTCTTCATTCAAGACCTGGATTTTTTTTTTTTCACTAGTTCCATGGAAGTGAACTGGTCATTCATCCAAAAACCTAACTATCATTTGTCTATTTTTGGATTATTTTGTTGTACTCCCCTCTTCAGGGTATTTGAATCTTTGAGCATTAATCTCTTTTTGTTATATCTATGAGAAGTTTTGTTTCCATTTCGGAAAAAAAATTAGAACTCCAAAGTGTTGTCTGATATAGTATAACAAAGATATTTTAGTAATCATCACACATGCCCACATATAAATCTAACAAATCAAATACAACAAGCCAAATATTTCTAGACATCCAAATGTGTAAAACGAGTTATGGATTCATAACTCTTGGCATTTGCTAGAGTACCTCACAACAAGAAAATATATGAAAACACTAAAATAACCACATCGCAATATCTAGAGATATTATGATATAAACAAGTAATTCAAGGTACTTGCACCCTCCCTCCTTTTATAACTAACTTCAAAACCACCTCTCTACCAAATTACTAATATACCCTTACTACTATCCTACTAATATTCCTAACATATCCCCAACCAGTACCCTCACAGAATCTCAACCTCATCAGAAATCTGAGAGATTAAGAGAATGATGGCCTTTCATACACAAAACAAAAAAGACAGGGAAATGAGATTGGGACAATAGCTTCACAGTGCATTCCTCATATGCCTGTTTATTAGATCAAGGCTTATCTCCCCTATATTTGGCAATCTGGGAAAGCTTCTGTCAAAAGAAGGTCAAGTTCTTCCAATGGGAGCTAGCTCATGGGTTTACAACAGTTAACACTCATGATTTCATTCAAAGGAGTCTCCTTACTGCTCTCTCTGTCCTCCATATTTGTTGAAGTGATTATAAGTTTCAAGCCCACATATTCATCCCTTGTTCCATAGGCTTTATGCACAGCAACTTCAAATGGGCAACAGCCTTGCCTACATCCATCTATAACCTCTTATCTGGCATCCTACTAGGGCACCCCTTCCAAAACGTGCAACACAACAAACCCTTTGGTTGGGCCAGGTGAAAGCCTTCTTTTGAAACCCTTGGCTAGAAAGAAATCACAGATTTTTCGAAGGGTTTGAAACTTCTTTTCATTCCATTATGGATAATGTCCTAAGGGATATATATTGGTGCAAACGTTTCTGCATTTTATTTTATTATAGTGATGGGACTTTAGGCAAAGTGGAAATCCTTTTTGTAAATCCATATGGCTGACCTATTAGTAAACTGCAGCCACTAGACTTCAACATTGAAATGTTTAAATGTTTTGAGAACTTCTCCTATTTTTCTTCTGCCTAATTCTCTCCAATTTCCCTTATCTTATATTGTCTCATTTCTAGCATCCACTTTATCCTTAGTCACTAGCCTAAATGGGTAAAATCAGAACTATTTGGACTGAAATAATCTTCACTAAAGTCTTACATCCAAATCTTGGTTACAAGTTGAAGCATTAGCAACTTTTACACTTGGCTGCGGTAATACAATTGGTTTTTGGCTTGATCCTTGGATTGATTTAGTGCCTTTGAGTTCGTGTTTTCCTGGCCTGTCTAGAATTGCTCTTCAACCAAAGGGTTCACTTTCAGATATCTAGGATGAAGTTTCTTTTTCTTGTTCTATTCTTTCATCAGTTGCTAAAAGAGGATGAGTTCATCGGGTTTCAAAATATATTAAGAATGATTTCGGAAAGAAGGGTGATCGATGGGCCAGATAGTCACATTTGGTCCTTGGGGTCTTCTGGTATGTACTCAGTGAACTCTCTTGCCAAACACTCAGCTACTTCTCCGTTTGATAAGCTGATTTTTAAGGCCTTATGGAAGTCAAAGAGCCCAAGACATGCTAATATCCTCATCTATATATATAAAGATTTTCAGGTACTTGAATTGCTCTTCGATTATCCAAAGGAAGCTTCCATCCTACAGCTTGTCTCCAACTCTCCCTCTATTTCCCCCTTTGCATGGCTGAAAATAAAGACTTGCAACACCTTTCTTTGGTTGCTGTTTTTCCAGATCTTTCTGGTAGTGTTTGTTCTCCTTCTTTAATATCAGTTGGGTGTTTTATGATGAGTTCAAAGTTAAAGTGGTCCAAGTTTAGGGTTGCCAGCTTTGAAGCCTTGCCCTTAGTTGATTTGGCACAACGCAGTTAAAGCAATTCTCGCTGAAATTTGGTTTGAAAATGAATCAAAGGGTCTTTCATTATAAACCACTAGCTTGGCTGGACCATTTTGATGTCACTCGGATTAATGCTTCCTTCGGGTGCACCCTTTCCAAGTCATTTGCGGATTTTTTCATTCAAGATTTATGCTTAAATTGGAATGCCATTACTTTTCCAGCTTATGTTCTTGCTTTGGCACTTTTATTGCTTCTATTGCTTTTATACTTAATGTCTTCCCTAGTTTTCTTGTATATGGTATCTTGTATCTTGTATGTTGAGCATCAGTCACTTTCCATCTATTCAATGAAAAGATTTGTTTCCTTTAAAAAAGAAAAAAAATATGTAAATATGTGAACCAAGAGTTGCATCTGAAAATACAGCATAACATTTTCACCTGATTCCATAGATGTAGTAATTTAACTTATAATTGTTGGATATATATAGTGAAAGAAAGTGAAAGTTTGGTAAATATTCAAAATATAAAAAGGGATTTAATTGTGTAGATTAAATGCATTGTCTAGAAACTTTCAAATTGAATTGAAACTTCAAATTAAAATGATGTTTAATGTACAAATTTAACTTTCATACATGTTAAATTTGAATGACTTATGTTTTATTTTATCAAGTAACAACTAAATTGAGTTTAATTTGACAAATGTTCCAATTGTATTTATTTGATTTTATTTTGTATTTTGGAGAGTTACTAAGTTGCTAGCCTATAAATAGCAACTTGTTTCTTTATTTGTAGCATCCCACTTCAAATTGAAGAATTCTCTCTCTTCTTTCTTTCTTTCTTTCTTTCTTTCTTTTGGTTTTGAGTTGAGTTGAGAACAAGTATCCAAGAATTCTACCAGATCCGAATAGTTCAAGGTTGCAGTTTTATCAGAGTTAGTCGTTGTATCCTACTGAAACAATCGTTGTAGTCTGCTTGCGTCCATTGCAGAGCAAATAATTGTCTTCAAGACAGTGCTTATCAGAAGCGTGTCTCGACTCCCTATTGATGCCTCCACACTATCTTGAGTTTGTTAGTGTATTCAGTTTACATATATCATTTTTCCCCAACAAATCTGAAAACAATTAGTAATATCTAAACTTATGGCTGCAAACTCCTCCACCAATGTTGTTACTTCTGCCATGATGGAATTGCCCATTGTGAAACCCCATGTCGAAAAATCGGAGAAGTACAAAGTAGACAACTTCAAAACATGGCAATAGAACAATCTTGCTCATATTTTGAAGGGAGAACGCCCAATTATCCAACCAGAAGCTCATATTTGGACTTCTTGTGTCATAATTACATACTTAGTGGTCTTGAGGACACTTTGTATAGTGCCCATTGCAATGCCTACAATACATCAAAACTATTGTGGGAGGCATTAGACAAGAAGTATAAGCTAGAAGATGTTGGTATTAAGAAATTCCTTGTGGGAAATTTCTTAGATTACACGATGATTGATACCAAGTTGGTAGTCAATTAGATGGAAGAATTGCAAATTATCATTGGTGATTTGCAAAGTGAAGGATTGGGTATCAATGGGTCATTCCAAGTTGTTGTGATTGAGAAGTTGCCTCCTTCCTGGAAGGACTTTAAATGCTATCTCAAACATAAGCGAAAAGAGTAATCCATGGAGAACCTAGCGGTGAAATTCCGTATAAAAAAGGATAACAGAAAAGGAGATAAAACTCTGCTAGAAATCGAAGTCAAAGCTCATGTTGCTGAAGCTTCAACACATAAACCCATGAAGCCGAATTTCAAGAAGAAAACTGTGAACCATGGGTGGAGGAATAATGCAACCAAGCACATTCGAGGAAATTGTTGGGTTTGTAGTAAGAGTAGCCATACCGCTGCAATGTGCAAACATGAGAAAGGGCAAAGTTCCAACAATCAGGCCAACGTCGTGGAATATGATGATCTAGTTGCCGCCATTTCTAAGGTAAATATGGCTTCAGACACCAAGGATTGGTGGATTGAGGTGCTACTAGGCACATTTGTAAGGACAAGTCATTGTTCATTACATATGAGAAGCTAGATGACAGCGATAAGCTGTGCATGGGAAATGCTTCAACTGCCTCTGTGGAAGGCAAAGAGAAGGTTTTACTGAAATGGGCTTCCGAAAAAATACTTACGCTCAATGAAGTGTGGCATGTACCAGAGATTCGAAAGAATCTAGTGTCAAGAACTTTATTTAACAAAAATGGGTTCAAGTTTGTATTTATTCTAACAAAAGGGGGTATGCATGTGGGAAAAAACTATCTAAGTGATGGTATGTTCAAATTGAATGTACTGGCACAAATGCCAAAGTATAATAATAATACCAACTCTTCTGCTTATATTGTTGAGTTGTGTGATATGTGGCATTCTAGATTGGGGCATGTCAATTATCGTTCTTTATATAGAATGGTAAGTTTAGGACTATTGCCAAATTTTAACACTGATAATAGACACAAATGTGTTGAATCAAAGTTTATGAGAAAGTCACTTTCATATGTGGAAAGAAGTAATGAGTTACTTGATTTAATCCACAGTGATGTATGTAACATGAAAAGTACTCCCACGTAAGAGATATTTTGTCACATTCATTGATGATTGTAGTAAATATTGCTATGTATATTTATTACATAGTAAAGATGAGACCTTTAATGTTTTTAAAAAGACTTAGATCAAATAGAGGTGGTAATATAAATCATCACCACTTTATGAATTCTATGAAGTTAATGGTATAATCTATTAAACTACAATACCTTATACACCACAACAAAATGGTATAGCTGCAAGAAAGAACTGAACTTTAACAGACATGGTTAATTGCATGTTAAATCATTCAGATTTACCTCATAATTTGTGGGGGAAGCTTTGCTTACAGCAAATTTTATACTAAATAAGATTAATAAGTCACCTTATGAGATGTGGAATGGAAAGTTGCCCCTAGATAAAATGCTGAAAGTGTGGACGTATTTGGCAAAGATACAAGTTCCTTTACCAACAAGGACCAAACTTGGAAGTTGGACTTATGCCAATGGATTGTGTCTTTATAGGCTATGTAATGCATAGTGCTGCTTATAGATTTATGGTGATTAAATCAAAAGTATCTGATATTTATAATAATACCATCATGAAATTTATTTAAGCTAAATTTTTTTAGGTACCAAAAGAAATTATGAGGCTAGCACTTCGAAAGGTCAACACGATCAGAATACTGAGTCTGAACCTAGAAGAAGGAAAAAGCTAAGAAAGCTACTTCTTTTGGACCTGATTTCATAACTTATATGATAGAAGGTGGGCTGTATCACCTCCTAATGCACCTTATTAGAAGGAAGCTATCAATGGTGAGCTAGAATTCATTTTACAAAACAATACTTGGGTATTGGTTGATTTACCTCCTGCAAGTAAACCAATGGAGCAAATGAATTTTAAAGAAAAAGCTAAAGGCTGATGGCACTATTGATAAGTATAAAGTCCACTTAGTAGCTAAAGGCTCTCGCAAAAAAGAAGGGCTAGATTTCTTTGATACCTACTCTCCAGTGACGAGGATTACATCTATAAGGATGTTAATTGTAATAGCAGCTTTACAAAATTTGAAAATACACCAAATGGATGTGAAAATTGCATTCTTAAATGGAGGTTTAAATGAAGAAATTTATATGGAACAACCTGAAGGGTTTGTTGTTAAAGGACATGAAGACAAAGTTTGTAAACTTGTCAAGTCTCTTATGGGTTGAAACAAGCACCCAAATAATGGCATGAAAAATTTGATCACACTATGCTATCAAATGGATTTAAGAACAATGAGTGATAAATATGTCTGTTAAAGCCATAGATCAAAAGTATGTCAATGTTTGCTTGTATGTGGATGATATTTCGATGATGCGCTCAAATAGAACTGTCATTGATTCCACTATGTATGAAAGATCTTGGTCTTGCTGATGTTATCCTTGGAATTCGAATAACAAGAAACTCGAGTGGATACATACTTTCTCAATCTCACTATATAGAGAAAGTGCTGAGAAAATTTGATCATTTTGAGAGAAAGCCAGTTGTTACTCCATTTGATCCAAATTCTAAGTTGAAGAAAAACAATGATGAAAGTGTGTCTTCTCTAGAATATTCTAAAGTTATTGGTAGTTTAATATATTGCAAGACCTGATATTGCAGGAAGGTTAGCAAGACATACCAAGCAATCTAGGGCATGATCATTATAATGCTTTAGTCAAAGTTCTAAGGTACTTGAAGTACACTGTAGACTGTGGATTGCATTGTACAAGGTATCCGCATGTATTAGAAGGATTTAGTGATGCTAATTGGATTTCTGATAGCATGAAAACTAAATCAACCAATGGGTATATTTTTACCTTAGGTGGAGTAGTTGTATCATGGAAATCTTCAAAATAGACGTGTATAGCACGTTCTACTATAAAATCAGAGTTCATAACTCTTGATAAAGTAGGAGAAGAAGCTTAATGGCTTCGATGTTTTTTTTTTAAGATATTCCATTGTGGTCGAAGCCTATAAGTGTAATTTAGCAACTTCTATGAGAGCCATGAATAGTGTCTATAATGACAAGTCACAACATATTGGACGCGTACGTAAATTGATGAGGCAATTGCTCTTTAATTGAATAATTTTCATTGCCTATGTGAAATCGAAAGAAAATATTGCATATCCTTTGACGAAAGGATTGTCAGGAGAACAAGTTGCATATACATAAAGGGAAATGGGGCTAAAGCCTATGAAATGAGTTATCTAGTGGTAACCTTACCTAGTTGACTGGAGATCCCAAGATCTAGGTTCACTAGGCAAACAAGCTGGATAATTCATAGTTTACACACTAATTAGAAACTTCTAGTTTCTTCCCATTTCTATGATGTTGTTGAGTGTGTGATTTGTTAATGTTAAAGTCATATTGATATCCTATTTTACAAAAGCAGTATTGACAGAATACTCTTAATCAATGTTACCTATGTGAGAGTAAAAGTGGGGTTGCTTCTATCAGAACTTTTCAAATGGCTTATGTTTTCTAAAGCTCTCATGAAATCAGGATTTTGTCTAGGACCAAAATGGACACAAACATATAGAACTCAAAGATACAAGATTAGTTGTGTGTGATATCTATTGTCTCAATTCACCGATGAGAAGGATAGTTCCAGAGCTTGGTCTCACTATTTCTTCAGTAAATTCAATAGATATTTACTAAGGAAGGTTCAAGTCCAGCAGACACCTCTCCTGATGCATAGCTTGTCTGTTTGCTCTCAACAATTTTGTTTGATTTTTCTCACTTTCTTTCATGTGAGAGATTTTTGAATATATATAGACAAAGAAAGTGAAAGTTTGGTGAATATTTGAAACATAAAAATGGATTTAATTGTGTAGATTAAATCATTGTTTAGAAACTTTCAAATTGCATTGAAACTTCAAATTAAAATGATGTTTCATGTACAAATTTAACTTTCATACATGTTAAATTTGAATGATTTATGTTTGATTTTGTCAAGTAACAACTAAAATGAGTTTAATTTGACAAATGTTTCAATTTTGTATTTATTTGATTTTATTTTGTATTTTGGAGAGTTACTAAGTTGCTAGCCTATAAATAGCAACTTATTTCTTCATTTGTAGCATCCCACTTCAAATTGAAGAATTCTCTCTTTTCTTTCTTTCTTTCTTTCTTTTTTTCTTTTTGTCTTGAGTTGAGTTGAGAGCAAGTATCCAAGAGTTCTACCAGATCCGAGTAGTTTGAGATTGTAGTTCTACCAGAGTTAGTCATTGTATCCTATTGGGACGATCATTGTAGTCTGCTTGCATCCATTGCAGGCCAACAATTGTCTTCAAGATAGCACTTATCAGAAGTGTGCCTCGACTATCTATTGACGTCTCCACATTATCGTGAGTTTGCTAGTGTATGCAATTCACATATATCATTTTTCCCCAACAATAATTTATTTTTCCTTGTACCAATGTGCCTAACCGCTAATTATATCCATGGTGCTTAATAAAATTTCTCAAAACAAGACTTTAACATGTGATTTGTCTTCGTCAAAGAATAATAACATATGCCAATTGGCAAGAAAGCACAAGCCAAGAATATTGCAGATAACATGCCTGTTCTTTGAAGATGACAGTTGCAGCATCCAAAAGAAACTCCCGAGCAAGTTCAGGACTCTTTGCATGCTTTTGAGGACGAGAACAATCTCCATCCAAATCATTTGCATCTTTATCAATAGAATCATCCTCCTGAAGGACACAATTCAGTGAAGCAATTAGAGTTGCCAAGATTTAGAAGACGAAATATTTGTCACCCACAAGAATTTCAAGTTCGTGAATACAGCGTTGCACATAGTTTTTTTCATAGCAGAAACAATAAACCCGTTCATTATTGAAAATACGAATGATATACAAAAGTTTTTTATAGGCAAAATCATAAAGAGACAGTTACAAGAAAGAGAACAACCTCCTCCTCCTCGGCCTCTTCAGCATGCTCAAAAAACCTTCTGATATTTTCCCCTCTCGTGATTGTAACAAATCCGTCACCAACTGTAAGCCTGCGATGAACACATTGTTGACCTTTCAATGCGTGAGCTTTCACTGAGAGCTCAGTGCAACGTCCATCCAATTTCCAAGCTCTGAGGGTGATAAAACATGAATTCAAACCACCAAGATCTAGGCCATTTATTTTGACACTTCCATTCATCCCAACATTTTCAAATTCCAGAATGTCAGATTTTCCTTCTCCTGTTCCAACGGCCCACTCAAAATAATGATATGTCTCCACAGAGTCAGCAAAAGTTTGATGCCAATCTGCTTGGATGGTGTCATCCGTTACCTGAGACAATAGAAAGTATAAATTTTTATGTGATAATTGCAAAAAACACACAATGTAGAGAAACCTTACATGATCTACGTAGTCATCATAATTATCACTCATATTAATTGTAAGGTTTACTTTATAATCATGATGGTAGAAGAGCACTTAAAGTTGAAGATAAGTGCAAGGATGCACCTCATAATTAAATGCCATATCTGCAACACAAAACCAACTAGTGCAGCAAGGCTCTCTCCTCATGCGCTTCAGCTCCTTCAGTTCCTTGAACTCACGGATCACATTTCTTCTGCAATCTCTACAAAACCTCTTGCTGTCAAACCTGTGAGATAATCAACATATTGTAAGAAGCAAAAAAGAATAACAATTACGAGGCAAGAAAAATGTAGACAAGGAAACATAAATACTATTAGAATAAACAAGGCTTGTTTCCTATATTCCTCATTAACCATAACAATCCTAAATACTATTTGAGTTTGTGCAAATAAGTGTCAGCAGACTATGTAAAAACATAACTAATAAAACCAATTTTTAAGAGACTTTCGAGGCTTACACCTCAAGGCACACTTCAAGATCAGGCTCAAATTTTTAGGCTCAAGTCTTAGGCCTCTTCAAATCAAAAGAGGCTTATGTCTGTTAAAGAAAAGGTTTATGGCTCCATGTGATGCACTGAACAGACGTAAAGACTAGACTGTCTAGAAAAAAATATTAGTTTGTTACATTCTTAAAAAAAATCTAAAAGTGCGGGTGTTCTTTTTCTTTTTCTTTAATAAAAAACAACTTCCATTGATAATTAATGAAAGAATACAAGGACATACGAAAAACTAGGCCCTCAAAAGGACACCCTGTTAAAGGAAAGGGCTCCAATTGTATAAAATAGTACCTACGGAATAGTTATAAAAGATCATCAAAATCGAAGTCCAAAGAGAAACATAAAATATAATAAGGGAACAAATATTACTTATGTATTTCAAATATAATACAAAACGGTACTTTAGCCCCTAACTACTTTTACCAAGGCTTTAAAAGACCTTAATGAAAAAATAGTATAGAATAAATTGATTTTTTCTTTTAAAGGATAGAGATTGAGTTTTCATTGCAAAAAATGAAAGATCACAAAGAAAAATAACAAGATTTAAGAAATAAAAATAAATAAATAAAATATACATATATATATATATAAAATAAAAAATAAAAAAGGCTCCAATCCAAAATAAGAAGACAGAGGTAGTTGCAAAAGTCTCTCAAAGCAGACACCCAAAGAGAGGTATTAAACTTGGCAAGAACCCACACCTCTTTCCATGACCTCTTAACCCCACTAAACATTCTACCATCCATCCCTCTCTAACTAAATGGTCTATAAAAAATAATAATAAAAAAAAAGAAAAAAAGAAAAGGAAGCAAAACTACTTCATTGATATGGTGAAATGTGTACAGAAGAAGCTATCAAGAGACCGTTACATGAAGCTAGTCCAGTACTCTAGGAGAGTAAATAAACTATAATTACAGAAAGGTTGATTTAACTTCCACCAAGATAAAGCTAAGAAAGAAACAGATTCAATAATGTCAGTAATCCCACATTTCTCATTGTTGAAGATGCGGCCATTTCGTTCCATCTAGAGGCTCAAAAAAAGGCTCTCGTGAAGTTTAACCAAAGGGTCTTTTTCTCCTCTTTAAAGGCATGGCCCATTAGTACACATGATAGAAGGCAGAAAATGTTACCTGGGCAAGTTAATACTCAAGTTCCATCCAAATTGAGAGAGAATAAAGATCCAAAATTCATTTGCAAACCAGCAGTTACTGAAAATATAGATTTGTGATTCCAGACGCTTCATACAAATAGGACAGCAGTTCGGACACATATGTCCATGGGGATTTCGTCTACAAGACATGTAGGACAACTCGAGTGTTTATGCTGGAATAACTGGCACCCAGAGGAAAAACTTTTTAAAGGTCCTCAAATGTGTGTACAAAAACCGTCAAAAGTCCTCAAATCAGCTTAAGCCAAATTTAGTTTTCTTGTGAGGGACTTGCAGAGAAAACTCATTTTCTAAAAGCCAGCACCATTAGTCATCAAGAAATTGGGTGTAAGCCTCAATAAGATTTAACAAAGACGTCCATTCCACAATCTCATCATCCACAAGATGATGTCTGAGGGAGAGGTTCCAAGATATTACATTGAAAAACCAAAGGTCAGCGATGGATGCATTTTTCTTGAGAGATAATGCCACAAGGTAAGACCAAAGAAATTGTCCCAAGGTAAGACCCTTATCTCAAAATTAGGATGGAATAAGACCTCTTCAATCATGAAACTATAATCATAGATACAAGCCATACTCACACCAAACATCTCCATAAACCCATGCAACAAATGAGCAAACTTGCATCTCTCAGAGATATGACCCAGATCTTCAGCCGATTCTGTACAAGAAGTAGCTCATTGCGCCTAATCAAAAAAGAAGAGTTCTCTGAATGCGAACCATGGTGTTGACTCTCCCACAGAAAACTTGTCATGCAGTGAGCCTAACCTTCTTGGAAACACTTTTTCTTCCACATCGAGGAAAATAAAGGTTTTGTATAAGAATGTTGTTGGCACCCAAATAGAGGAGAAAAGAGTGACAAGAAAACCCTTTGGAGAGATTAGAAGACCAACAAGATATACCTCTATTACCTAGACGAAGGTGGACCTCTCCCAATAGAGCAGAGAGAATCAACACATCTCAGGCTTCCCTATCCGACAAAGGACATTAGACACCAAAGTTACATAAGCCAATTACTTGAATAAGAAATGACTAGAGTCAAGAGAGAAAGCTAGTACAAATGAGGAAACAAATTACAAATGGGAGTGTCATGCAACCATCAGCCTTTCTGGAAATAAGTGTTTCAACCATCTCAAATAGAGTTGTAAGTGAAATTAGAGAATAAAGTACCACTAGAAGTGAAATACTTCCAAGAGTTTATAAATTTGTCTTTCAAGACCCCAGCCACAATCCATTTGAAAAGGTGGGGTTCATACTTGCTCAATATAACCTTGGCCACAGAGTGGTCAGTTCATTTAGAACAAACAACACCAAAATCCCCTCCAAACAACATGATGTCTGCCAACAAAAACCAGAAAATCCTACAATTTACTCCAAGAAATCCTCTTTAATTTTAGGCCAAAGCGTATGAGTTCCCCATGAATATTTAATAATATTTCCCATAGGCCAACTCACAATAATTGAACGAGAAAAAGCACCTCCCAATGCTTCCAATGCTTCCAATACATTTATTATCAGCTCATCGCAATTTTAGGCCAAAGAGTATGAGCTCTTCAAAAATATTCATAATACTTCCCATAAGTCAACTCCACCACAATTGAAAGAGAAAAGGCACCTTCCAATTCTTCCAATACATTTATTATCTATTTGTCCCAAAGGATTAGATGCTGTCCCTTATTTGTTCATTTCAATCTGATTGTAAATTGTACAAATTTTCACACCTAAAAGGGCATACATGCCATCTTAAGTATATATTATCATTGAAAGAATATAATTACAGAAGAATTTTCTTAGCTTGTAAACTACAATCTACTTAAGTTATAGGTTCCTTAACTAAAATTACATCTATACAATAAATCAAGACAGCTGTATTTCTAGATTTCTTTGTTTTTTCATAAGAAATCACACTTCCAGGGAGAAAAGTGAATACATATATACACACACACACTAGGGCAGTATTCTACACTAGCTTAAATCTTCAAAATGCGTTAAAAGAAATCAGTAAAATATATATATATATATATATATATATATATATATATATATATATCAGAAAAAGACAGATTTATTCCTTACTAAGAAGTCGAACTTCTATTTGTTCATGTTAGTGTTACTCAAAATGTGTTCATGATACTTTGTATCCCTAAAGGTTATATTATATAATCAGATCTCCATCAAGCATTGACTATCACATTTTCCTTTCATTAATTTAAATGCAATGCGTGAAACAAAGGATGAGCATCGGCTAGACACCTGTACATTAGCCTCTCAATAAAATCTTCTTCTTTCATCCTTAGAAGAGATTGTCGAGTCTCTTCACCTAATGCTGACCAGAAATCAACCAATGTATCACAAGAAAGCCTAGCAGTGTGCAAGGCACATGTTTCCCTTGTACCGTGTCCCCTGCCGTAAGTTGCTGTTCCCTGACTTATCCAACCTCGACCTCCCCCACCACAGGCATCTGGATAAAGCAACTCTCGTTCTCGCTCCCTAGCACGTGCACTATCAAAGACCTGCGTCAAGGAAAACCTTAGCCATTAAAAGGATGGGCTAATATGGAGTGCCTAATAGCAAAGAAAACCAAAAATAAGCACTTACATTTTGGAGACCCAAGAAAGACTTTGAATACAAATAGCAATCTAAAAGTGTCAGCACCCCATCACGTGTTGTGGTCAAACCACCCCAAGGATGGACAGATGGATCCTGAATTTCATCTTGAAACCCATTAACCGATAATGATCCATCACACACTTGATTTTTTGAAACCCCTAATCTGTTGCAGGAATGATTCACACAAGTTTTTCCTTGTGGTAAAGACTTCCCATATATGACAATCTGCAAAAATCCTTCAAGCAGCAAACCATTACATCTAGAGCAGTACATATTCTTACGAGCTTGCTCAAAGAGGGTTTGCTTGTCAATTCTCAGGAGTTTCTGCCTAGCTTGGGGCAGCAGGTCACTCCAGAACTACATTGAGAGTAAACCCAACTTAATTAGTTAATGGTCAGTTCACCACATTAGTTCCAAGTAATGCTGGAATTAGATCGTACTTATCCCAACAAATTATTTGAAGTCATAATTAAACAATGTGATACTTTAGTTTCCCTACAAAGAGGATTTGCTGTTCATAGGGCAACATGTTAAGGAAATATGAAAATCAGTAACTCTACTATGGGTAAAAAAAAATAAGAGGTCTACAGTGTCAAACTCACACATCTAAAATGCTAGACACTCCTTCGGTAGAATACATTGGCGGCAGTATTAAAACCAGACTTTTAAGAAGTATAATAATTCAGGCAAAAATACAGAGAAGGAAAGTGACAAAAACCATCGCAGGAAGGTGATCTATAATAGTGGCAATTATTCTCAAAATAAGAACAAATGAGGAAAACTCCAATTAAATCTTCAGGCAACGAAAGAAATGAATACCTTCTGGAGCTGATTGTAGCTAACATCATCGCGATGCTGGGACCAAAATCCATTGGCCGAGAGCGAGAATATAGCCGATGACCCACCATTTAAATGTTCATTTTTTTGTGTTAGCGCAGGCATCTTTCAAGTTCTCATAGTTGCATTTCTCAATCCTTCCATTACCCGAAATCTACCCAATCTGATCGACAGCCAAAAAAAAACCAACCCAAAATGGATAGTAGCTACGAATTACAATCGCAATAGGTAATTAGAACAAAATATCAGATCGTTGGCGGATCGAAATAACTCCGTCCAGAAGCAAATCTGATCGAGACTACGAGACGATAGATTATATCGAATTGGATTGGATGCGATTGGACTAGATTAAAATAGCATAATATAAACGGAATTGAAGGGGCATCAAATAAAAGATTCAAAAAAAGGGAAAACGGATGTAGGGGTTTCTGGTTGATGACGATGAGATTCGGCTGCTACGTTTATATTGCCCGCTAGAGAGAGAAAGAGAGAGAAGACGAAGAAGAAGAAGACGACGAAGAAGAAATGAGGCTGGGTGGAGAGAGGAGAAATGAACTGTTATATCACTAATTAACCGAATCATCAGTTTTCTTTTTGGTTAACTTATATTTGGGTTAAATTACAAATTTTGTAACTAAACTTTCAAAAATTGTACATTTCATTCGTTCATTTTAGAACGATTTTATTACGTCTTTTTCCATTTTTTTCTTTTCTTTTCTAAGTAAGGATAAACACGGATAAAATTTGATCATTTGAACTCAAGAAAATAAGTAGATATTTTTACGAGCCTTATTGGAATAACCTAACGTCCATGATTCACAAACATGTAAATACCTCACCAATTAGTATAGATGATTTATTTTGTCATCCATGGAGGGGAGTCTGACCACATCCTTTGAAATAAACAAATTTTCCTTATGCATATTTTCAGCTAATGCATCCATTTCAATGGCGTTGGTAGAAGATAGGTTGTATGTTATCAATACCCTAAATCTTGTATGATTAGTCAACAAGGTCGATGAAAATGGCACTTGTTGCTTATTATTGTTGTAAAAATGCATCAAAGATACTATTTGATTTGATCCTCATCAATGCAGCATTCTAACGTTACCATAGGGCAACGTACGTATTTTGAGCAAAACTGTAAAATCCTCGCTAATTTGTAGGATAATTTGGTTTTGACTAATGAATCTAGTGTTTTGAGTCCATAAAAAAATAGTTCTTATTTCTTCTAAGTTATTTCTTTATGTTTCTAAACTTAAAAGGAAATTTCATTAAGGTCATTTCATTCATATAATGTCAATGTGATGAATGTTTTAAAATGTGATACATTGATGTGTCATGCTAGTTGTAATTACAAGCTTCTTCTGGTGCAATGTGTCAATAGATAACAAGATGAGTGCACTGAGTAAACTAATATATGGGCTATTTTGGTAGCCTACCTTAATGGGATTAGTGGACAAGTTAGAGAACGAGCTATTTTTGGAATTCACTAGTGACCAACAATGGGTGATTAGTGATGGGTAGCGTGTAAAGAAGAGAATCTAATGACCCACGACCAACAAGATTCGATGGCACACTTCTTTGGTTGGATCTCTTATGCGAGAGAGTTTGTTTATGCTTTTTTATGGGAAAATGAGGGAAAATGGGAGAGGGAGGAAGAAGAAGAATAGGAAAGGAAGGAGAAATCCAAAGGACGAGGGAGGAAGAAAGGAAAGTGGAGGAAGGAGGAAAAAGAAAAAATAATAAAATAATATCAAAAAAAGTCATCAATGGTCAACGGTCACAAGCCACTGGCTGACGAAGGTTGCAAACAATCATTGCTAGTCAGCTGACACTAGTTGCCAACAATCATGTCTGCTAGTCGGCAAAGGTTGTTATGGTCACATTGTCATAGGCCAATCAGCGACAGTAATTAATGGTCACAATAGTTTGGTGGAGGGACACGAAGATCGGTAAACAATCATGTGTGGCTAATCGAACTATGCCAACAGTCATTGGCGACTAATGATAAAAGCTAGAAGATGGAAGGGAGATTTCTTTTTCAAACCCATGACATTCATTGAACACTCACTCCAAATCCATGGGTTAGGTTTATAATCATGGAAATTTTATTCCAAGTGCCCAAACATGGACTTGGCCTTTCATTACATCCAAACCAATGGATCAAACAACCCCTGAAAGTTTTGCCTTATGTATAGGGTAAAAAATAAAGTCTTATGTCTAAGCTTCTTTTCTGTATTGCTACTAAGAAAACCAAGTTTTATTTAACCATTTTCAATATTAAACTCAATTTTTGTACATTAACCTAGGTGACCAATTGTTGCCTCATCACTTGTTGCGTACAAAGTGGATTAGATGTTATAATTTCAGTACAAAATTTGCTCGAGAATTACTCAAGTATGATCATTAATCAGCAAGTTTTCCTATAAACGCTCAAGTGTAAGCTTCTATAGGTTTCCTGGTGAGTCAAGGGTCGAAAGCAGGGATTTGTAATAAATTAGGCGTTGAGACTAGATACAAAAACTATGCGATGACTATACATGTATTATATTCAAGAGTTTTATGTACCTAAAGCTATACATAAATAATAAATAAAATTTCTTACAATTAACAATGTGTGGTGGAAGCGGAGAATGTTAGTCAAATGTCATTTAGAGTCAGATAGCATGCGTTGAGAATGACGATGGAACCATGCGATAATAATAGAGTTAACGCAGGAGCTAGTTGTCACTTAAGCATATCTAAGTATATTAACATACCTACAAACTTTGGGTTTGAGAAACCATCTTTCGATCTTTCGACGCCACATTAATTTTATCTCTAAGACGCATGGTAAGTTTGCGTTGGCAAAAGATGAACTACATCTCTGAAACTCATCTAGTCTTGATAAATGCTAAAGATTAACCATCTATTCTTTCGAGCTAGACAGTCGTGCTTGTTAAATTTGTTTGTCAGACAAAGCTATGGAAGCTAATGATATGCATTAATCAAGATGTAAACATATTTAATATTACCTAAGAAAAACTAGCTTCTAACATTTACTCATTTTATCATACAAGCAACATGGTGTAAAGTATTTAATATAAAAATGAATGGAAGATAATCATCAGTCGAACTTATATTGAGTAAACAAACCATTCTCTCGAATATCATTAATAGAGTATAAGTAAGAAGGAGGGAAATGAAGAAAGAACAAAAATGGAAGACGTCAAGTCGCCACTGGCAATGTCTTGCTTCATGGAGGTTTGAGATAGTTGTTATTTGATACATAAATGGCATAGGGTGAAGGTTTTCATTCACTAAGAGATGACTCTGAAAATTCTCTGAATCCTTCTCACAGAAGAGCTTCAAATGGAGGCTGCCTATGGTGAGAGAGAATTTGTGCAGAGCTTTTGCTTCTTGAACTCCTTTTTTTTCTACTTGAATTGAGAAGCTTTGGGCTATTTATAGGTGTCGAAAAGGTGAACTCATGATGACCTGACACCTTTGCATTAAATTCCATGCCCTGCTGTGCAGACTTTTCACATCGTCAGCCCATTGTTTATGTCATGATTTGCTAACGTGTAATCCTTTTGCATATTGACACAACAACTATTGTCCAGGCGTCTGCATCTACTTTTTCTTCTCAACGCACGGTCTTGACGCCTGGATTTTCACTTCTTTTATTCTTGCAGCAGCTTCCTCTCTGGTACTTGGGTTATTTGTGCTTCTTTTCTACTTAATCCTGCGTTAAGAACAAAAAAGTTCATATTTTCTTAAGTATATTCTTTTGTAAAAGGTGCCAACGAATGGTAATACATATTACACAATTCAACTGCCAAAATCATGCGTTTAGCCCTAAAGTTACTCTAATTAATTCAAATAGTGACTATATTGACTTATATTTCTACAAGTTATCACCAATCTAGACTATGAATTAATAAGAAATAAACTGAATAAAAGAAAATTGTGCTATTACATAAGCAAAGTTACTTTTGTGCATGAAAGACTTTTTCTTCTCCTTTAGGGCATTTTTCACATATTTGAATTCCAAAAAAAAGTTAAGGCCATGATGAATAAAAATAAAGCAATAAATAGAGTAATTGACATGATGAAGTTAATAAATATCATAAAGTACATGTTAATACCATTTATAATGTTACTTTTCTTTAGTAAAAGAGTTACTTAGTATGATTTTGACTCCATAATAGCCTAAACAGAGTAAAATGAGTGAACACATGTCAGTTAAGAGCTTAAAATTAGCTTTGACGGATTTGAACAAGTTTTAGAGGTTTTTACAATTGATTTTGGAAATTTTATAGGACAATTGATTGGTGCACCCACATCGACTACTTGATGTATTCATATCATGCCCTAGACCGAGTTAACGCACGCTCTAGTTGTTCATCCCTTTCTGGTTTTTCGGTATTCAGCCATTTTCAACTTTGAAATTAACTAGGGTCATTCAAGGCATTGATTTCGCCCTCCACTCAATCTCCTTGGCCTATAAATTGTGAATAAATCGTCAAGAATCATAAATCTTCGAGCCTTGGAAGGAAACCCACGAAATACATCTAGAAACTCTTTAAGAATGAAAGTTCATCTCAAGAGATTAGTTTTTTAGGTCATTCTTACCCATGAGGACTTGTATAAAGTGAGGATCACGTTGTGAAAGGTTGAATCCATCCTAGAAAGCCCTTTAGTTTGTGGTTTTTTACTCAAGGAGTGCTTGTATTGTTTTTCCAACTTTAGTTAATCTATTACTTGTTGTGTTTCTTATTCTTATTCTGTTAGTTTTTGAATTGACAATTGTAACCCATGGCATTTGAATTAATGAAGTGAATTTTTTATCTACTTATGGGATAATTTTCTAAGGAATTCGGTCATGTAGATATCCTAAGATAATATGGCTTGAGTCAATGCAACACATTACATTGCATGCATCTACTGATTACCTTTAGTTTGCATTGAAAACATTGGTTAGAAAGAAATTGAATCACTTACTAGTTGTCAGACCCCCAAAGGTCAAAGCACTTGACACGATAGGAGGGTCGTGTCCAACAGGCGAGACGCATGCCCCAAGACTAACTGGAGGTTAGCCAAGACAGATGCCTAAGAGGTGGTAGACATACGGGCTGACGCATCACAACACAAGGCGCGACGTGGGCAAGTGGGCTACCCTATGAGCTTGGAGGTTAGCACAAACCAACACAACATGGGCAGGCGACCCACGCCTCATGCTTAGAGGTTAGCATGAGTGGGCAGGGGGCACAACGGCACACACGGGCATAGCTTCGATGAGAGCAACAATAGATGACGGGGCGCATGCACCCCAGGTGAACGCACGAGAATCCTAGGCTCACGCTAAGCAGCTAGGTGACAAGCACACATGCACATAACAGAGCACCAGAGGTGTGGGACACGACTCCCACATGGCAACTTTGACAAACGTGCACGTGAGTGCACTTCAAAGAACTAGAGACTCTTGGAGGACCTTTGAGATGATCCACTGACCAAAAAAGCTGGCATAATCAAAATGGGAAGTGGACGCATGGAATTAGGACATCCAAAGGGAGTGGATTCTATTATTTTGGGGGCATGGAGAGTAGCTCATACAAAATAGGGTAGTGGGCCCTAAAAATAGGCTAAGTGGGAAGTGGAGGCAATTATTTAGGAGAAAGTGGACATGTCCCCTCCCTAAAAGGAAGAAGATCATAGGACATGAGAGTGGCCCTAAAATATAGGGTAGTGGCCGATTTTACTCCCATTAGGGTCACACCCCCACTTTTCTCTGCTAAATAATCTCTCCCCATGCCTACAAATTGGTGTAGCTTGGGGGATGTTCAAGCACACCCACACACAATCCATTTCATTTGTGTGAGAAATTCTCTCCTTAGCTAAGTGTTCTTTAGGAAACCTTTCTCTTGTAAACGAGCTTTGCTAAATAAAGTTTATAATTCCACTACTTGTGTAACAACCGAACTTTTAACAACCAGTGCGTTGAAAAGTCCGAAGGAAAGGAATAAAAGACCATGTTGGACGCATGGTCAAGATAGAAGTAACGCATAGTAAAAGTGGACGTATAGAAAGTACTCAAGCACTTAAAGGGAAAGAAGTGAGATGCATAGACTTCTATTATAAGATATTTCTAAGTGTTGGAAAGTAGAAGGTGGTGAAGTAGGCATACGAACTAGAACATGTGTTGGACGCATGCTAATTTATCAAAAAGGAAATAGTAATATAAAGAAAAGTTTAAAAGAATAATCTTGGAAGTAATCAAGGAATGACTAAGGATAGGAAGATGGTCATGGACGCAGGATGGAAGTGAACGCAACAGGACCAACGCATAAAGGAAGAGCATGAGAAGGATTTGTTGTCGTTGACGCTTAGCGGTATTGTGTAAACACTGGATTGTAATATGGCGACTATACGTTGAAGGAGATCACAAATGGTTGTTGTGGGAGAAGAAACGTATTTGGCTTACCATGCGTTGGTGAGGTCGTTATGCATTGAGGTCCTTGTGTGTTGAGACAGTTATCTCTACGCGTCAGAGATGATAGTATAGTTAGTTAAGAGTTAGACAAGTGAGTAGGGAAGCTCAAACCTTAGAGGAAACTCAAGGAACGCATGAGGGCACTGTATGGATTAAATGGCTGTCTATTTGAAAATATTGGACGAATAAGATAAGTTACAAAGGCCAGGTGGCTTCATATAAACTTGACACCTTAAAATAAGGTTGTGTTAAAAAGGCATGTTAAGTATTTCATGCAAGGTAACACTTGGACTAATGCATGGTTACTCAGACATGCAGAACGACATATGGCAATCAAATGACAAAAGAGGAGTAGGATGGTAGGATCTCTATAAATAGGACCCTGGGGGAAAAGTAACAACTGATGATTCTGAAGTAAAAATCCTTGAGAGAAGAAGGAGAACGAAGATGGAAAGAAGGAACCCCTTGCGTTGTAAAAGGAGGTCTGCGGCCAAGAAAGAAGGCATTCTTGACAACTTAGTCATCTGGTGTTAAAGAAGTTATCTTGCATTGAAAAGGGGTCGACTTTGCGTTTGAAACGAATCCAACATTTAAGGTGAACGCGGTGTTTGAAAAGAGACGATGCGTTCAGGTTGACCTTGCGTTTAAGAGAAGTCGACGCATCCGAAAAAAATAAGAGGAGTTAGGCTGCACTTTGCAGTAGTCATCAACCTTGGGTTGAAGGGCAGGGTTGTGTTCAGCCAAACTAATAGAGGAATGTCAGTCTTGCGTTCCAGAGTTAGAACGTTGTGACCAACTAAGCTACTGAGGGAAAGAGTAGCTACCTAGTAGACTAAAAGCTGAAGCCTTGCGTTAAGGAGCTCGGGAAACGGGAATTTAGAAGGAAAAGAGGAAATTTCTTAAGAGAATTGTGAGTGACTCTTTCCTTTCTTCGAAAATGAATTTTATTAAAAATGTTGTTACGTGATATGGTTTTGAGATGACTGTTTCTGTGAAAAGCATAATGCTTGAATATATTGTTCAAAAGGCATGTTTTACTTGATTGCTTTATGGTAACGAAAGGCATGTTGCAAAATATATTTATTGAGGAACATCCTGTTTTGCTGAAAAAGTCTTTGATGAACTATTTATGTAAATTGATGGAGAAAATGTTTTAGAGGAGGCTCAATGCTAATAAGGCATGTGAACTTCCCCGGGACCCAGCACTTGGGCAACTCGCCTATAAATGTTTTAGAGGAAGCTCAATGCTAATAAGGCATGTGAACTTCCCCGGGGCCCAGTACTTGGGCAACCCGCCTATAAATGTTTTAGAGGAGGATGAATGCTAATAACGCATGTGAACTTTCCCGGGACCCAGTATTTTGGCAACCCGCCATATTCCAATGTGCACATAGAGGTTATATGCTGGTGTGTCGAGTTTTGCTCCGCATGAAGCCAGGGATAATATCGACGTTGAGAGGTTGAGTTTTTCTCCGCCTCAACTAAGGGAAAAGATTGAAATGCCAAACAGTTTTATGAATTATTTCTTTTCATAAGGATTCTATATGTTTCAGAATGGATTCACGAGATTGACAAGGTTTTCCGGAAGAACTATTTTGCTTAATCTTTGTTTTATGGATATTGTTTTGACATGCCTCTGTTCAAACTAAAGATAGTTTTTACAAAGCCAGTCACTCACGGAGCTTGTAGCTCACGTTTTCCTATTTTATTTTATTTTCCAGGTAGCAAGTGAGTTCGGGTTGCTTTGCCTACGCGGAGACCTCGTCTGGGCTGTTCTTGACGGAAATGGTTGGACAGTGAACCTTACAGAGGAGTCAAGGTTGCTGTCTTCACATCTCTTCTCGGGTTAAGATAGGATAATCCGGGAGGGGATGTGACAACTTGAGAGTACTTCATCTTACCCTTCCTAGAGTGTGATCAAAGACCACAACCTAAGAGAGAACTTGGGACGCATTTACGCAACCTTTGAGAGAAAATTGGGTCGAACGTTAGGCTGGTCAAGGAAACCTCCTTGACGTTGCACTAGGAAATTGCAAAAAATTCCGCATCACACTTCCAACCCCATGACACTAGTCTCGTGGGATAAGATACTTGAAATACAACCCAAATTACTAATTGTGAGAATGTATACTTGCACTAAACCCCGTAAATTTGTCATCATATGACTTATACACATTTTGGTCATTAAGAAGTAAACAAAGAGTGAAACAAGAGAAATAACTTTCAAGAATTTTTTATTTAAACTAAAAAACAATGAAAAATACAAGCAGTAAATTAAAGGATAATTATATAATGAAGAAAATAACACTTAAAACTTAAGAAATAACACTTAAAACTTAAGAACAAAAGTGTTAGGATTTAAACCCTTGTAGTACACAATGTAAATGAAGAACTAAAATAATGCAAAAAAATTGGAAGTTCAAAGTAAACTAAAACAAGACTAAACTGAGAATAAAACAATTGCTGCCCTTCCAAGGGCTAGGGTTTCTTCGAGGCTTAATGAACAAACAAATTGTCAAGTATTTAGGCTAAAATCGTGAGAAAATCTTTCCAAAAATGTTCAAATTCAGATTTTCACAAATTGAAAAACCTGTATTCTAGACAGGACTTCTATTATATTCCATTCGTAATCATGTTGATTTCAACCACTTTCTAAATAAAACCACAAAAACACAAGGATAAACTCCAATTTCTTGATAATGGTTGAGATGTATGCCCTAAAGTCTTGTAATTAATATATTATTTGAAATAATGGTTGATTATATTATATATGCAATTATCCATTAGAGAAAAATTCAAGGTTATTTTAGGTAACTTAAACATGTATGCGGTTGACATACAGGCGCATCACGTTTAAGTAATAACCTAAATGGTCTGTAGTATAAGGATAGATAAGGTTGGGTGTTTTATCCTAATGACACTACGGCTATGACCCACATTGTAATTGTTATAAATATTGTAAAGTGTTACAAACGATTTGATCCTAATTGTTCATTTGGAGACATGTGAGTGTGGGTATCCTATATAAAGAATTTGTATATGTCTAGTTCGCGAAATGATTAATCGCTTTTTGCAACACTAATGACTAAAGAGATTAACATTTCATAGGATGACCATAAGTGACTTAACCTTAACCTTGAGTGAGTTATGACTTTTGTCTATGAGACCAGTCCTTTGATCTGTATGGTGAGAGTGGCCAGACTCGTCGACTCAATATGCCTACCATTTTGGGAATTTGTCCAAGTAGGGAGCTGGAAACATAGCTACACAAGATGGAGTTCACTCCTTCTCATTTTTAGGGTAAGTAGATGAATTGCTTCTTTAACTGCGGACTCCCGATCTTGAGCAATGGGGCCTCTCCCTCTCACTAGCCTAAGAGGGTTTTGTTTATGGTAGGACCATAAACACATTTTTCATTAGAGGGTAAGTGGGACTTGAGGAGTTAGATGCAATTACAAGGCTAAAACGGTAATTTGACCAAGCTGTAATTACGAGCAATTCGTGAAAGGTTGACTCACTCTTGATTGGTTATATCCGTGGACACAGAAATATGTCTATAATGCTAATAGTCCAGTTGTGCGTCTTTAGTGGAGTGACCCACAACTAATGAATGCTCTTTACTCTCAATTCTCTCATCACTCTCAAGTTACAGAGAAAAGATTTTTTTGCAAAAGCTTCTCCCAATCTTCCAAAAGAGGTTCCCACAAACCTATTTCTTATCGTAGAATAGCGAGGAAGGCTTAGCGGTGGTGTCCTATTCGTATCAAAGAAGAATTGTTGAGATCATGATCACAATGAATGTGAAACTCGAAATTCTAACCTAGTACTTTTATGCTAAAGAGAGAAGGAACTAGGGAAATATAAGGGAAAAGTTGAGCACAAGCCTGTGGAATTAGAAAAAAAAAATTGAGGCAGTAAATCTAGACTTGTGGAGTTACCAAATTTTGGCTACAATAAGGTAACTATGCGTTTAGAATAAAGGTAAGGAGAAAAGAGTTTGAGTAAACTTGAGTTTTAAGAAAGGAATAAGTCTTAGAAGAGTTTGGGGAGAAAACCACGATAGGTAAATTTTCAAGGGTTGGACCAAGGAGGCAAGTAGGTCATGAAAATTTTCTAAGTGTTACAACTATGCTTGGAGAACATAAAGAATGAAACTACAAAGAAAAAATCAAAAGATAAGGCCATTCCACCTCGTCCCAGACCGTCGCAAGGAAAACTATAACCAAAATCCTTTTTATCCGGCATTAATTTGGAACCACGTGCATCTAAAGCCAGTAATAACTCTATTCTTTTTTTTATTAGCTTTTGTCTGGCAAGCTGCCGTAAGCTTTTGATAAGATTTTGCGTTCTCACAAAAGAGATTTTTTTTTCAATTAAATTATTAATTTATAAATAGGAGTTTCATGTATCATGCCTGAATCTAACTGGGGTTCGTGGTGGTGGAGGAACTGGATCTATTTTATGATGAATAAGCAAATAATGAGTTTTTTTTTTTGCCCCAAAGAACTGTAAGAAAGGAGGCGATATATATATATATATATATATATATATATATATATATATATAACTATATATCTATCTGCACATGTTTATTAATTTATATTCTAGCAAACGCCCAGTTTGTAGTCCGCTATCCCGATCATAATTTTCCTACCCCCAGAGGGAAAAGTCCTTCCTTTTTTGGCCGGTTGTGGGCAAGAATAAAATTATTGACTCTAGAGATATAGTAATATGGAGTGTTCTTGTAAATTATGGCCAATACCAGGTATATAAGCAGTGATTTCAAATCTCGAGGTTAAGTGTACTCTGGCAACTTTACGTAAGGCAGAGTTTGGTTTTTTTGGAAAAACAATATTTCCTTTTTTTTTTTTTACTTTGCCTATAGTGAGTTACAGACAGAGTTCGTAAGCAATACGAGACGATGGAATGCAATGGGATGGATGGTAGAGGGCTACCTGCGCCCAAAAGCAATGATTCACTTGTCCCCTTAGTTTCCCTAATCAAACTAGAAGTTACCAAGGAACCATTCATAGCACTGAATAGGGAGCCGCCTATATTTTTTTAGTAGAATTCGTAGAATTCGATTGAAGTATGTATATAGTGCTTTGAAGAGGAAGGAAAACTTCTAAGTTTAAAAAAGAATGAGTTGGTAGCATAGTTGGGAGTTAGTTCCAAGTTTGAACACAAGTCTTGGAGGAGAATAAATCAAGCCTTGGATGCATAGAAGGCATGCTCAATGCATAGAGAAGTGTGTTGGGAGAAATTTGACTAAGTGTTGGAGTGCTCATGAGCGTTGAAAGGAGTCTTTAGGTCATAAAGAAGGTGTTGGACACATAATCTATATTGGGGGGGGGGGGGCAAAATCTCACTAAGTACAAGAGGGGAACACATAGTTTATGCTTGGAAGGGTTTCTAGCTAAATGTTGAAGGAGTTTTAGGAGTTGAAAGACAATACTTAGGGCAAAAGTAAGTGTTGAACGCATAGTAGGGAATAAGCATGAAAATTTGGTTAAGTGTAGGAAGCTTTGTCTAAGTTAAATGGAGAGAAAATTGAGTCAAGCCTAGGAAGAGTATGGAAACGCATAGTAGAAGGCTTCATGTGTGGAAATTTGACCAAGTATAAGAGCTTTGGAACCAAGCAGGATGCATGGTATAAGATTGTTGGCTAGTGAGCAAGGTTAAGGGAAAATACAAGGTTGAAACACATGGTTTGTAGGCCAAGGACAAAGGGGTTGGACATATACTCTTTAAAGGAGAGAAATTTGGCTAAGTACAAGACTTCCAAAGGCAAGGTTGAACACATACATAAGAGTTGGGAAGAAAAATTGGCTAATTGCTAGATAGTTGGGTGAAGTAAAAGGGAAGCAAAGGAACACAAATCCTAATAACCTACAAGTTGGACGCATGGATGAAGGAGTTGAACGTATAAACACTACTCTGGGCAAGTATTGAACGCATGGCAAGGGTGACAATGAGGTGCTAAAACGGCAAGCTACGAGTTGAACACCTCACATGTCAACCCTACTTTCATTTTCAAGTACTTAACTTAAGTTAGAAATCATTGTTGTGGATTTAGATAAATTTTCCATGTCTAGATTGAGGAAGGCGTGGAAAAAGGAGGCCAAGAAAGACATGTTTATGGACTTAGCCGTGGATGGCAAGCAAGTGCTAGGTGTGTAGCTTGGAAAGGAAGTGGACGGGTGCTATGAAAGGGAGTAGTTGAAAGCTACATTGACATGGAGTAGTTGGGTGGTGTGTTATAGGTGTGGCCGACATTGAGGAAGTGTGGAAAATTTAGCTAAGTGTGGGAAGCATGCGTTGAGACCCATTGAGTGGTCGAGTTGGTGTAGGTCAAGGGATGCGTCTCAAGGTGTCCTTGTGTGGGTTATGAGTTGCTTGATGGTGCAAGTTGGGTTATGTGTCCATGGTGTGCTTGATTAAAGGCCTATGATGCATTGGTTGAGGTTAGTAAGAGAGGGAAGGATGTGTCTTGGTGTAAGGCTATGTGTCCATAGGAGGCTTGTGAGGATGACGCATGGTGGGCTATGCATCCTAGTGTGCTGATGAGAGGAAGTGTTGTGGCGTCCATCAACAAGACTAAGGCTGTGTGCAAGTGTTAGGTGAGAAAGAAGGCAACTAACCTCAAAAGGATGCTCAACTATGCATGGAGAAGTTTGCCCAAGGATTGCGTCTAATATTACTTCTTGCTTAAGCAAATCTAAGAATTAAGTATTAAATAAATCTGATTAGGTGTCAAAACAAGGTTAATTATGGCATGGGCATGCATGCAAGTGGGAGGTGGTAAGCTGAGATTCTACATGCAATTTTCTGTGAAGGCTATAAATAGAGGGTCTAATAAAGGGAACTTGTTTGCGCTAACTACTTGGGCTATTTGAGAATTTCTTTGACCAAATAGTTCCAAATTGAGTCTAGTTTCACAAAGAGGGCTTCCAGAAGAAAACTCATTGAGCAAGAACTCGAATTCCATAAAAAATTCGAGCTTGTTCAGGCTATCGGATAAACTGAAGCAGAGCAGGAAGATTTTAGTTCCGCTAACTACTTGGGCCATTTGAGAATTTCTTTGACCAAATAGTTCCAAATTGAGTCTAGTTTCACAAAGAGGGCTTCCAGAAGAAAACTCATTGAGCAAGAACTCGAATTCCATAAAAAATTCGAGCTTGTTCAGGCTATCGGATAAACTGAAGCAGAGCAGGAAGATTTAGTGATATTTGGCAGAAGAAAAGAAGTTGGAGGCTGAAATTTTGGGATAATCTAGCCAAGACAATTATCTACAAGTTTTTAGGAGGAAACAAAGTCTAATTTTGGCTAGAAAGATTACTTTTAGTAGCTGGAAGTGAAAGCATTGTGTTTGAGGTCATCGGGTGAGTTTTGGAGGAGGTTATGCGTGAAGACAAGCTAAGGTAGTGGCCGAAGGTAATAATTCTATTGAGGTTATTTTGAATGTTTTGGATGCCTAGAGGGTAGGTTGACATGCCACCGACTATGCGGCATGCATGCTGATGAGCGAGGTTTCCTGCTGTGGATGTGCAGACTGTTAGGGTGAGACAAGTCTCGCTGGTGAGCAAGCTGACGATGCGGGCATAGCGGAAGACGCACACACCCTACCTCTTTTGAGGTTATTTTGGCAACGTGTGTGCGAAAACTGCCACTCACAGGTGTCTGGCTATGCAGGGCAGCATCATGCAAGGCTGCTGAGCATGGTGTGTTGCACACAAGGGCTAGGCAGACTGTGCAAGTGCGCTACAGGGCTGTTGGACACAACTAGGGGCAGCTTGCAACCTTTGGACATTTTGGCTAATTTATTTTTGTAGGTGAGCCTTTTTTAGCTACATTTCAATATTAAATACCCAATTGACTTAAGTTATACCATGAAGGGAATTTTGAAGGATATTTGACAAATGAATTGATTTATTCCAAGCTAGGAAGAGCTAGGGAAGCATATAACCCATTAAGAGCCCGGGGCAAGTAGTGAGTGATAGAATTCCATTTTAAAGGATTTATATTCTCAATATTTCTAGAATGCTTGACTTATTCTCAAAATATGAGTTTTCTCGCATGAATTGAATATGACAAAGCATGTGTATCTTCATATGATTTTGAACATGCTTTTACATGATTTTGATGATAAGCATGATGCTTTATGATGCTGAGTTTTATGAAAGCATGTTGTTTGATAAATGGTTTGAAATTCTGAGGAGTTGTTTAACTTATGTTTATAAATGATTTAATCATTATCAAAGCATGCTTTATTTTCAAAAGTATAATAGATGATCCTAAATACCGAAGGACATGGAGAAGGCATATGGGCAACCTTAATACTATAATATAGAACCCCAGTACTGAAGAACATGAGAAGGTACACAAGCAGCCTAGGTTATAATTCCTATGTATACATAGAGGGAGATTCGACGCTGTTGTGTTGAGATTACTCCACACAGTTAAGGTTATTCGACGTTAGGTGTGTTGAGATTACTCCAATCCAACTAAGGTTGTCTTTCACGTTGTGTAATGTTGAGTTTGACTGCACCTTAACTAAGGAAAATCTTTCAACCATATGCAAATATTTATAAACTTCTAATGCTTTACTAATTGACTATCGAACATGATATCGTTGAGCTTTTAAGCCAAGCATAGTTTTCCAAACTTGTGCAACCTAGCTCATGATTTTCATTGTTTTTCTACTTTTCGGGTAGCGAGCGATACTATGGTGCTTAGCTAAAAAGCGCTTGAAAAATGATTTCTATTCTCTTAAATTAAGGGAGTTTATATTAGATTTCACTTGTTTGCTAGTGGTTTTCAGGTCAAAACAAAGAAAATTAGAAGTGAAATCCAAAAGATCAAAATCGAGCCAGAATCTAGTGAAAAAGAGAAGAAAAATCCAAATATGCCAAAAATAGGACAGCGTCGTGGCGCTGGTATGGCGCTGCGCGGTGCTTTTTCCTAAGAGTAGCCTTTGCCTCAGTGACGTTGCAGCATGACGCTGAGGGTAGGTTTCTATGATGCACAGCGTTGCAGCGCCATCCAGCAGCGCGACGACGCCACCTTTTATTGTCGGTCAGTGCCGCGACGCCATCTTTCCTATGTTGAAGAATTTATATTTTTGGAAAGAATTTTGGGCGGCCAACTCTATAAATTGAAGGGTTTACAACAACCATAATCACCAATCTACACACCAAGAGACACACGAAGAAGATAATTGAGCTAAAGTTCATTAGAGAGTTCAAAGAGTGAGTTAGCTGGAAGGAAGAGAGAAAAAAGTTTGAAAGAGAGTCATAGTGCCGTTTGACTTCCAAAGTGAAGGCCAAGGAGATCTTGATGGTGCTTCCTCAATCAAGAGCCTTTTTTCAGTAGAGTTTCCCTTTGTTTACACTCTTTCTTTGTTTATATTGTTTGAACATGTCGCTTCAAGCTATGAGTGACTAAACTCTTTAGTTTTAGGGTTTTGATGAATTGTTTATGAAGTTATGTTGATATTATAAACTCTTCATGGTTTTGTTGTAATGATTATGCTTTTCTTTGTTATTGTGTTTAAATTCTTGTTGAATGCTCATGTTTGAATGTTAAGTTAGAGGTAATCTAACTAGATATATAATAAAGAATTGTTGTTATTTTCTCATGAAAATAATTAGGTTAACAATGAAAGTTGCTAAAAACTACTCTTAATGCCATGAAATTTGTATTGATTTCAAGAAATTAGTAATCAATTGAGTTGCATGAGAAAAGGTTGGTTTTTAGAGAAAATAACTTGGATTTATGTTTCTAGTCTTAAGCATAAGAATTGTAATAAAATCCATGAACCCTAGAATATTGCATGATGAAGTAAATAAGGATTCATTACCCTAGAACTCTCTTTGACTCTTGTGTTTCTTATTTATTTACTTTCCTTGTTAGTTTTCAAAATCACAACTTAAATTTCAATCCTCAAATAAAATTGATCCAATTCTAGAATAGCTAAGTAACACAAACCTTCACAATTGGATCCTCAGTGGAACGATATTTGGACTTAACCATCTTATATTATAACTTGACTCGTACAATAGCAGTTAACATGAAAAGCGCGCATCAAGTTTTTGGCGTCGTTGCTGGGGATCCAAAGAACGATTTTTGTTGTTTAGTATTCATTAAAATTGATAGATCTTAATTTGAGGTGTATATCATTTAGTTGATTATTTTGTCGATTTATGCCTCGTGATAATACTAATCTCTTCCCTCTTGATCCCGAGATTTATAGGACCTATAGAAGGAATCTAAGGGCTCTACACAATCAAACCGAGGAGATGGCGGAGGAGATACCAAAGACAATTTGGGACTACTTCCAACTGACATTACCGAAAAATGAACCCAACATAATGATTGTGCTCATCAATGTCAACAACTTTGAGTTGAAACTGAGGTTGATCCAAATGGTTAGAGAGCTAGACTTTAGAGGAAGAACCAACGAAGATCCTCACAAGCACATACGGTTCTTCTTGGAAATATGTGGAATGGTAAAGATGAATGGTGCTTCTAACGATGCTATTAAACTAAGACTCTTTCCTTTCTCTTTACAGGACTGAGCAAAGGATTGGTTGGAGAAACCATACCTCCGAATAGTATCACCACATGGTAGATTTTGGCTCAAGCTTTCTTGAACAAGTATTTTTCATCGACTAAATCTCAAAAACTAAGAACGGAGATTAGAACATTCCACCAACTTGAGGATGAACAATTATATGAGGCTTGGGAAACGTACAAGGATCTCTTGAGGAGGTGCCCTCAACATGGCTATCTGGATTGGTTGTAAATTCAACTCTTCTACAATGGATTGTCAAGTTCAACCAAATCCATCCTAGATGCCACCGCTGAAGGGTCAATCTTCTCCAAGAATGCTTAAGAGACTTACACCATACTAGAGGACTTAGCCACTAAATCGTACAATTTGCCATGTGAACAGTCTTTTCCAATCATCCCAAAAGCCGTTGGATTATATGAGGTGGATGAGGTAAATTCTCTTAAAGCTTAAATGGCCTCCCTTACTAATGCTCTCTCTAAATTGACTACAAGGGGTCAAGCTCAAGCAAGCCCACTATCCATAGCATCCCTTGTCGCCTTGGCATCGGAGATGTCTACTTAAAAGGAATCGGAACAAGGAGATAATGAGACAGTCAATTATATTGATAAAGAACACTATAGAGACCACCAACAACAACAACTTCCAACTCATTACCATGCTAACTTGAGGAACCATGAAAACTTTTCTTATGCTAACAATAGAAATGTTTTGCAAGGTCCTCCCGGTTTTTCCAATGCAGGTCCATCACACACGAAAAAGAAGTCCAACTTAGAAGACTTGATGGTGGAGTTCATAAAAGAGTCAAGAAGAAGGACCACCGCATTGGAAAGCACCGTACAAAGTCATGGTAAGGCCATTCACAACATTGAGGTACAAATTAGCCAAATTGTCACTTCACTCCAAACAATGCAAAAGGGTAGTTTCCTAGTTGCCCCGAAAGAAATCCAAAGGAGGAGTGCAAGGCTATGACTTTGAGGAGTGGGAAAAAGTTGTCCACTCCTTTGATAGATGATGAGGATGAGGAGTAAGAGGTAGAAGAGACCATCCAAGAGCCTATCATAGAGGATGAACCCAAGGTGGTCTTAGAAAAAGAGAAAAAGGTAAAGGAGTCGACATCTTCAAGTAAGTCATCTAACCCTATACCTTTTGTACCTAATACCCTGCCCTATCCTCAATGTTTTAACAAGAAAGAATTAAACTCTCATTTTATCAAATTTATTGAATTGTTTAAAAAGCTTCACATTAATATCCCATTTGCTAAGGCTTTAAAGCAAATGCCCAACTATGCTAAATTCATGACAGATGTCTTGTCTAAAAAGAAGAAGTTTAGGCAATATGAGATTATTAGCATGACTAAAGAATGCAGTGCTACGCTGCAAAAGAAGCTACTACAAAAATTGAAATATCTAGGGAGTTTTACTATACATTGCACTATTGGTTCTTTAAATGTTACTAAAGCTCTTTTTGATCTTGGTGCTTTTATTAATTTAATGCCTTTGTTTGTTTATAGGAAGTTTGATATTAGAGAGGTGCAACCTACCACCATCACCTTGCAACTAACCGATAGATCCTTGGTTTATCCTAGAGGTATTGTTGAGGATGTATTAGTTAAAGTTGACAAATTTACCTTCCCTTTTGATTTTGTAGTTTTGGACATGGAGGAGGACTATGAGATTCCTATCATACTTGGGAGGCCATTCCTAGCAACCGGGAAGGCCATCATAGATGTCCAACAAGGGAAGTTGACTCTAAGGATCAATGATGAAAATGTTGTGTTTAATATTTGCAAGTCCTTGGGTCATCATGATGAAGGTAGTACTTGCCATGCTATAGACATAATTGATCATACTATTTTTAAGCATGTAGAGGTTATGTTGGCTAATGATCATTTAGAACAAAGCATGATAGATTTTGATTTTGATAATGTAGATACCATATTTGATGAAATTGCTTTGTATGCTAAGTGGTTAGATAGCATGCCAATATGCACTAAAATGTATAAACCTATGCCCCTAACTCCTTTGCATGCTTTAAATGTTGAGAAACCTGTTCTTGAATTAAAGGTGTTGCCTCCTCACTTGAAATATGCATTCTTAGATGATTTGTTTTCTTTCTCTGTTATCATATCCTCTTATTTAAATTCTGTGGAAGAAGAGAAATTATTGAGAGTGTTAAGAGATCATAAGTTCGCCATTGGTTGGTTTACTGAGGATCTTAAAGGTATTAGTCCGTCGGTTTGTATGCACAGAATCTTGATGGAAGATACCTTTAACTCATCAGTAGAGCACCAAAGGAGACTTAACCTTACCATGAAGAAGGTCGTTAAGAAAGAAATGTTCAAGCTTTTGAATGCAGGAATCATTTATGCCATATTTGACAGTTCATGGGTAAGTCCTGTCCAAGTAGTACCCAAGAGAGGTGGTATGACTGTTGTGAAAAATGAAAAAGATGAGATGATTGCCACTAAAGCTGTGACAGGATGACGTGTGTGCATTAATTATAGGAAGTTGAATAAGGCTACTAGAAAAGATTATTTTCCTCTTCCTTTTGTAGATCAAATGCTTGATAGACTTGCAGGTTATTCTCATTATTGCTTCCTAGGTGGATATTTAGGTTATAATCAAATTGTCATTGCTCTTAAGGATAAAGAAAAAACTACATTCACATGTCCCTATGGAACCTTTGCTTTTAAGAGAATGTCATTTGGTTTGTGTAATACCCCTGCTACTTTTCAACGTTGTATGGTGTCTATTTTTCGGGGGCTTATTGAAGACATAATGGAAGTTTCATGGATGATTTTTCTGTATTTGGGTCTTCATTTGATTCTTTTTTTGCTAATCTTACTCGTGTTTTGTAGAGGTGCCAAGATGCTAACCTTGTGTTGAATTGGGAAAAGTGCCACTTCATGGTCAAAGAGGGCATCGTTCTAGGGCACAAAGTCTCCCAAAGAGGATTGGAGATGGATAGGGCTAAAATCGCCGCCATTGAACAATTGCCACCTCCTAATAATGTGAAGGGAGTCAGAAGCTTCCTAGGACATGCAGGTTTTACAAGAGATTTATTAAAGATTTTTCTAAAAGTGCTAAACTCTTGAGTAACTTGTTAGAAAAAGAAGCTATGTTTGTGTTTGATGACGCATGTCTACTAGCTTTTAATACTTTGAAGGAGAGATTAATTTCTGCACCTATTATTGTTGTACCTGAATGGAGTCAATCTTTTGAAATCATGTGGGATGCTAGTGAGTATGCTTTAGGAGCTATTTTAGGTCAATGTAGAGATAACATGTTTAGGACAATTTACTATGCTAGTAGGACTCTTAATAGTACTCAACAAAAATATACTACTACTGAAAAAGAACTGCTAGTTGTTATGTTTGCTGTTGATAAATTTAGATCATACTTGCTTGACTCTAAAATAGTAGTGCATACTGACCATGCTACTTTGAAGTATTTGATTGATAAGAAATATTCCAAACCTAGGCTAATGAGGTGGATCTTATTATTGCAGGAATTTGATCTAGAAATCAAAGACAGAAAAGAATGTGAAAATGTGGTTGCAGATCACCTGTCTAGGATTGAGAATGAGGATGCTAACTTATGTCCCCCCATTGTTGAGATGTTCCCTAATGAACAACTATATCGGGTAAAAGATAGTTTACATTGGTACATTGGTTTGCTGACGTAGTTAACTATCTTGCTGGAGGACATTTGCCGCTTGACATGAACACTCAACAAAAGAAGAGATTTTTGCAGAATGTCAAGTCTTACCATTGGGAGGACCCACATCTATATAAGGTTTGTGCTAATAGTATGATACGGAAGTGTGTGCCTCAAGAAGAAGTGGTAAGTATTTTAAGCTCATGCATGCCATGCCTCCCCCTATAGAGGTCACTTTGGACCCACTAGAACTGCGTCCAAGGTACTTCAGTCAGGTTTTTATTGGCCCTCTCTTTTTAAGGACTGTTATACCTTTGTCAAATCATGTGATAGGTGTCAACGTACTAGAAATATTTCTAGACAACATGAGCTTCCAATGCAACCTATCTTAGAAGTGGAGCTCTTTGATGTCTAGGGTATTGACTTAATGGGGCCTTTTCCTATTTCTTCTGATGGCTACCTATATATTCTAGTTGCAGTAGATGATGTATCTAAGTGGGTACAAGCCATTGCTACTAGGACCAATGATGCTCACATTGTTTTAAAATTCTTGCATAAAAACATCTTCACACGTTTGGTACACCTGGAGCTATTATTAGTGATGGGGGTTCTCACTTTTGCGATAAATTGTTTGATTCCATGATACACAAATATAATGTCAATCATAAAATTCCATGATACCCAATTTTATTGCTTTCTTTATTTTTTTCTTTTTATTTTTTTTTTCAATCAATCTTTGAGTCACTCATATGCTTTCTTAATTTTTAGGATATTGGTTCATCACACAAAGTACTCATTACACCAAGCCTGTTTGGTGGCTTCCTGCTTGCTCCAAGGCTTGTTCTTTCCTTGTTAGATGCTCTTATGCATTAGGGACAATGCATGATTCTAAGCTTGGGGTAGGAGGTGTCATTCATACTTTTGTGTGTTTTCTTATCCTGCTATGCATGTTTGTGAGGTTTTAATGATCATATGCATGTTAATGAAATTTTGAAAATTTTTTGAAAATTTTGGAGCTTTCAAATTAATGGGAGTGTTTTTATGTTTGTGTACTTTGATGTTGATTGCCCATGATAAGATTCGAATTTGCATGATAGATGACTTATTGTGGAAATAGAATAGCATCATCTTCAGTTAAATTCATTTAAGTCCCTCTTAAAATCTCCCATATTCTTGAGCATGTAGCCACTTTAATTTAGAATCTTTAACTGAAAAAAGGATTAAGTTGGCTGTATTTGGTTGTCACTCCGAAAGGCCCCATCGGTTAGAGAGTGGAAATGCATGATAGTTTGTAATCTTAGACTAAGGAAAAAGAAGAGTATACATGCCTTTGAGAAAAGAAAAAGTGTACACAAAATATATGAGCTTTATATATCAATCTTTTTAAATGTTAAACTTGTAATGAGTATGCATGGATGGGGATAAAAAGAGCTGCCTTTGCTGTGATCAGTAAGGACGCCTAGGAATTGACTAGGTATGAGTCCCTACAGTGAATGTGTGAAAGCTAGTACTCCTAGGTAAAAGAATACAAGTTTAGGGCCCATGAAAAAAGAAAAAAAGTATAATTGAATGGCACGTTAGTGGACATATTACTCACTTGAAATACGTGGACGCTTGAAGATTGGTGCATGAGCTAGAGTAGGGGGAAAACTAAGGAAGCTCTCTTAAGCCCCAATTTGAGCTTTAGCATTTTAAATTAAATAAGGCTTGCACACACACACACATGGGAGATAGCAAGATTTAGCCTTGAATGATTATAACAATATAGGTATGTTTGCATGTTTCTACTTAAGCTCTTAAATGTCATAGGCTGAGACATGAGTCGATTGCATACTAAGTTTGGGGTGGTGAAAAGTGCTTTCTATTCTCTCAAATTAAGGGAGTTTATATTAGATTTCACTTGTTTGCTAGTGGTTTTCAGGTCAAAATAAAGAAAATTATAAGTGAAAGCCAAAAGATCATAACCGAGCTAGAATCCAGTGACAAAGAGAAGAAAAATCCTAATCTACCAAAAACAGGGCAGCACTGCGGCGATTTTTCCAAGAGCAGCCACTGCCTCAACGCAATGCCACTGTCGTGACACTGCGGCACGACGCCGAAAATAGGTTTCCATGATGCGCAACGTCGCAGCGCCGCCACCTTTCATTGTCGGTCAACGTCGCGACTCCATTGACTAGCGTCACGGTGTCATCTTTCCTATTTTGAAGAATTTATATTTTTGGAAAGAATTTTGGGCGGCCAACGCTATAAATTGGAGGGTTTTCAATAGCTCTAATCACCAATCTACACACGAAGAGACACAAGAAGAAGAGAATTGAGTGAAAGTTCATTAGAGAGTTCAAAGAGTGAGTTAGTTGCAAGGAAGAGAAAAAGAGTTCGAGAGAGAGTCGTAATGTTGTTCGAGTTCCGATGTGAAGGCCGAGGAGATCTTGATGGTGCTTCCTCAATCAAGAGCCTCTTTTCAGTAGAGTTTCCCTTTATTTACCCTCTTTTTTTGTTTATATTGTTTGAACATGTTGCTTCAAGCTATGAGTGGCTAAACTCTTTAGTTTTAAGGTTTTGATGAATTGTTTATGAAGTTATGTTAATATTCTAGACTCTTCATGATTTTGTTGTGATGATTATGCTTTTCTTTGTTATTGTGCTTAAATTCTTATTGAATGACCATGTTTGAATGTTAGGTTAGAGGTATGGTTGAAAGATTGTACATTTAACTAAATCTATAACAAAGAATTGTTGTTAATCTCTTATGAAAAAAGTTAGGTTAACAATGAAAGTTGCTAAATACAACTCTTAATGCCATGTAATTTGTATTGATTTCAAGAAATTAGTAATCAATTGAGTTGCACCAGAAAATGTTGTTTTTGAGAGAAAATAACTTGGATTTATGTTTCTAGACTTAAGCATAAGAATTGCAATAAAATCCATGAACCCTAGAATATTGCATGCTAAAGTAAACAAGGATTCATTACCTTAGAACTCTTTTTGACTCTTGTGTTTCATATTTATTTGCTTTCCTTTTTAGTTTTCAAAATCATACATTAAATTCCAATCCTCAAATAAAATTGATTCAATTCTAGAATAGCTAAGTAACTGAAACCTTCACAATTGGATCCTCAGTAAAACGATATTCGGGCTTAACTGTCTTATATTATAACTTGACCCGTATATTTGCGGTTAACATGGAAAGTGTGCATCATTAGCCTACATGTCAAACTCGTCTGGGCCTGCTACTTAGTTGTGAACATTGCAAATATTTATACGAAGACTTAACATTATACATATCGGGGTCTAGAGAGTGGAAGTCTGTAAATATGGCTCGATAGGTCACTCTTACATTCACTCAAAATCATTTTAAAAGCTTATTTGAGAGAAGTTGAGAGCTTTCCCAAGGAAAATTAGGCATCCAAGAGGTGCAACTAGGTGTCCAACACAAGGAACTTTGCGTCCAAGGAGCAGCTGGTGTCCAACTGAGTCCAATATTGCATCCAAGAGAGGTGTCCTGCATCCAAAGGTTGGTCCCTGCGTCCAAGTGGGTATTTGCAGGCGTTCCAGAAAGCTTTTTAAGACTTTAAAAGGCTTCCAGTTGCTGTTTTCTTAGTTCTAGAAGAGCCAAGTTGAACATGAGTTCGAAGTAGGGGAAAAATGCTTTAAAGAACTAGGAACTCCATTAACTGTGAGTGGTTACTAGTTTGTTTCTCTAAGTAATATTATAATCTTGTTAAGTTAGAGATATATTTGCTATCTATATATGCTTGTGAGTACTTGATAAGGAAATTAAGGCCGCATGGGATAGTCAGAAGATCTGATAATCTAGTTTTTGAGCTCGTGCTAGGGTTAAAACCTCACAGGATGGTCAGGGGGTGTCAGAAACCTAGTTTTTGATCCTATGGGAGGTATCTCTTGTGGGATGGTTAGAGGACCAATGGGCTTAGCTTCTGATTCCTTAGAGATAAGACTATGTGCACATAGAGGACAAATTCAACTGTTGTGCTAGGGTGAGTCGACAGATTAAAGTACAATACCGAGATAGGCTTCGTATGTGAGATTTAAGTAGATAACCTCGGTTATGATTGATTTTATCATTATGATAGCTTCTATATTATGATGTTATGAAAGGGTCATGTGTACCCTAATTATTTGCTTAACCACTCACTGGACTTTGTAAAGCTCATCCTTTCTTTTCAGGTAGCAGAAGAATTCCCGTTACTATGTGAAGCCGAGGTCTGTCATGGTGATTGTACTTTGTGTTAGGGTAAATATAAGTTGTGGAAATTTATTTTGTAAACAAGCCCTAAGCTGTCACATTAAATCTATAGTATATTCTATGTTTATTTGAAATTTGCATGTTAATTGAGAAAGGTAGTAAAGTTTGACAGTAGATATTGTAGAAGGGTCCATGTCTGCTGTCCTCACATCTTTTCCTAAGTTAAGAGGATAACTTGGGATCGGGTGTGACAGTGAAAATTTGGAGAAGATTGAAGAGTTGTCTTCAAAGATAACCTATTCTCCTTGATTTGATTTATGTAAAAAAAATATGCTTATGAGATTTGTTTTTCCTATGTTCTGTAATTTACCTACTTTTTCAAGAATCTCCAAAACAAATTTCAAAGGCACATGCATTCACGCTCTTCCCGCTGAGGAATTTGATTCCTTCAATAACTTCATTATAACATGCTGAAATGATAATTCATCAATTTCATTAAATTTTATTAATAATTAAAACCAAAAGTATGTGAAAATGAAACATGACTTGCGTCTAGAAACTTAAACAACCCAAAAAATTAGACTCCTCATGTCACGAGTTTATTTGCTTGTATTTCAGGATTCCAGAAATTAAAGCAATAAGACGATTCAAACGAGAAATATGATTAAAAGGAGCCAAAAAGAGCACTTTGGAACTAAAGAGACACAAGAGGGAGTGCTACAAGAAAAAATTCCTATGAAGATAGCATTGAGATGCTGTTCAGAGTGTTTAAACACTGAAAATACAGGCAATCAAGTTCATAGCTCTCTAAATGAGCTATCTTAGTCCCTCTAATATTCTTTGTTTGGATTGATTAATGTGCTTAAATGTTTATTGATAGCACCTAAAATGTGCTATCTTCCTCAGCTTAACTCAGGATCGTAGTGCTATTTAATGTGTTTATTATGTTATTTAGTAGGTTTCGAGCACTTAACAGGTAGAACGGGGTGTTAGCAACAAAACTAAGCTAAAACGGACCAAAAAGGAATTCCATGGCATCAACTGGGAAATAAAACTCCAAAATGACCAAAATGCCCCTAAAACCATAACGGCGCGGTGCTTTTTCTTGAGGAGATCCGCTGGCAAAGCGTAGTAGGCCTCCGAAAATTTCATGAGGTAGATTTCGCGTCAGCATCGTGGCGCTGCAACAGATTCTTTATAAAGAAATCTTTGGCATCTAGGTTAAAAAAGAGCCCGACCAGCCGACTTTTGGCTCCATTCTCTCTTCTTTTCTTCTTTTCATCCTTAGGAACTTGAACCCAATAATTGGTATGCCGATTATTGGCTAAGGTAACATTTTTCTAGCTTGGGTATTAGAGATTTTCCATTGTAATTGATGTTCTTTTGAGGTTTTGAACTTAATTCAAGTGTATGGATGATTTAATCTTGAGTTTTTCAAGAATTACGATCAATTTGTACCGCTAGTGTTTATTTTGATTATTGCCATGGTTGTATTACAATTCGTGACAATTTGTTGTATGTCAATCAGAGGAAGCAATAAGTTAGGTTAGCTTGCAAATCTAGATGGTGATGTGCATTGTTCTAATCGACCTAGGATTAAATCGATAGAACATTTAATCTAGGTCTATCCAGTTGAGTGTTCCGCCTAATTTTCCCTTGAACTTAATGCGGTTAGGTTTAGTCAAATTTTGCATGCTTTTCATCGACTTGCCTAAATCTAACTTGTCAACTAGGGTAATTCAATTCTGGCCTTTCTAGTTGAATTGATTAGGTGCTAGCTTCAATGAATTTAGTAATGACGAACCAATGATAAGAACATCGAACAAAGAAAATCCCGCATAACCCAAGTTAGAGCTTTCTCCAATTAAATTTTACTTCTTCTACCTCTGCATTTTACTTTCATGCAATTTAAGTTTCTTGCAATTAACCGTTCCTCAAAACCCCCATTTGGTTACTTGAATTGAAAACTTTCAATTGTGAAATTCGAGGGCTCCCTATGTTCGACCCGGCTTACCACTACTACTGTGGGTAAGTTAGAAAAATTTATTTGGCATGGAATTGGGCGACAAATTCTGTTTGTCACATTGCAAGAGAATAATAAATATGTGTACATCATTACTTGCTAAATATGATTGGATTATAAAGTTAATTAGTAATTCACTTTTATTTTTTCAACAATGGCTAGTTCGTTCATGTCACTCCCCCTCTTGTGTGGACAGCAAACATCACCCCTCTTGTGTGGTTCACTGTCCAACTGTACCTGAATAACCTGTTGAAACATGACTTATATAATTGCCCATATCACTTATTCTAATATATAAACATTAAGATCAACCACACCTATAGATTCAATAACATGAGCACTTACATTTACATAACCAAGTACTCCAAACTCCTTCACAAATATACTTAGATGACATATACAATAACCAGTTTCACATCCCAACTAGTAGCTAACTATGTCAGCATGTCACATACACAAAGTTATTTACACATATAGCAACCAAAATGCAAAGTATTTTCTGATAACTCGAAGCTTAAGTAGGGCGAGCTTGAGTAGGCTAAGCACCGAGAACTTCCTCGCTACCTGGGTGGGAAAGAAAACAAGGAAAACATGAGCTGGATGCCCAGTGAGTGACATAGTATTTTAATCACAACTCATGAATCAAATCATGCTCAATATTAGAGAAAACATAACTTTAGCATAAAACTCATGTTAAGCCTTGAAATAAAACATAAACCAGGTCTTTTACATAAATACAATTTACAAAATAATAAAACCCTTTTTTGCTTAAAAATTCCCTTAGTTGAGGCGGAGCAAGACTCAACACACTCAACGTAAAAAACAAACCTTAGTTGGGGCGGAGTAATCTCGCCACACCCAATGTCGAAAACTTTAGCTGATGTGGTGTAATCTCAACACAACAGTGTCATCAATCACTATGTGCACATAGGACTATCTCGGGATACCCAAGTACCTTCTACGAGTCCTTCAGTACTGGGTCCCTAGGAAACTCAAATGCCTTCTCAACGTCCTTCAGCACTAAGCTCCTTTAAGTCACAGGGTCGCCCACATGCCTTCTCAACGTCCCTCAGCATTGGGTCCCTTGAAAACATTTTAGAAATAGGTATGCTTTGCATAAACAGTTCATTGTAAAACATTTCATGGAGAACATAGCATTTTTCAATAAATAGCATCTTATAAACATGCTTTTCATAAACTTGTAAAAAACAGATAAAACATGTCATACAATCAAATATAATCAGTCATCATGCTTATCATGTAATAAATCATCATAAAATCACATTTTATAAGAAAGCCTGGCTAACATTTTAAATAAAATCATTTACAGAGGAAGAAAGGTGTCACTCATAATCCGAGCCTGTTCCTCAGGGTCTATAGGCTTTTCTAACCTCAATATGACCTGAAATATCAATTACGAGCCTTTAGATCCTCTCTTTGAAGTCCTTACATTGATCACCATTTTAGGACCTTTTTGCAAAATTCTCAAAATTTCCAAAAATGCTTAAAAATAGTTTAAAATTTACATTTTTCCATTTTTAGGTTAATAATTCAAGAAAATACCAATTTGGGTCCAAAATGTCTAAAATTACCCAAAATGGCTGTAGGCAACCTTGGTGGGCAGCAGCTGGGCGAGAAGGGTGTCAGCAGGTGCAGGGGCGTGGGCGCTGGGCGTGGGCGCTGGGCGCTGGCATCTTCAGCTAGCAGTGTTCTCTTTCCAACCCGATTTTTCAGAGCTCCAAAACACCATTTCCTTTCAAATAAAAATTATGGAACTCAAGTTTAACTTCTTTACTAGCTTACCAAGAAAATTCAGCTCCAAAAACCTTCCCGAGCACCCTTGAAAAATTCCTCAAAGCTAACTCGTCTGATTTGCTCAGTTTCTGCAACAACCTTCAGTATTTTGACGATTTCTCAAGCTTCTCGACCTCAAATCACTTCGGCAGTCCTAGGTCGTCTTCCTAACTCACAGAGCTTCCTCTAGTCCAAAAATGGTGAAAATAGCACAAGGGAATCGGGAGAACCATCAGGTTAATTGAGCTGCTTGCTTAGAGTTCGAGTTTCTGCCCAGACCAACCAATCAACTTAAGCCACGCACCAGCTTGCTTCAACGTGTTTCCTCTTCATTTCTCCTTATCTTAAACATCCAAATTAAATATAATTTTCATTTAAATAATCATTTTAATTTTAATATTTATTTTCTAATTTTACATTTTTCCCAAATAATTTCCAAATAATTCCCAAATTTTGACCTTTTGACTTAAGCTTCCTTTCATTTTCCACAAAAATTTCCTAAGTCCAGCCCTCCTCCTTGTACTACAACACCATTAACTTCATCCATTTTATTCCTTAAAGCAAAGGTTAATGGAAAAGAAGAATACCAAATCATAATTACCTAAAGTGCACTAGAATTCCACATGCTCTCCTACTCATTCAAGCCAACCCTAGCCAAACTTTTAACCATGACTTTTATCTTTTGCTAATGCTAAGGAAAATAGGGGTTAGGGCTTACAGTTCATACAACTACTTACTTTTGAAAAACTTAACGAAGATAACTAAGTACATGGAAATCAAATCTAAGTACAATACTAGTGATGGATGATCTATGGTTCATTTTGACGGAGGAATGTCCTCCAACTCCCGGCTCAAATGCAAACCGAAATGTTCAGGATGCATATGACAGATGGATTATGTCATTCCCCCTCCCAAGTACCCTCTTAACCTAGGGAAATGTGTGAGGACAATAAACATCGACCCTCTTACAATATTTACTATTAGCTTGTTCCACCCATAAAACTTGACCAAGCACCTAATATATAGTTTATAAATCATAATCGAACATTAACCTCAAACTTAGGATAAGCTGGCATGCAAGTATAGACTTCCATTCATACTTTAAGGTAACATATGATTACGAGCCCCCGCTCTCTAATCCCTCTATATGTATGACACATGACTTATATACAAATATTTACTGTCACACCCCCTCCTAGGTACCCTCCTAACCCAGGAGAAGGTGTGAGGACAGCAGACACTGACTCTCTTACGGCATCCACTGCCAACCTTAAAACTTGACCATCACCTAAATAAAAAATTATACATAATGATTGAACATTGTACTTAAACCAGGGTGAAGATTTCATACAGACATTGATTTTCACTCAAACCATGTATTACATAAGTTTCACAATAACACCCTTAACCCTCTGTATGTACAACACATGATTAAGTTAAAATATTTACAATTCTCAAAATACTAAATATTGATGATGGGCCCAGATGAGTTTCTATGTTGGCTAAGTACCCCGGACTCGCTTGCTTCCTGGAAAACAGAAAAACAAGGAAAACATGAGCTAGGTTGCCTAGTGAGTGACTTGTTTTGTAAATACTTCCCTTTAGCTCGAAAACTAATCATAGTGTAAACATTATAAAACAAAACATATAAAATTTTTGATTCAAAGTCAAACCCAATGCAAAACATGCTTAAATAGCATTGTCAAATCATATATGTTTATTCTAGGAAAAGATACTAAGAAATTCAGTTTATTTCAAATTATTTTCCTTAGTTGAGGCGGAGCGGAGCTCAACGATACTCAACGTCGAAAAATCCTTAGTTGGGGCGGAGTAATCTCAACACACCCAACGTAAAAGATCCTTAGCTGTGTGGAGTAATCTCAACACAACAACGTCTAATATTCCTCTATGTGCACATAGATATCCTATCCTGGGTCACCCAAATACCTTTTCTGAGTACTTCAGTACTAGGCCCCATTTACGTGATTTTGGCCACCTACATTAGGAACTATTCAAGTTACCCACATGCCTTCTCCAAGTACTTCAGCATTAGGAATTATTTTCATACACGTTTTTCAACAACATGCTTTGAAAATAGCATAATATAAATTCATGAGTTTTAACATTTCCAAATCTTCACAATTTCATTCACAAGCTTCAAAGCTTTTCATAAAATCATAAATTAACAAACAACATGCTTTCCATAAACTCATTAAACAACCATCATACTTCAAATGATTTCCAATGTAAAAGACATACTATGCATGTTAAAACCCGTTAAATCACAAACATATAAAAATGTTTACAAACATAATCTTTTCAGCAATAACACCTTGCTCAAAGTAAACATATTTTAAATAAATGGTCACTCACAACTTGTCCTGGGCCTTTAGCAATTTATACACTTTTCCTAGCTTTTCTCGGCCTGTAATAATACATTCCTTCTTATTAGACTTCTTTAAAATTCCCTTTAACATAACCACATTTGTATTTGTTCAATGGTTCACCACCGAGACCAAATTCCATCAGAATAATCGTTAATGAACGAGACTCAAGCAACCAGCGAGACTAGATTAGCAAAACTGAGTTGCAAATAAAACTGTACTAGTGATACCATGACTAGTGATACCCAGCGAGAGTTGTGAGATGCAAAGCCTCCAGCGATACCAGCGACACCTGTCTCGCTGCTCACGCTTAATCTTTCAGTGTCGCTGCTTTTCCAGTGATACCTGTCTTCCACAGCTTCTGCTTTCACTTCTGTTTTCGCTTCTATCTGTTAAAAGTGACATTTCCAGCCTAAATTAGAACTTCTTCCCTTCTTCAAACTTGTAAAAATTTCTAGCTTACCTCAAGATTTCAGAGCTTAACTTCTCTTCGTTTGACAGATATTTCTAAGTTACTTTGAGTTGCTCCAAATCACTTGAGAAATTCGTACCAGTCCCTTCCACCTAACATTTAATATATTTTTCTTCAAATTCAGCTCAACCATCCTTCATAAGAATTGTTAAGAATTGAGTTAACTTACTAACCTCAAATTCTCAGCCCTAAACTCAATCTCCACAACTCGCTATCTCTAAATACCAGACCTTGCTCAGATCGCATGACAGCAATCAAACTTTTGTTCCAGCTTCAAATACACCATGAAACCGATTAGAATTCTACTCAAATTTGCCCTAGACTCCTTCTTCTACCTCTCTTCATTGCTTAGCTGTAAAATGGAATCGGTTAAAGCTTTTGAAAATATAGAAAATGATTAGAAACTTGGCTTTACACACTTAAACGAGCTGCCGACTTACTTCCACTTTCTCTTTTATTTTATTTTATTTCCAATAATCAAAGTAACTCCTTCACCATATGAACGCAACTCCCTTTGGCAAACTTGGACGCATAGCACCATGCGTCTGTCCCTATCTCTTGAACGCATGCTTCTTCAACGCAACCCCTTATTATCATCAACCAACGCATGACCACTTGCCCAACAGCCTCAACAAACACATAGCACCAACCTTCACCCATGCTCACTCTCATGGACGCATACCTCAACCTAGCAAACGCATAGCTACTCAAGCCAAAGGCTCTCGGCCATCTTTTTCTCAATCACCCGCCTACTTTGCTTGCCATCTTCCGAAGATAAGAGTAGGGCTTACATTTACAATGTACACACACTAATGGCAGGCCCAGACAAGTTGTTGTGTAGACTAAGCACCTCGGATTCGTTCGCTACTTGAAAAAGAGAAAAACAAAGGAAAACATGAGCTAGGTTGCCTAGTAAGTGACGAGTTTAGAAAATTCTTACTTAATTCAGGAATACAACAAAATCATGCTAAAAAATCAATGTTAAACCAGTAAATAGTTCATCTCCAAACTCTGGCAAAACATACTCGAAAAACGGTATTAAAACCTTGTCATTTCATCCTCGAAAACCATAAAAATTCAACATAAGTCTGAAAGATTTTCCTTAGTTGAGGTGGAGTGGAGCTTAACGCCACTCAACGTCAAAAACAACCTTAGTTAGAGTGGAGTAATCTCGACACACCCAACGTCAAATAACCGTAGTTGTGCGGAGTAATCTCAACACAACAACGTCGAATGTCCTCTATGTGCACATAGAAATCATAACCTGGGTTGCCTGTATACCTTCTCAAATCTTTCAGTATTGTGTCCTATATACCATATTTAAGCCACCCATATGCCTTCTTCGTGTCCTTCGATATTAGGGACCATTTCTATATTCAGGCTGCCCATATGCCTTCTCTGAGTCCTTCGACATTGGGAACCTTTCTTAAACATAGTCTAAAAATAATGTGTTTTTGAAAATAACATGATAGTAATCACAAGTTTATGACGTCTGAAAACTTCACAAATTCACCATCAAATATCATGCTTTCACAAAACTGAGAATTATAAAAATAGCATGCCTTTCGTAAAACTTGTCTAATAACTAGCATGCTTTCGAATAATTTCTAGTGCAAAACACATAATACTCACGTGCCGAACACATGCTTACTTCAAAACAAGTAGTTATAGTTGCACAATAAAACCCGTGAGAATATAAACATTAAAGCTGCTTACAAACATACTAGAGCATCATGAAATCTTTGTATAAAATAAAGTTTATTTTGAATAAAATTTGTCACTCACTACTTGTCTCAGGCCCTCAAAGGATTATAAGCCTTCCTTAGCTCCTTTCTGCCTAAAATGGTTTAATTCCTTTGTTAGATTCCTTATGATTCCCATTAATGTATAACAAATAGGTATTAACATTGAAATTTAGTTCATTAGCGAAACCAAACTAAACTACTAGCAAGACTACACAACTAGCGAGACTTATTCAAACTAGCAAGGTTTGCTCTAACAGACTAGCGAGATTAGGCAAAACTAGTGAGATCTGTACTAGTGAAACCAAGCAACCAGGGAAACTTGTCTTGCTCCACGCTCGCAGTGTCGTTGTCCCTTCTAGCAAGACCTGTCTCACCCAAGCTTCTGTCTTTGCTTCTAGCTGCTAAAAATAGTACTTCCAGCCCAAATTAGAATTTCTTTCCTCTTACAAACTTGTAGAGAAATGAGTTTACTAGCTTACCACCAAATTTCATGGTCTAATTTTTCTTCGTTCATTGGATGACTCAAATGTTCTCCACCCTGCTCTAGATTACTCGAGAAATCGAACCTGCCACTTCCACATACAATTCCACCCGTTTCCCTTCACATTCAGTTTAGATATCCTTCACAAAATTTTCTAACAAAATGAATTAACTTACTAACCTCAAATTGTCAGCCCTAAAGTCGATCTCTATAGCTTGCTGTCATTCAAACATCAGACCTTGCTCAAATTTGCTCCAGCCTGCTCCAAATTACTTGAGAAATCAAACCTGTTATTTTCACCTTCAATTTCACCCGTTTCCCTTCACATTCAGCCTAGACATCCTTCACAAAAATTGTTAAGAAATGAATTAACTTATGAACTCAAATTTTCAGCCCCAAAGTCGATGTCTACAGCTCACTATTCTTCAAACATCAGACTTTATGTAGATTGCTCGAATTCCTGAACAACTTCACCTTCTCTTCGATTTCCACCATGTTTTTCGTCAAAATTCTACTCCAAACCACCTGAATCTTCTTCTTCCTCTCCCTTTCGATCTCAAACTGAGAAACCTTGAATTTGTTCACGTTTTTGGATGAGAATGAGAACCGACAAATGAGATCAAAATGAACTTTCTCTTCTTTCTATCTTTTTTTTTTTTCACCGACTCACTCTACTTTCTCTTTTCTTTTCCCTTTATATATATATATATATATATATTACCTCCACTAACTTAATCAAATCCCCCCCCCTTTTTTAGAAAAGCTCCATCCAGTATTAATTTTGTAATAGTATTAATAATACCAATAATAGTTATAATAATAATACTAACCTTCCACCTTGGTTCAAATGATGACCACCCCTATTTAAATCTTTTATGCTCCATTGAGCTTGTCAAGATAGATTCTCGGTTTAGACCACAAGTCTACCTTCCTCGACTTCCTCGACTTCTCCTTTCAATCTGACGAGAAAATGTAAATAAGTCCACAACAATATTACGTACTTAGGTTAGGTGCTTAGAAATGAAAGTAGGGGTTACAAATTAGGGTTAATGATGGAGTCTACATCTTGGCAATCATATTAGATGTGTTGTCCAAGAAACATGAGAACATGATGACCGCTAAGGAAATCATGGACTCACTACAAGCGATGCGTGGACAACCATCCTCATCGGTCAGGCATGATACTATCAAATAAAAAAGCATTTTTTGTAATTGGCACATGCTTTGTTAAACCACCCATAAGAACCATATTCTGACTTTTATCGGGAGAATATCCAACAACGGATTCCATTGAGTGAATAATGGACCCAGATCCTAAAAACAACAACTCTCGCATGAAAGAAAGAACCTCTGTTAGAGAACATGTTTTGGATATGATGGTTCACTTCAACATTGCAGGAGTAAACGAGGATGTCATAGACAAAAAGAGCCAAGTCAACTTTATACTAGAATCTCTTTTTGAGGAGTTTTCTACCATTTCGCACCAATGCGGTAATGAATAAGATAGAGTATAATCTGACTTCTCTTTTCAATGAGCTTCAGACATTTCAGTCCATGATGAAGTCAAAAGGATGTGAAGGGGATGTAAATGTTATTTTTGTAAAATTCTAGAGAGGATTGTCCTCAAGAACTAGGTCTGGATCTTCTTCCTCAAAGAAAAAGAGTATGAAGAAGAAGGGTAAAGGAAAAGCTCCTGCAAATCTTAAAGGTAGGAAAAAAGTTGCAGATAAAGGAAAATATTTCCACTACAACAAAGACGAGCACTGGAAGAGAAACTACCCAAGATATCTTGTTGAGAAAAGAGCTGAAAAAGAAAACCAAGGTAAATATGATTTACTAGTTGTTGAAACATGTTTAATGGAGAATGATAACTCCACCTGGATATTAGATTTAAGAGCCACTAATCATGTTTGTTCTTATTTTCAGGAAACTAGTTCCTAGAAACAACTTGGAGAAGGTGAGATAACTCTCAAGGTTGGATCCGAGGAGATCATCTTGGCCAAAGTAGTGAGAGATATGAAGTTGTTTTTTTTTGGAGATAGATACATTTTATTAGAAAATTTACTTTATGTTCCTAGCATCAGTAGGAATTTGATATCTACCTCTTGTTTGTTAGAACATTTATATAAAGTAAACTTTGATGTAAATGAAGCGTTCATTAGCAAAAGAGATATTCCTATTTATTCTGCTAATTTAGACAACAACTTATACAAGTTATAACCAACCAAGGCAAAAGCTATTTTAAATATTGAGATGTTTAAAACAACTGAAACGCCAAATAAAAGGCAAAAAGCTAAGTTTCTCCTAATACCTATCTTTGGAATTTAAGACTTGGCCACATTAATCTCAATAGGATTGGGAAGTTGGTAAAAAGTGGACTCCTAATCTAGTTAGAAGACAACTCTTTATCTCCATGTGAGTCTTGTCTTGAGGGTAAAATGATCAAAAGATCTTCTACTAGAAAAGGTCTTAGAGCCAAAGAACCCTTAGAACTTATGCATTCAGATCTCTATGGTCCTATGAATGTCAAAGCACGAGGAGGGTATGAATATTTCATCAGTTTCATTGATGATTATTCTAGGTATGGATATGTTTATCTAATGTATCATAAGTCTGAAGCTCTTGAAATGTTCAATGAGTATAAGACTGAGGTTGAGAACCTATTAGGTAAAACTATTAAAACACTTTGATTGGATCGAGGTGGAGAGTATATGGGCTTATGATTCCAGGACTATATGATGGAACATGAAATTCAGTCTCAACTCTTTGCGCTTGGTACACCTCAGTAGAATGGTGCATCAGAAAGAAGAAATAGAACCCCGTTCTACATGGTTTGTTCTATGATGAGGTATTTTCAATTGCCTAATACGTTTTGGGGACATGCAGTAAAGAATGCTGTATATATTTTGAACATGGTTCCTTCTAAAAGTATGTTAGAAACACCATATGAATTATGGAGAGGGTGTAAAGGTACTTTACGTCACTTTAGAATTTGGGGATGCCCAACACATGTGTTGGTGCAAGATTCAAAGAAGTTAGAACATCGTTCATAATTATGCCTATTTATAGGATATCCCAAAGAAACGAAAGGTGGATTGGTTTATGATCCTCAAGAAAACCGAGTGTTTGTATCAACAAATGCTACTTTCTTAGTGGAAGACCATATAAGAGATCACCAACCTCGTAGTAAACTAGTATTAAGTGAAATTTCCAAAGAAACTACAGATAAGTCAATAAGAGTTGTTGATCAAGTTGGTCCTTCTACAAGAGTTATTAATAGAACACATCATTCTCAAGAGTTGAGAGTGCCTCGACGTAGTGGGAGGGTTATCCATGAACCCGACCGTTACATGGTTTGACACAATCTTGAGTCGTCATACCTGATAATGACATAGAGGATCCATTGACCTATAAACAGGCAATGCATTATGTACACAAAGACTAGTGGATCAAAGCCATGGACCTCGAAATGGAGTCTATGTACTTCAATTCTGTTTGGGAACTTGTAGATCAACCAAATGAAGTAAAACCTATTGGTTGTAAAATGGATCTACAAAAGAAAACAAGACCAAGTAAGTAAGGTACAGACCTTTAAGGCTTGGTTAGTGGCAAATGGTTTTACCCAAAGAGAGGGGGTGGACCGTGAAGAAACTTTCTCTCTTGTTGCCATGTTAAAATCGATTAGAATACTCTTGTCCATTGCTACATTTTATGATTATAAAATTTGGTAAATGTGTCACACCCTGCCCCGAGCCACCCCTCTGTAGCCTGAGATGGAGCGTGAGGACAGCAGACACCGACCCTCTTGCGATGTCTACCATCAAAACTCTAACTTTCCCAAAGCTATCATATGCAACTTATACAGGCAGAAATAAAACTAACTCACTAATCAAATGTATAATTTATCATTACAACTATTTTACAAGTCTATTTACAAAAGACATGATTCTAGTTCCTCTTTTAGACTGCTGCATACGACTAAGTACACATAGTTTCTCGGCAGACCTTGACTTCGAATAGTAATGGAAACTCAGCTGCTACTTGGAAAGAAAAACATAAGAAAAGGATGAGCTTCAATGAAGTCTAGTGAGTGATCTAATAAACTAGGGTTCAACCAACTTTTCAACATTATAATAATAATTACAATACTCGTAAAATGAATCAAGCGTAAGTATATCTATAATTAAATCGGGCTTATACTCAAACCTCTCTCGTAAGGTTAATCTCAGAAATGTCTTTCCCTGTTGGCACCTTCGACACAGCAAATCCTGACTGGTTTTTCTCCGCTGGCCAACTCAACTTAGCCAATCTCATCGAATCTATGTCCAATTGTTCTCTATGTTTTCCCTATGTGCACATGGTCTTACCTTCGAGGATCAGGAACTAGACCCATCGACCCCCTGACCATCCCCTCGGACTTCTACAGGATTAGAAACTAGGCTCCAGCTACCCCCGACTATCCCACGAGGAAATCACCACCATAGACTCAAAAACTAGGTCATTCTGATCTTCTGACTATTCTGTGCAGTGCCAAATTCCAGTCCCAGTCATGACCGTTATCATCGATGCCTTTGCAAAATCCTTCAGCATCGGAAATAAAATCCAATATCCAACAATCGATATTCTACAACTATTCAATATCTCACCATAGCACGCAAATTGACAATATCACAATATCATGCTAGGACATAAAAGTTCATAAACATGCTATTATCAATTATTCATAAGAAATGTAATTTAGTTCTCTTGCAGAAAGAAATCAACCACTCACAGTAAAGATGGTCATCCGACTTAGGGTTTCATCCTCTGTTTTTAGTATCACTCCTTCTCAACTTCTCATGAGCTTCTAGAACTAAGAAAACAGCAACCTAGAAACCTCAGAAATTGTGAACGCAGGGCTGCATAGTCTGGACGCAGGGCAACACTTCTTCTCTTCAAATAGCTCAGTTGGACGCCTACCTTGAAATTTTGGACGCCTGGTTGCCTTGTGAACGCAAGGTAGTACTCTATCAACAAGAAATTAGCACCTTTGGACATCTACTAACCTTTCTTGGACACAAACTCTTTCCTCTAACCTTCTTTCTCTCTTTTCTCTCAATAAACTTTCGGATGTCTTGGTGGAATGAGAGCTTCTTCTCCCCCTTGGTCCTATTTATAGAGTTTAGAAGACATGCTTGCTCATCTCTTCTTTGCTTCCAAGGTTGACACTTAGCTTCCCCATGTCACCATGCATGTAAGCTCAACATTCATCCACAAACTTGCTTCCTTGCATGTTAACTTGTCATGCATCCTAACACCTTCTACTTATGAAGTGTTAAGTCCAAATGAAGCCACTTATCACCAAATATTTCCAACTATGCGTCCAACCTAGCACCCAAGAATAGGAACATGCGTCCAACCTATCTATACTATGTGTCCAAGATGATGCTTCCTAGGGTTTGGCTTCTTTTGCTCTCTTTTCTTATTTCGACTTTCTTATACTTAGCCAAATTTTCCTTGCCAAACCTCCCCTATGCGTCCACTCTCTCCTCTATGAGTCAAAGCTTCTTCCAAGAGTCTGATGCTTACCCAAAAATTCCCTCGTTTAGGAGGTATGCGTCCAACTACTACGAGGTTCCCATACTTAGTCAAATTTTCACTCACAAAGCTCTCTATGTGTGGTTTCCTCTAACTTCTCTTATGTATGCGTCCACCTTCTTCTTTACATTGGTCCATGCGTCCATGACTCTCCAACATGTCCCCATGGACTCCTTGATTGCTCACTTATGCGTCCATGTTGTGCCTCTCGAGCCTATGTTCCAACTTTCCTTTCTTAAGCCTTTATACTTAGTCAAATTTCAATCATCTTACCCTATCATGCGTCCAACCCAACTTCACCTCCTTTAGGGTTGCTCCTCAAATCTCCAAATCATCCAACACTTAGCCAAATCTTCTTAGAAATTTGGCCTATGCGCCAACCCTAGGTAGGATGAGTTTTCTTCTTCAACTTTGTCCTATGCATTTCTCCCTCTCTTCCAAGACCTAGGTTTCCTTCCAACATTTAAACATTTAACCAATTTTTCCTCTAAAAGATGTCATCATGCGTCCAACTTCACCTACCATGCGTCCAACATGGTAGTTCTCTTTCGAAGTGTGTGTCCAACTTACTACTAGCTTCCAACTATTTTTCCAACTCTTCTTCCTTAAACACTTAATGAGATTTCTTCTCTTTCTCAAGCTATGTGTCCAATTATAGACTTCTCATAGCATAGTTGAGTTCTCCAAGCATATTTGTGACACTTAGAAGATTTCCTAAGCTCATAGGTCACCTTGTCGTCCAAGACTCGAAAATCGCTTAACGTGGTTTTTCTTCCAAACTCACCTATGGCTTATTCTCAACCCAAAACTGAAGTTGACACAAACACTTTTCTTCCTTTTCCTTCAACTCAACGCATGGTACCTACTTTGCTAGCTAAAATTTGGTTAACTCCACAAGCCTAGGTTTTCTACCTCAATTTTTTTCCAACTCCATAGGTTTGTGATCCAAGTTTACACCCTTTACGCTAGTTTTTCCTCTTTATGTCTTACAAGCAACTGGGTCAACAGTTTAGGTGTCACAAAATGGATGTCAAGACAGCTTTTCTAAATGGCTATCTTGGAGAGAGTATTTATATGACTCAACTAGAGGGGTTCATGAACAGGATCAAGAACAAAAGGTTTGCAAGCTTAATTGATCCATTTATGGGTTAAAACAAGCATCTCGGTCCTGGAACATAAGATTTGATAGTGTGATAAAATCTTATGGCTTTGAACAAAATGTTGACAAACCTTGTGTCTACAAGAAAATTATCAACACCACTGTAGGTTTTCTAGTATTGTATGTTGATGATATCCTTCTCATTGGGAATGAGATAGGATTCTTAACTGATGTTAAACAATGGCTAGCAACCCAATTCCAAACAAAAGATTTGGGGGAGACTTAGTATGCTCTTGAAATCCAAATAGTTTGGAATCGCAAGAATAAGATGTTAGATATGTCTCAAGCATCATATATTGACAAAATGTTGTCTAGATATAAGATGCAGAATTCCAAGAGAGGTATGTTACCGTTTAGGCATGGAATTCATTTGTCAAGGGAACAGTGTCCTAAGGCACCTCAAGAAGTTGAGAGTGTGAGACGCATTCCTTATGCATCAGCAGTCGAAAGTCTGATGTATGCCATATTATGTACACAATCTGACATATGTTAGGCAGTAGAAATAGTCAGCGGGTATCAGTCCAATCCAAGATATGATCATTGACTATCGTTGTAAATATCCTCAAGTATCTAAGGAGAATGAGAGACTATATATTTGTGTATGGAGCTAAGAATTTGATCCTTACAGGATACACTAACTCTAATTTTCAGAGTTACGTAGATTTAAGGAAATCTACATTGGGATCAGTGTTCACTCTAAATGGAGGAGCAATAGTTTGGAGGAGTATCAAACAAGGTTGTATAGCTAACTCCACCATGGAAGTTGAGTACATATCTACATGCGAAGCAACAAAGGAAGCAGTATGACTTAAAAAGTTCTTAGCATATTTGTAAGTTGTTCCAAATATGCATCCACCTATCACTCTCTATTGTGATAATAATGATGCAGTTGCAAATTCCAAAGAAACCAGAAGCCATAAGCGCGACAAACACATTGAATGCAAATATCATCTCCTCAAAGGTAGTTAACGAATGTTAATTAACTAGGTTAAAGAGTTTAGCCGGTTAATTTCAGATCGTTGGAGCTCATGATCTGTAGGTCCATTAGGTCCCCTTGTTAGCTCATAGATTAAACCTTAGAACAGTGTGTTGAAAGAATTTGAAATCATTCAAATTCGTTTAAGGAGTAAGATTTACGGTTTGTTCATTTTAATTATGAATTAAATGAAATTGGAGAGTTGATAATATTTAAATATGACTTAAATATTAATCGAATGAATAGAGATTCATGGGGTTGGAAATTGACGGGATAAGTGAAAAAATTATTAATTTAATATTTAATATTAATTTAATACAATTAATTAATAGTCAAATTAATTTTATATTAAATTATTTAAAATTAATTATTAGAATTAATTTTAAAAAGAAAGAAAATTGAAAACTCATTTATTGATTTTTAAGAAAATCAAATTTTCAATTTCTTTGGATTTCTCCACTAATGCATGTTTAAGTAGGAGGTGTGTTCTTCCTATACACCCTTAATCCCTATTTTTTCCACTTCCTAATTGAATAGGAGAATCACCTTCTTGGGTGTCATTTTGCATATAAAGGTTTTGCTAAAATTGAAGAAGGGTTGATCCACTTGGAGAATTTAGCTGAAATTTTCCACTTACTCAAAACTCTCTAAAACCTTAACTATCTTTAAATTTGCTCCAAATTTGGATCCCACAATTCGTTCTAAGGCAGAGAATAATGAGAGAGATACTTGTGGTGGTCCACGAAGTGTTCGTGATCAAAATGTCGGACGAAATTGTTTCAATTTTGAGCTACAACAAATAAGTTTTAAACCTCTGTTTTTTGGTTTTAGAACACGTTTGATCTTCAAAATTGATGTAATTACAGTGCTTTATATCCTAATTGCTTCTACTATTATGTTTCTTACTCCTTCAATTAGTTGTTTAAATTTTTTAATTTTTTGACCAAATTTAAATACAAATAGTAATAAAAATTCTTGATTTACCGGTCTAAATCTCATAAAATGAAGGGAAATAAAGAAAGAAATATTCATTTTAATAAATCCTTTGGGTCTATTGTTTTTTTTTCTAAAAAATGTGAGGAGACTCAACCCAGTTTACTTGAACGTTATGTTACTAATAATAAGAAAGAGGGGCGGGCAAGGTAAGAGATATAACTTAATGTTATAGTGTTACCTTGACGTGGTGATTCCCAATATGAATGAGTCGCTTCTAACCCTCTCTTGTTCTTTGCTAGTATGCTTATTTCTAAATGTCAATTTACTTGTATGACTTAGATGTCTCATATTTCTCAAAAAAATGATTCGATTGATGTGAGTTTGTATGATATGAAATCGATGATATTTATATTTCAATCTTACTTCTTTGAGCATATTGATTATATTTGGCCCTATAACAGGAGCCAATGCATGACTTTATGAGTAAATCAACAAGAATTAGGATGTGCATTGTGCGCTACACTGATGAGCTTTCGCTATATTAGAAGGAGCCAACTAAAAAATGTGTGCTACACTAACGATATAGTTTTGATGGAGCTTCAATATTTTCTAAATTCACAAACCTTAACGAGCCATGATTTGTGATTTTCTTTAAATGTTAAATAGATTAACAACCTATTTAATGGAAATTTAAAAAAAACATAGGTTAGGAACATTTTAAATATAAAATATAAAACTAAGAACCTAGTATATACTATTATAAATGTAATTATATGTAGATGTCCATAACTTTCATAGGTTACAACTTCTATTTATTCACTCCATTTAATCTTATAACTCCTTGTCCCCCATTTATGTTGGCTCTTTGTAACCACTATTCTCACAACCCTATAAATAGAGGTTGTAGAGATCATTTGTAAACACACCTTAATTTAGAACAATATATATATGTTCTCTACTTTCTTCTCTCCATTTCTCTCTTATGTTCTTCTATTTGTTCTTTTTTTTTTTTCTATTTTATAACACATTATCAACAAAAGTCTATACCACTTTGATTTGAAAAGGTAGGTTAATTTTATTTCTTTTTGTTTTTGTGATTTGAGGCATGAATGTTCCATATATACATTGCATATTGAAAAAGTGCTTTTTATTCTCTTAAATTAAGGGAATTTATATTAGATTTCACTTTTTTGCTAGTGGTTTTCAGGTCAAAATAAAGAAAACAAGAATTGAAAGCCAAAAAAATCCAAAACGATCCAAAATTCAGTGAAAAAGAGAAGAAAAACACAAAATTGTCAAAAATAGGGCAGCGCTGCGGCGCCCATTCGGCATTGCCGCGAGCTTTTTCCAGAGAGCAACATCCAACTTTAGCGCAGCAGCTTGGACGCGACGTTGCGGCACGGCGCCGAGGGTAGGATTTTATGACGCACAGTGCAGCGACGACATCTTTCAATGTCGGTCAGCGCCGCGACGCCATCTTTCATAATTTGAAAAATCTACATTTTTGGAAAGAATTTTGGGTGGTCAACTCTATAAGTTGAAGGGTTTCCAATAGCCTTAAAGACACCAAGAGACACAAGAAGAAGAGAATTCAGAGAAAATTCATTAGAGAGTCGAAAGAGTGAGTTAGCTGCAAGGAAGAGAGAAAAGAGTTTGAGGGAGAGTTGTGGTGCCGTTTGAGTTTTCGACGTGAAGACCAAGGACATCTTGATGGTCCCTTCTCAATCAAGAGCCTCTTTTCAGTAGAGTTTCTTTTTTTTTACACTCTTTCTTTGTTTATATTTTTGTTAACATATTGCTCAATCAAGAGCCTCTTTAGGGTTTTGATGAATTGTTTATGAAGTTATGTTGATATTATAGACTCTTTATGATTCTGTTGTAATGATTATGCTTTTCATTGTTATTAGCCATCTTCACATGTTAGGTTAGATGTATGGTTAAGATAATTGTATGCCTAACTAGATCTATAACAATGAATTGTTGTTAATCTATCATGAAAATAGTTAGGTTAATAATGAAAGTTGCTAAAGACTATTCTTAATTTCATGTAATTTGTATTGGTTTCAAGAAATTAGTAATCAATTAAGTTGCATGAGAAAAGGTTGTTTTGAATGAAAATAACTTGGATTTATGTTTCTAAACTTAAGCATATGGATTGCAATAAAATTCATGAACCCTAGAATATTGTATAATGAAGTAAACAATGATTCATTACCTTAGAACTCTCTTTGACTCTTGTGTTTCTTATTTATTTGCTTTCTTTTTTAGTTTATCTTTAAAAAACAACTTAAGATTGAATCCTCAAATAAAATTGATTCAATTCTAGAATAGCTAAGTAACTTAAACCTTCACAATTGGATCCTCAGTGGAACGTATTCGGTTCGGACTTAACTATGACTTGACCCGTACACTTGCGGTAACACGGAAAGTGCGCATCACATATGTATCAAATAATTCATATATACACTGTGTATAGTTTAAATTGAAGGAGTTAGCAACATAATAGCAGAAATAATTAGGGTCTAAAGCACTCTAATTACATCAATTTTGAAGATTAAATATGCTTGTTTTAAAAACAGGAAATAAGGGAAGAACACTTACTTATTGTAGCTCAAAATCGAATCAAATTCCTTTGAGTTTCTGATCACGAACATTTCGTGGACTTCCATAAGAGTCTTCCATGTAGTCTTCAGACCTTAAAACGGTGTGGGATCCAAATTGAGTTCAATTTGAAGCAACAAAGTTATCAACACACTGTTTTTTTTTTCAGTTTTTTGTAAGGGAGAGTTTCAACCCAAATTAGCTAAAATGCTTAACCCATTTCTTCAATTTCTCTCTTTAAATTAAAGAAGAGAACATGCAGATCACATCTCCATGCATGAAAATAACAAATTAGCTGATTAAATCAACCAATTCAGAGGTGGAAAAAGAAGAAGAAGGTGTTTGCATGATGAACACCACCTACTTCACATGTATGGCGAAGAAATCTATAATTCAATTTTTCAATTGAATTTTGAATTTTTCAAATTCACAAATTGAACTTTGACTTTTCAATTTCACAAATTGAATTTAAATTTAAAATTAATTTTCAAAAAATAAATTTTAAATAAAATCAATTTAATATATAATTAATTTAAATAATAATAATAAATTAATAAATTAATTATATTAAATTAATATTAAATTAATTATTTCTCCACTATTCCGAGCAAATTCCAACTCGATGATTCTCTATTCATCTTAAAAATATTCAAATCACATTTAAATATTTCTAACTCTCTGATTTCGTCTAATTCATAATTAAACGATCAAACTATATAATTTGCTCCTCAACTGAATTTGAACATTTCAAATTCACTCAATATACTGTTCTAAGGTTTAGTTCATGAGCTAACAAAGGGATATAATGAACCTACAGATCATGAGCTCCAACGATTTGAAATTAACCGGCTAAACTCTTTAACCTAGTTAATTAATATTCGTTAACTACTGGGACACTCTATTAAAGCCCAACAGTTGCACTCTTCTCACTGTAAATATATTTCTGTCCACTTCATATAACCATAACAAGTAAGTCAATCCTTCACAATTTGTTCGTAATTACAATTGGGTCAAAATTACCGTTTTACCTCTGTAATTACATCTTGTTTCTTAGGTCTCACTGATCCTCTAATGAACAATTAGTTTGTGGTCCAACCAACAAACTTAGTCCCTCTCGGACCAATGAGAAGGTGGGGCCCCTTGTTAAAGTCCCAAAGTTAGTACTTAAGGGAATAACTTCTCTACTATCCTTAAATAAAGTAGGAGTGAATTCCATATTTCAAAACTATGTCCCCAGCTATCTGTCGGATCTTATCCCTAAAATGGGAGGCATATTGAGTTGGCGAACTCGGGCCACTCTCGCCTATTAAAATTAAAGTATAATCTCAAACAGACAGGAGTTCATAGTTAGCTCAAGATTAAGATCGAGTTACCTAGGTCATTAGGTTGAAATAATCAGTTTTAACAATAAACGGCGTTATAAAGTAAAAGTGATTATTTCCCAGTTCGGTCTTATGCAAACTTATTGCATAGGATGCCCCCACTTACATATCTCCATATGAATGATTTAGGATCACATCGTTTGTATCAAATACAAAGTGTGCCCCATCCATAATGTCTCCAGGATAAGGTACCCAACCTTTATCCATATACTATAGACCGTTTTGGCCATTATCCAAACTTGATCCACTTTTATGTGACCACTTAAAGTCTAAGTATTCACTATATAGCTAGGATTTCTTCATTTATTGGATTTAATAAATGCAATTCATATATTGAATAACAACTTTACTGAATAAATCTCGAAAAACAACTTTATTGAAAATAAGTTTCAAAAATTACAAACTACGAGTTTTATGACATAAAACTTAACAAAAACTTTAGCAACATGTTATTTTATGCATATTGGGATGTTATTATTTACATATTATTGTTCATGCATGTGAGTAATATATGACTTGTATAAATTGATTGTTCATTTTATTTTATGTGGGTTCTTTTATAATGTGATTCATCTTACTTTGCTATATTTGATATTTTGTTTCATTCATAGAGTTGATCTAAATTTTCGATTATTTCATCTAATCATTGTTAATCATTTTACATATATCATTTATTTTATGAGCATGATTTAAGATTAATTAAATTGTTAAAGTAATGTTAGAATTGATATTTTGTCTATTTTGTATACTCAATATTGAAATTAAATTCTTTCTTTCTACCTTTCGTTAAAATCATAAATATGTGTCTAAATGCATGTTTAGATTTTCATTATTTGATAATTTAACAATGATAAAAATTGTATAAAGATATCTACTAATATTCTAAAAAAGATACCAAGTAAACTATTTAGACACTTCATTATTTTAATTAGCACATATCTTATATATGCAAGGTCAACATGTTTTTCGTTAATTATTTAGCATATTATGCTTGGTAAAGTTAATAATGGTTCATGATAGATTATGTTCGGATCTATCTTATTGTTCATGTTTCAATATTCAGCATAATGGTTGTTTCAATTCATATTGTTCAAATAGTTACTTGTTATATGTTTCTCTTAATATGCCTTGTCGTAGAGTGGTTAGCTGATTAATATTCTATTATCTTTTAAGCATATCAATATTGTTGTATCTATTTTGGAATTAACACGTTTTTCAATTTTGTTTAATTTATTAACACATTGAGATCATGTTTAAATTTTCATGATAGAATTAATGATTAAATAAAACAAAAAAACAAAAGTTATTTATTTTTGTCGAACATGATGCATATATGATAACTTTATCATGAATACTTAACATTGATATTCATTTGTATTAGTTTTTATGTCAATAATTCTCTAAAATTCACAACCGAACTATTGTATTGACAAATCTTGTAAGATAAGATTAGTAGGTATCTACTTTTCCTCGAGCTAATTGGGATTTAGATGCACTTGAAGTTGTATCAATTTAATAAGTGCCCATTTTGATAAAGTGCACTTGAAGATGCATGATTTTAAACAAGGAATTACACACTTTGATCATATATACCCGTAGTTGCAAGATTTTAAATCAATATGTAATTTTTAACTAGTGATCACTTGGTAAAGAAAACATATTTTTTTTTATTCATATACAAAAATGCTCATATAGTAGCAATGTCAAGAAAGATAATTTTGCAATGAGCAAATACGATCTTCTTGAATATGGAAAAAATAAATGAGCATTTTATGATGAACCTTGACCAACTATTTTGATATTATTCCCTAAAGTGAATATTATAATATTTGATAAGTAATTGATCATTTTGTTGTTATTATAAGTCGTTCAAAATTGAACCACCCAAATATATATACCAAAAGGTCCACATTTTAGATGTGATACAAATTAAAGGAGACATTAATCTTGTACCTATTGTACATTTGAATTTTGTGTAAATTTTAAAAGCCTCGAGTATAATGAAAAGAAAAATAATGTGTGGAAGCAAAAATTGCAAATGTCTTGAAGAGATCATCAATTTTTTTTTGAACCCCCTAAAGTATGACATATTTGGATGTTCCAAAAAAGTTCTTAGAATCTCTAGAAGAGATGACCATATAACATAATAACATATTTGGATGTTGTAAATTCTTTTGAGTTCTCTTAAAAAGAATATGAATAATAAAGATTTATCTTTGGCAGATAGTGCAAAATTGACCATGCTAGAAGCAAAAGTAAATATAATATTAAGTCTTGTAGACTTAATTTAAGATTTTGAAAATCAATATAATTTTGTCCAGAAGAGCAAAATGTAAGAATCATCATATATATAGATTAATAATAAGAATAATATATGATACATATATATTATATCTACTTTCTCATATTGAAAACAATATTAAAGAAATTGTCTATTTTTTCTTCTTGACAGTATTACACACAAACATAATTCAATATATGCAACATTGAATCTGTAGTTTATTCATCTAAATATATTTAGTATTTGACATGATAAAATATTAGGACAATAGTAATGAGATTAATTATCTAGAATTTAAATGAATATCCTTTGAGAAACCTTAAGATTCTTCAATTACAATATGCTAATCGCTCTCGAGAAAAGTTATTGATTAGACACTCATCGACTAAAATTGAGATTCAATCTCTAACACTTTTAGAATGAATAATCATGATGATATATATACATCTTTCAATCCACAAAGTGGAACATTTAGATATTTTGTGGTCCCAGTTGACACATCTAGTAGATGGGTACTTGCTCAAACTAATTTTAAGTTAAGAGCTCTAAATTTTGAAAAGATTCATCTTCATTATGGTAATGAGTTTACATCTCAATATTTGATAATTATTATATATTGATTGAGATAAATTTAGAATGTCTTGAAGTTTATGTTCATACACAAAATGGTTTACTAAAACCATTTATGAGAGCAATACTTATAAGATTTGTATGGGGTCATGCTATTTTGTATGCAACATTCTTTACACGATTTAAGCCAACAACTTATTATAAATAGCTTATGGCTAGAACCTAAATATATTTCAAATGCAAAATATTGAATGTGCAGCAAATGTCTAAATTGCTCCACCACATCATACTAAGTTGAGTCCTCAAAAAAAGTTATCATAAAAGTTGAATTTGAATTTACATCCATTATTAGATATCTCGAATCCCTGACGGGTAATGTATTTACTGCACAAGATATTAAGTGCATTAATGAGACAATTTTTTCAACATTAGGGGAGGAATTGAGAGGTTGAAAAAAAAATTACATGAAATGCACTGTTATTGTCTTATTAAGATACTTATGCAGATTAGTAAGAATTAGAAGTTCAAAAGAAAATTCATTCGCAAGATATTGCAAATCAAATGTTGGGTGCATTTACACAATATTTACAAATACTAAGAAATTGGCTAAGTTACATATGCTAGCTACAAATGCACTAACTTGACATTCCTAATGAGTCAGCAACATGCCTAAGCATGGTTGACTAATGAGTTCCAAATGTAAAAATCCTTGAAAAGAAAAGTAGTCAAAATGACTTAAATGATGATATGAATATTCTAAAATAAATCCTTAACATGACCTATTTGTGAGAATATTAAGGGTCAAACAAGCACATGGATAATAATGAAAGTTAGACAATCATGTCATGATTTGAAAAAAAAATGATAAAGCCAAAATAATGTGGTAGTTGACAACATTTTTGCCCATATTGCTGCTTATGATATTATTTCTCTAATTGAGAAATTTGGATAAGAATATGTCGAGGAATGTTGACATAATTTGCTTATGTCAAAATAAACATTCTAAAGATAACTAAGCTCATTATGTGAGACTTTTAAGGTAGTAATCCAATCACCAAAAGATGTCAAACATGTGGGATATAAAGAAAGATTTATTGTATAAGAATTATTGCAAATTCTTGATATATTGATTATGAGGAGAGATGATCTTCTGTGGTGGATTCAACCTAATTGAGATATCTAATTGAATTACTTGTGTAAGAAAAACTTGATATGCATCTTGTAGATGTAGTCACAACATATATTAGATGTAGTCACAACTAATATTAAAGATATTAGAATCATATAATTTAAATGATAGAGAATTATTATAGAGATTCTTATATGGATTAAAACATTCCCAACGAATGTGATATAATCATCTGAATATTTATTGAAAAAAATGTACAGAAAAAACAACCTTATTTATCCATGTATTTTTATAAAGAAAGCATCGTGACATCCCAAATATTCAGGTAAATTTTAAACTAATTATTTGAAATCTTGTGGTTAATTGTTTAAATTTTGAGGTTAATTGGTCAATTTAAGAAATTTTGGCAAGTTATTGAGGAAATCGATTTTTGTGGTGGTGGACTTGTTATTAGGAGATTTTTGGGGTTTAATTAAATTTTTTATTCGGGAAAAGGAAAGGAAAATGAAAAGGAAAAGGGAAAAAAAATATAATAATAATTTATATTTTCGAATTATGAGGGTTTAGGGTTTGTTAAGAAAAAAAGGAGGAAAAATTATTATATATGTTTTAGGGTTCTCGCTTTGCATATAGATTTAAGTTTGGCGGTGGTTGTTGGTGGGTGGTCTAGCCAAGCTTGAGTTTTTCTGGCGACTTGTGGTAAATGTTTAAGTTTTTAATAGCTTTCTAGGACAATTGGACTAATTTTGACGCTGGAAATTTGAGTTTTTAACCTTTAATTTTTGAATGTGTAGGTTGGACTTACTGTTTGAAAGTGGGAAAAGTTTGGAACCTAGTTGCACTTTGGGTAAGGTCATTGGATTTAATTGTTGAGTAATTGTTTTTGGGTTTATGCCTAAAAGCTTATGTTAATTTTAGGGTTTGGATCTTAGGTTTTACTTTAAGGTCCTTGGAAAAATTGTTGGCTTGGAATCTTTTGGACTCATTCCCAAGGTAGGTGATTTACTACTGGTTCGCCTACGAACTGGTGCCCTAATTGCATTATTTATGATAAGTCTAATCATATCCTATGAGAATGCTGTTGTTGTTTGTGTTATCTTGCTAGGCCTCATGTACATAAGAAATGTTATGGGTGTGCTGGTAGTTAGGTTCACTATATTTAATGGGTATAAAATTGGTCTATTGTTCTATGCATGAATATTGTTTGGTTACTCTGAACTGAAAATTATGACTAAGTTATGATACCTATTATTGAATGCATGTTGGAATGACGGTGATTGTTATCCTACTTATCCGGTCGTGTACTCTCTATTGTCCGTGAACCTTCGGGTTCACTAATTATGATTATGACTGGATGTCCCTCGAGATCACCACTGATTTGCACTTTTCGTGTTACCACAAGTGTACGGGTTAAGTTATAATTTAAGACGGTTAAGTCCGAATATCGTTCCACTGAGGACCCAATGATGAAGGTTTAAGTTACTTAGCTATTCTAGAATTGAATCAATTTTATTTGAGGATTCGAATCAAGTTGTGATTTTGGAAAAAAACTAAAAAAAGAAAGAAAGTAAATAAGAAACACAAGAGTCAAAGAGAGTTCTAGGGTAATGAATCCTTGTTTACTTCATTATGCAATATTATAGGGTTCATGGATTTTATTACAATTCATATGCTTAAGTCTTGAAACATAAATTCAAATTATTTTCTTTCAAAAACAAAATTTTCTCATGCAACTTAATTGATTACTAATTTCTTGAAACCAATACAAATTACATGGCATTATGAGTAGTCTTTAGCAACTTTCATTGTTAACCTAACTATTTTCATGATAGATTAACAACAATTCATTGTTATAGACCTAGTTAGCATATAATTATCTCAATCATACATCTAACCTAACATTCAATCATGGCCATTCAATAAGAATTTAAGCACAATAACAATGATAAGCATAATCATTACAACAAAACCATGAAAGTCTACAATATCAACATAACTTCATAAACAATTCATCAATACCCTAAAACTAAAGAGTTTAGCCACTCATAGCTTTAAGCAACATTTTCACAAACAATATGAGCATAGAAAGAGTGTAAAGAAAGGGAAACTCTACTGAAAAGAAGCTCTTGATTGAGGAGGAACCGCCAAGATGTCCTTAGTATTCACGTCGAGAACTCGAACAGCACTACAATTCTCTTTCAAACTTTTTTCTCTCTTCCTTGCAGCTATGAGTGTCTCTTTGGGACTCTCTAATATATTTTCTCTGATTTCTTTTCTTCTTGTGTTTATGTGTCTTTAGGGTTGCTGAAAATCCTTCAATTTATAGAGTTGGCTGCCCAAAATTCTTTCCAAAAATGTTGATTCTTCAAGTTAGGAAAGTTGGCACCGCGACACTGATCAATGGCGTCGCTGCGCTGTCCGACATCAAATGGTAGTGCCGCCACATTGTGAGTTGGCGTCGCCGCGCTGTGCATCATAAAATTCTACCCTCGATGTCATGCCACAACGCCACGTCAGTGCTGCTATGCTGATGTTGAGTGATGCTCTAGGGAAAAAGCGTCGCAGCAGCCCGGAACCAGTGTTGTGGCACTGCCCTGTTTTTGGCAGTTTGGTGATTTTCTTCTCTTTTTCACTTGATTTTAGCTCAGTTTAGTTTTTTTGGCTTTTGATTCTTGTTTTCTTTGTAATGACCTGAAAATCACTAATAAACAGGTGAAATCTAATATAAATTTCCTTAATTTAAGAGAATAAAAAGCATTTTTCAAGCGCTTTTCAACCACCTATGCTTTCGACTGTGACCTTTGGGTTCACTAACCATGACTGCGTGCCTCCGGGTTTGCTACTTATGCTTATGCCTATGCCTATATATTGGACACTAGTGCCTATGATAAGATGATAGAAATTTCACCTAGTGGGCCTGGTAGTGGGTCACTTACTGAGTACCTTAAAACTCCTGCCTTTCTATGATACATTTTTCAGGTAAGGGTCAGGACAGACAGGCAAATGACAAGAAGAATCTATGATCATGGCATGGGACTTGTCATGGCTTCCGCGTTTTATGTTCATGTCTTCTCCTTTTAGGATATAGGTTTTAGTTGTCAATTGATAGCCTACATTATTCAACCGTTTATTTATTTATTTATTTATTAATTCTTGTTCTTTATTTCATTTAATTTATTGTTATTAACTTTGAATTTATATTTTAAGGGGAGCCCCGATAAAAACTTATTTCATGTAATTTTATTTAAATAATTAATTCAGATTATTTTATTTTATTTTTATAATAAAATGTGTACTATTGCTTAAATTCAAAAACAGCTTTACAAGATTATACATGCATAGAGTAACGTCCTATTAGTTAGAAAGGTGGGGTTGTTACAAGCACAGTCATATTTGCTAGTACTTATTTATATATATGGATGGTGTGAATATAAACGACTCTTGGTGAGTTTTGAAAATGCAATAGAAAAAAGAACATGTTAATTTTATTTTAACATGACCAACAATACTTTTGAATGTATTGATTAATTTTATTCTAACAAATCTAATTTTGATCTAATTGGTTGTGAAGATGCAAGTTATATATCTAACTCATACAAAGTTAGATCTTAAACAGGTAATTTAGTACATGTGCAAGAATGGTTATATTATGACAATATATTAAGTAGATCGTAATAGACACTTCAAATCCTATTGAAATCTTGGTGATTTATGAGATCGTCCAACAACATTTATGTGGAGACAATACAACATGTACAACTCAAATCAAGAGAGAACATGTTAAAAGGAAATAAAACAAAGCATAGTTCATCAAACCCTCCTACACCCATGATCTCGAAGGAAATGAGGATATCATTGCTCAACAAAGTTTTTCAAAATATCATCTAGTAGTCATGTTTATGAAGATGCATAACCTACTACAATGCTGATCGTGCAACAACATGAAGATCTCAAATGATGTTTTTATGAGGGGGAGTAAATATGCCGCACTCTTTTGTAATGAAGCAGTTATTAAAATATATGAATAATGTACTTTTTTTACTTCATTAGGTTTTTTTTCCTGTTGGGTTTTTCCTAGTGAGGTTTTAACGAGGCATATATTATATATACTATGGGGACATCTAAGGGAGAGTATTGTAAATGTAATTACATGTAGATGTCCATAACCTCCATAGGTTACAAGTCCTATTTATTCACCTCATTTAATCTTATAACTCCTTGTCCTCCATTTGTGTTGGCTCTTTGTAATGACTATTCTCACAACCCTATAAATAAAGATTGTAAAGATTATTTGTGTAAGCATACCTCAATTGAGAATAATACATATGTGTCTCTACTTTTTTTTTTTTTTTTTCCATTTCTCTCTTATGTTCTTATATTTGTTCTTCTTTTCTTTCCATTTTATAACATATACAAAACTTTAAAAATTCAAATATTTATCACTCACTTAGATTGATAGAACACAATCCAAAAAAGTTCAATAACTTAAGGCCTTATTTATTTCAAAGAGGGAATGATGGAATAAGAAAATTTGGATTGATCACTTCTGGTGGTACTAGTATATAATTAGTTGGTAGGTGCCATTACTAATACTTATCCCCCCTCCCCCGAAAAAAAAAAAAAAACAACACCCTAACCAATTTCATTCTCATTCTTTATTGGTAGACCTCACAACATTTTTATTAATTAAGTCATTTATGTACAACTCTTACTCTTTTTCTTTCATTATTGATGTTGATGCCAAATTTTGGCCAAGGGAAAACGCACTTGATCTCCTGCTGACAACAACGATAAATTTGTAATTTGGGGAAGAAGAAACTTGCAAAACAAAGAAAAAGGACTCTGATGCCTAACTTAGTAAGGGAAATGAATAATAGAGAAGAAGTTGGACTTTTTTTTTTTTTTTTTTTTTTTACCTCCCTTAGATGGAGCTATTGTGATGTATTTATAGGGAATTTAATCTATAATTTATCTTAAATCTACTAGGATTAGGATATGAGATTTTCCTAGTCTTAAGCAATATCAAATATTTTCCTATTTCACTTTATCTTATTTTACTTTATCTCAAATTATCTTAATTTATCTTATCTTATCTTGATTTTTGGCTTTATTCGGTTAGGCCAAAATTTACCCATAACATTAGCCCCACTTCCAGGTTAGGTTTTGAGTTTTGGCTAATCACAATTATGAGCTAAGCATTATGGACCCAAATTGGGAGTATAATTAATCTAACTTGTACTGCTTCAATGGCCCTTTTAGTTAGCTCTCAGCAAGGCTAAGCTTCTCACCCATGACCATGTGAGGTGCCCATAGATTGACCCATCAAACCTGTAAGGTTGATATTGGGTACTTCTTCGGACGGTGCTTTAGGCTCTAAAGTTACCTTGGTGGCATTCCAGGGTGGTTCCTAGATTTTCCTTGGATGACCTATGATACCGTGTCAATAGGTTTGAGTTTTGGGGTTCCTTCAGGTTTGATTAGAATCTTGTCAAAAAGATGAACATCGATTTCTAAAAGGTGAGGTGGCCAGCAAATGACATTCTTTGGAGCTTGAGATTTTGCCTAGAAGGATGATAATCGATTTCTAGGAGATGATGTGACCAACAAATGACATTCTTTGGAGCTTGAGTCTTTCTCTAGAAAGATGATAATCTATGTTTGAGAGACGATGTGATTTCCATGTAGTTATTCTTCGTTTCAACTGTGGGTGGCCAGCCTCTAGTTTCCACCAAATAATTCCATTTACAAAATTGTATGAATCCCAATTGGGGTTTTTCCATGATAACTTTTTGTGAATAATTCCTATAGAGATCTTCTAAATCATTTTCTTTGAATATTTAATTTTTTATGTTTCGATATCTAAAAAAGTTGATTCCTTCCAATTCCTTTGTCTATTAGAATTATTCTGTGTTGTGTCTGAAAAGTTGTCTTCTAATGGAACTTTCTATTCTCCAATTTTCTTTTCCAAGTGCTTCATGCATAATCAATGAATGCATTAATGGATTGCATGAATAAAATTGAAAATTTTCGACAATGCGTTCTTAAATCATGTCTTGTGATTAAGATTCTTTTAATCCACCTTATCTTGATTAATGTTGATGACATTGACAACAACACCATTGATTTGTTATTCTACTTTTGAACATGAATGCTTTTGCATTTAATCTCTTCATATGTTGATTTGCTCTTATTTTAACTTCTCTGCATTTGCTTAGTGACTTCTTTCTCAAAGATTCAAGAACCATTGTGATGTTTTTTTATGCTTGATAGGGAAGCACCTTTTGTTTGATATGGAATCATATCCTTTATATCTGCTTTTTATTTGATAGGGAAGCATATCCCTTGTAAATTTGTTTTTGTTTGATAGGGAAGCATATCTCTTGTAAATCTCTCGTAAAAAACAAGGTGCGCTAGGATAAGATTGACCTGAAACCTAGTTGGTCGGCTCAGCCTCAACCTCTAAGGGTCACCCTTGGTCTAGCCGGGGCTTGTCACCTTGAGTTGTGGTTTTTCCTCGATTAAGCTTCACATGTTTGTCTTTGGTTGACTTCTCATCTTTCAAGGTTCTAATTGACTTTTAGTGTCTAGTAATGCTCCTCAACCTCAACCTTAACCTTTCAGAGAAACTTTCTTTTTGCTAATAAAATTGAGCCTCGACCTTGACCTTGAATAATTTATGTGCTTAGGGTTGGCCTCAATCAACCCCCCGTGAAATTTTGATCATAAATTCATGTTCCATTAATAATTTTGAGCCTCAACGTCGGCCTTGACTATTTGGTTTAACTTGGTCTCCTTAGCCTTGCCCTTGATTCACTACTATAAATCTGGGCTTGAACGTCAGTTGGAAAAAATAAACACGAATGTACAATATAAGAAAAATAAAAAAGATCTTTAATGTTGTTTTTAAACAGACATTAATTTTCTATTTTAAAGAAGCTACAATGTCGGTTTAAAATCAACATTGTAGCTAAACACATTTATTTTTCCTTTAGTAAAAACTTTCTCTCTTTCATTTCTCAACCTTTCTTCTTTCTCCTTTCTCACAAATTTCCTCCTCCCAAAACCCTTGCCATCATGCCTTCACCATCACTGTTAGTCCATTTGTTCATTGTCCCTGGTTGTGCTTCCGTCGTGCATCTACTCAGCTGCCATTGATCTTCTGTCATGCATCGTTCATGGGTTTGTTCGTGAAAATCAGACCGTCGTTCATATAATCTATTTAGTCCATTGTTGGTCAGATTTGTTCATGGGTCCGTTCGTGCTTCTGTCGAGCGTTTGTTCAGTTACCGTTGTGGGTTCATTCGTGAGAATCAGTTTGTCTTTAGTAGGATCTATTCAGTCAGTTGTTGGTCAGATTTGTTCGTGGGTCCGTTGATGCCGTTCATGGGTCTGTTGGTCAGATCTGTTTGTTTGTTGTCACATTCATTCATTGTGCACAGTTTATTCGTTGGATCTGCTAGCTTGTTGTTCTTCCAGCCGATCTTAGCTCAGATCTATTCTAATCTTTGAGCTCCAAGTCAGATTCGTTCAAGCGCCAATTTTAAGTTCTTGCTACTGAAAAGCGCTTAAGAGTGCTTTTTGTTCCCTTAAATTAATGAAGTTTATATTAGATTTCCTTGTTTATTTGTGGTTTTTAGGACATTATAAAGAAAACAAGAATGAAAGCCAAAAGAACTAAACCGAGCCAAAATCAAGTGAAAAAGAGGAAAGAATCATAAAAATGCCAAAAACAGGGTCATGCCGTCAAAAGCGCTTGAAAAGTGCTTTCTATTCTCTCAAATTAAGAAAGTTTATATTAGATTTCACTTGTTTGCTAGTGGTTTGAAGGTAAAAATGAGGAAAATTAGAAGAGAAGACCAAAAGATTAAAATCGAGCTAGAATACGGTGAAACAGAGATGAAAAACACAAGTTTGCCAAAAACAGGCGCGCCGTGGCGTCGGGATGGCGCTGTCGTGACGTTATTTCCCGAGAGCAGGTCTATCGCAACACAGCAGCAGCACCGCGGTGCTAGTTTCCTTAAATGAAAAATTATGTATTTTTGGAAAGTTTTTTTTGGTAGCCAACTCGATAAATTAGGGGGTTTCCAGCAGCTCTAATCATCAATCTACAGACCAAAAGAGACACAAGAATGAGAGAATTGAGTGAGAGTTCATTAGAGAGCCTCAAAGAATAAGTTAGCTGCAAGGAAGAGGAAAAGTGTTCAAGAGAGAATCATGGTGCTGTTCAAGTTCCGACGTGAGAGCCAAGGAGATTGTGATGGTGCTACCTCAATCAAGAGCCTCTTTTCAGTAGAGTTTCCCTTTCTTTACACTATTTCTTTGTTTATATTGTTTGAACATGTTGCTTTAAGCTCTGAGTGGCTAAACTCTTTAGTTTTAGGGTTTTGATGAATTGTTTATGAATTCATGTTGATATTGTAGACTTTCATGGTTTTGTTGTAATGATTATGCTTTTCATTGTTATTGTGCTTAATTCTTGAGGATTGGCCACCTTCACATGTTAGGTTAGATGTATGGTTGAGAGATTGTATGTCTAACTAGATCTATAACAATGAATTGTTGTTAAAATATCATGAGAGTAGTTAGGTTAACAATGAAAGTTGCTGAAGACTAATCTTAATGCCAAGTAATTTGTATTGGTTTCAAGAGAATAGTAATCAATTGAGTTGCATGAGAAAGGGTTGTTTTTTGGAGAAAATAACTTGGAATTAAGTTTCTAGACCTAGGCATATGAATTACAATAAACTCCATGAACCTTAGAATATTGCATGATAAAATAAACAAGGATTCATTACCCTATAACTCTCTTTAACTCTTGTATTCCTCACTTTATTACTTTCCTTATTTAGTTTATATTTTCCATAATTCACAATTGCAATTCCAATCCTCAAATAAAATTGATTCAACTCTAGAATAACTAATTAACTTTAACCACTAAGGTGCCGTTCAATCATACTTTTTTCATAGGCCCTAAAATTGCGTTCTTTTACCCAGGGGCACTAGCTTTCACACATTCACTGTAGGGATTCGTACCTAGTCAATTCCCAGGCATTCTTACTGATCACAACAAAGGTAGCTCTTTTTACCCCCATCCATGCATACTCATTACAAGTTTAACACTTAAAAAGATAGGCAAATAAAGCTCATACGTTTTTATGTACATTTTTTATTTTCTCAAAGACATGTATACTCTTTTCTTTTTTCTTAGTCTAAGATTACAAACTATCATGCATTTCCACTCTTTAATCAGTGGGACCTTTTAGAGTGACAAGCAAATACACTTAACTTAATCCTTTTTTCAGTTAAAGATTCTAAATTAAAGTAGCTAGGTGCTTAAGAATATGGGAGATTTTAAGAGGGACTCAAATGAATTTAACTCAAGATAATGCTATTCTATTTCCACAATAAGTCATCTATTATGCAAATTCGAACCTCATCATGGGCAATCAACATTAAAGCACACAACAAAAAAAAACACTCTCATTAACTTTAAATGTTCCAAAATTTTTCAAAATTTTTAAAAATTAACATGCATATGATCATTAAAACCTCACAAACATGCATTGCAGGATAAGAAAACACATAAAAGTATGAGTGACACCTCCCACCCCAAACTTAGAATCATGCATTGTCCCTAATGCATAAGAGCATCTAAAGGAAGAACAAGCCTGGGAGCAAGCAGGAAGCCACCAAACAGGCTTGGTGTAAGGAGTACTTTGTTTGATAAACGAAGATCCTAAAAGATGAGAAGGCATATGAGTGACTCAAAGATCATTGAAAATAAAATAAAAAGAAAAATAAAGAAAGCAATAAAATTGGGTTGCCTCCCAACAAGTGCTTGGTTTAACGTTTTCTAGCTAGACGGGCCTCATGAGTCACGGTGGATCCCAAGGTGCTTTCTTCCTTTCATGCTTTGGATCACCTACAACTTTTAGTTTTCACCCATATTGACACTCCCAAACATATTCATTAACATTTAGTGAGTTGGTCAACAAATCATTATCAAGTTGGACATCATCTTTACTAATTTAATCAAGTATCATTAAGGAGTCATCATTCTTGGATTTTATCGGACTCACCACTTCATTTTTAACATGCTTCTCCATGATTTTTTTACAATTCATTATAGGTTTTGGAGGCATGCAAGAAGAACTATGAGACTTAGCACAACTAGAAACATGCTTCATAGAATTTTCTAATTTAACATCAAGCATGCTATTAGTCTTACCATTCAAAGGAGGCTCATCATGCACCGAATTCTTATTAGAAGAGAGAAGCGATGTTACCTTTGTGCTTGGCTCATGATGCTCATACCTTTCTGCATCCGCATGCTTAAGGGCTTTACAGATGTCAAATGTTACCTCCTCATCGTTAAGGTGGAATGTGAGTTTTCCATCTTGTACATCGATGAGAGCCCTTCCAGTAGCCAAGAAAGGTCTCCCAAGCATTATGGGGGCTTCGGCATCTTCCTCCATGTCTAGTATTACAAAGTCCGCCGGGAAGATGAACTTGCCCACCTTGACCAATACGTTCTCCACAATGTTGTATGGATGAACAAACGATCGATCGGCTAAAAGCAAAGATATGGTAGTTGGTTGCACCTCTCCACCACTGAGCTTCCTAAACATGAATAAAGGCATTAAGTTAATTGAAGCTCCAAGATTACTAAGTGCTTTAGTAACCAAATTATTGCCTAAATGACAAGGGATAGAGTAACCGAATTATTTTCTTTGTAGTTCCGCACTACATTCTTCAGTTAGTGCAACTGTATCGTAATCTCCATACCTCTTCCTCTTAGACAACACATCCTTTAGGAACTTGGCATACTTAGGCATTTGTTCTAATGCCTTTGCAAAAAAAGGTTAATTTCCAACTTATTGAATATGTCTAAGAATTTATAAAATCGAGCATCAATCTTTTTCTTTTGAAATCTTTGAGGAAAGGGAAAAGTGTTAGGGATAAAAGAAGTAGAGTTAGAGGTATTCCCTATGTTTAATTTTGATTTCTCATTTTCCTTAGATGCATTCTCTTTTTGTATTGGAGCATCCTCTATGATAGCTTCATCATCTTCTTGTGGAGGCTCATCATCATCTATCATGATGTGCTTGTTCAACTCCTTGCCACTCCTTAGGGTTATGGCATTGCATTCCTTCTTGGGGTTCATCTCTGAACAACTTGGGAATTTACCTTTTGCATTGTGTGGAGAGATGTGGCCATTTGACTAAGTTGAACCTCCAAGTTTTGAATTGTCTTACCTTGGCTTTGAACAGTGCTTGCTATAGCTTGGACCAAATTCTCCAATGTGGTTGTCCTTGATCTTGACTGTTTGACAAAGTCAAGCATTATGTCCTCTAATGATGATGTCTTTGCATTCCCCGCTCCATTGAATCCTTGAGGTGATTGCAACACATTCTTGTTGTTAGCATATGAGAAATTCTCATGATTCCTCAAGTTGTGATGATAGTGAGTCGAGAGTTGTTGTTGACCTTGGTATTATCCTCTATCCACATAATTGGCCACTTCTAACTCATTTGGCTCTTGTCAATTTGCCATGGCCGCAACGGAAGCTATTGATGGTAAACTTGCTTGGGCTTGGCTTCCTTGCGACAATTTAGATGAAGCATTAGTGAGAAAAGCCAATTGAGCTTTTAGAGAACTTACCTCGTCCATATCATGTAGTCTAGTGGCTTTTGGGATGATTGGAGAAAACCGTTCACATGGCCAGTTGTATGATGTAGTGGAGAAGTCTTCTAGTATGATATAGGCCTCTTGAGCATTCTTTGAAAAAATTGAGCCTCTGGCAGTTGCATCTAGAATGGATTTAGTTGAGCTTGATAATCCATTATAGAAGAGTTGAATTTGCAACCAATCTAGGTAGCTGTGTTAAAGGTACCTCCTCAAGAGGTCCTTGTACCTCTCCCAAGCCTCATAAAGTTGTTCATCCTCAAGTTGGCGAAATGTTCCAATCTCCGTCCTTGGTCTTTAAGATTTAGCCGGTGGAAAATATTTGTTCAAGAAAGCTTGAGCTAAAGTCTCCCATATAGTGATACTATCCGGAGGGATGGTTTCCAACCAATATTTTGCTCAATCCTGTAAAGAGAAAGGAAAAAGCCTTAGTTTAATTGCATCGTTAGAGATACCATTCATCTTTACCGTCCCGCATATTTCTAAGAAAGACCGTAAGTGCTTGTGAGGATCTTCATTAGTTCTTCCTCTAAAGGCTAGCTCTTTAGCCATTTGGATCAACCCCAGTTTCAACTCAAAGTTGTTGACATTGATGGGCATATTCATTATGTGGGGTTGATTTGCCAGCAATGTCAATTGGAAATAGTCCCGAATTGCCTTTGGTATCTCCTTCGCCATCTCCTTGGTTTGATTGTGTGGAACCCTTAGGTTTCTTCTACACGTCCTTTCAATCTCAGGATCAAAAGAGAAAATATTAGTATTGTCACGAGGCATAAACCGAAAAATATATATATATATATATATATATATATATATATATATATATATATATATATATATATATATATATATATATATATATATATATATATATATATATATATATATATATATATATATATATATATATATATATATATAATAAAATAAAATTAAAATAAATAAATAAATAAATAAATAATCAACCAAATAATATACACCTCAAATTAAGATCTATTAATTCTAATAAATATTAAATAACAAAAACCGTTCTTTGTATCCCCAGCAATGGCGCCAAAAACTTGATTGCGCCACTTTAAGTGTTAACCACAAGTGTACGGGTCAAGTTATAATATAAGACGGTAAAGTCCGAATATCGTTCCACTAAGGATCCAATTGTGAAGGACATATTACCTACTTTAAATGTGTGGATGCTTGAAGATTGGTGTATGAGCTAGAGTAGGGGGAAAACTAAAGAAACTCTCTTAAGTCCCAATTTAAGTTCTAGCATTTTAAATTGAATGAGGCTTGCAAACACACATATGGGAGATAGCAAGATTTGGCCTTGAATGATTATAACAATATAGATATGTTTGCATGTTTCTACTGAAGCTTTAAATGCTATTCTCTGAGACTTGAGTCAATTGCACACTTCTTCATCTAAACTCCCTATTATTTGATTCTATTCTTTGCTCAGGACTAGCAAATCTCTAAGTTTGGGTGGTGAAAAGCGCTTGAAAAGTGCTTTCTATTCTCTCAAATTAAGGGAATCTATATTAGATTTCACTTGTTTGCTAGTGGTTTTTAGATTAAAATGAGAAAAATTAGAAGAGAAAACCAAAAGATCAAAACCAAGCTAAAATACGGTGAAAAAGAGATGAAAAACACAAGTTTGCCAAAAACAGGGCCGCGCCACGGCACTATTTCCCGACAGCACGTTTGCCGCAACATAGCAACAACACTGCGACACTATCTTTCCATAATTGGCAGCGCCGTGGTGCCAGTTTCCTTAAATGAAAAATTATGTATTTTTGGAAAGTTTTTAGGCAGCCAACTCTATAAATTGGGGGGTCTCCAGCAACCCTAATCATCAATCTAAAGACCAAAAAAGACACAAGAAGGAGAGAATTGAGTGAGAGTTCATTAGAGAGCCTCAAAGAGTGAGGTAGCTGCAAGGAACAGGAAAAGTGTTCAAGAGAGAGTCGTGGTGCCGTTCAAGTTCCAACATAAGAGCCAAGGAGATTGTGCCGGTGCTACCTCAATCAAGAGCCTCTTTTCAGTAGAGTTTCCCTTTCTTTACACTATTTCTTTGTTTATATTGTTTGAACATGTTGCTTTAAGCTCTGAGTGGCTAAACTCTTTAGTTTTAGGGTTTTGATGAATTGTTTATGAATTCATGTTGATATTGTAGACTTTCATGGTTTTGTTGTAATGATTATGCTTTTCATTGTTATTGTGCTTAATTCTTGAGGATTGGCCACCTTCACATGTTATGTTAGATGTATGGTTGAGAGATTGTATGTCTAACTAGATCTATAACAATGAATTGTTGTTAATCTATCATAAGAGTAGTTAGGTTAACAATGAAAGTTGCTAAAGACTAACTTAATGTCATGTAATTTGTATTGGTTTCAAGAGAATAGTAATCAATTGAGTTGCATGAGAAAGGGTTGTTTTTTGGAGAAAATAACTTGGAATTAAGTTTTTAGACTTAGGCATATGAATTAGAATAAACTCCATGAACCCGAGAATATTGCATGATGAAATAAACAAGGATTCATTATCCTAAACTCTCTTTGACTCTTGTGTTTCTCACTTTATTACTTTCCTTATTTAGTTTATATTTTCAATAATTTACAATTTCAATTCCAATCCTCAAATAAATTGATTCAACTTTAGAATAGCTAAGTAACTTTAACCTTCAATATTGGATCCTCAGTGGAACGATATTCAGACTTTACTGTCTTATATTATAAGTTAACCCGTACACTTGCAATTAACACTTAAGTGGTGCAATCACCCCGCGTCACCAGCTTGACGTTGTCACGACGCTTTTTCCCGAGAGCATCATTCAAGCACAGCGCTAGCACGGAGTTGCAGCTTGGCGCCGAGGGTAGGTTTTAGTGATCCACAACGTCGCAACGCCATCTCACAGCGCGGCGGCGCCACCATTTTATGACGGTTAGGGCAGCGACGCCATTGACCAGTGCCGCGGTGCCAAATTTCCTTATTTAAAAATTCAATAATTTTTTAAAGAATTTTGGGCGGCCAACTCTATAAATTGGAAGGTTTCCAGCAACCCTAAACATACTAAGAGACACAAGAAGAAGAAAAGAAATAAGAGAAAATACAATAGAGAGTCTCAAAGAGTGAGTTGGCTGCAAGGAAGTGAAAAAAAAAGTTTTGAAAGAGAGTTTTGGTGCCTTTTGAGTTTCCGACGTGAAGACTAAGGACATCTTGGCGATTCCTCCTCAATCAAGTGCTTCGTTTCAGTAGAGTTTCCTCTCCTTTACACTCTTTCTATGCTTAAATTGTTTGTGAACATGTTGCTTATAGCTATGAGTGGCTAAACTCTTTAGTTTTAGGGTATTAATGAATTGTTTATGCAGTTATGTTGGTATTATAGACTATTCATGGTTTTGTTGTAATGATTATACTTTTCATTGTTATTGTGCTTAAATTCTAGTTGAATGGCCATGATTGAATGTTAGGTTAGATGTATGATTAAGATAATTGTATGTCTAACTAGGTCTATAACAATGAATGTTGTTAATCTATCATGAAAATAGTTAGGTTAACAATGAAAGTTACTAAAGACTACTCATAATGCCATGTAATTTGTATTGATTTCAAGAAATTAGTAATCAATTAAGTTGCATGAGAAAAGGTTGTTTTTTGAAAGAAAATAACTTGGATTTATGTATCAAGACTTAAGCATATGAATTGTAATAAAATCTATGAACCCTAGAATATTGCATAATGAAGTAAACAAGGATTCAATACCCTAGAACTCTCTTTGACTCTTGTGTTTCTCATTTACTTGCTTGCCTTTTGAATTTTTCTTAAAACATAACTTAAAATCGAATCTTCAAATAAAATTGATTCAATTTTAGAATAGCTAAGTAACTTAAACCTTCACAATTGGATCCTTAGTGGAAAAATATTCAGACTTAACCGTCTTATATTATAACTTGACTCGTACACTTGCGGTAATACGGAGTTTTTTAGGCCATTTCCGAGGATCCAAATAACGGTTTTTATTGCTTAATATTCATAAGAATTGATAAATCATACTTTGAGGTGTATATTATTTTGGTTGATAATTTTATCGGTTTATGCCTCATGATAATACTAACCTTCTCCCTCTTGATCTTGAGATTGATAGGACTTATAGAAGAAATTTAAGAGCTCAACAAAATCACATTGAGGAGATGGCGGAGGAAATACCAACGGCAATTAGGGATTACTTTCAACTGGCATTATCGGCAAATCATCCCAACATTATGAATGTGCCCATCAATGTTAACAACTTTGAATTAAAACCAGGGTTGATTCAAATGGCTAGAAAGCTAGCCGTTAAAGGAAGAACAAATGAAGATCCTCATAAGGATTTTCGATCTTTCTTAGAGATATGCGGAAGGTAAAGATGAATAATGTCTCTAACGATACTATTAAACTAAGACTTTTTCCTTTTTCTTTATAGGACCGAGCAAAGGATTGGTTGGAAACCATACCCTCCGGATAGTATCACTACGTGGGAGATCTTGGCTCAAGATTTCTTGAACAAATATTTTCCACCCGCTAAATCTCAAAGGCTAAGATTGGAGATTGGAACATTCCGCCAACTTGAGGATGAACAACTATTTGAGGCTTGGGAAAGGTATAAGGATCTCTTGAGAAGGTGCCCTCAACATGACTACCTGGATTGGTTACAAATTCAACTCTTTTACAATGGGTTGTCAAGCTCAACCAAATCCATTCTAGATGCTACTGCCGGAGGTTTAATTTTCTCTAAGAATGCTCAAGAGGCTTATACCATACTAGAAGACTTCACCACTACATCTTACAATTGGCCATGTGAACGGTCTTCTCTAATTAACTTAATTCATTTGTCTATCTATAGGAAGCTTGACATTGGAGAAGTGCAACCTACAACTATCAGTTTGCAACTAGCTAATAGATCGTTGGCGTATCCTAGAGGTATTGTTGAGGTTGTGTTAGTTAAAGTTGACAAATTTATTTTCCCTGTAGATTTTGTAGTCTTGGACATGGAGGAGGACTCTGAGATTCCTATCATCCTAGGGCGCCCATTTCTAGCAACTAGGAAGGCCATCATTGATGTCCAACAAGGGAAGTTGACTCTAAGGGTGAATGGTGACAATGTTGTCTTTAATATTTATAAGTCCCTGAGTCATCATGATGAAGGTAGTACTTGCCATGCAATAGATATAATTGATCATACTATTTATGAGCATGTTGAGGTTATGTTGGCTATTGATCATTTAGAACAAAACATGATAGATTTTGATTTTGAGAATGTGGATACTATCTTTGATGAAATTGCTTTGTATGCTAAGTGGTTAGATAACATGCCAATATGCACTAATATGTATGAACCAATGCCTCTAGCTCCTCTGCATGTTATAAGTAATGTTGAGAAACCTACTCTTGAATTAAAGGTGTTGTCTTCTCACTTGAAATATGCATTCTTAGATGATTTGTCTTCTTTTCCTGTTATCATATCTTCTGATTTAAATTCTGTGGAAGAAGAAAAATTGTTGAGAGTGTTAAGGGATCATAAGTCTGCCATTGGTTGGTCTATTGAGGATCATAAAGGTATTAGTCTGTCAGTCTGTATGCACAAAATATTGATGGAAAATACCTTTAACCCTTCAATAGAACACAAAGGAGATTTAATCCCGCCATGAAGGAGGTAGTCGAGAAAGAAGTGCTCAAGCTTTTGAATGCAAGAATCATTTATGCCATATCTGACAGTTCATGAGTAAGTCCTGTTCAAGTAGTACCCATGAAAGGTGGTATGACTGTTGTTAAAAATAAAAATGATGAGATGATTGCGACTAGAACTCTGATAGGATGGCGTGTGTGCATTGATTATAGGAAGTTGAATAAAGCTACTAGAAAAGATCATTTTCCTCTTCCTTTTGTAGATCAAATGTTTGATAGACTTGCAGGTTACTCTCATTACTGTTTTCTAGACGGATATTCCGGGTACAATCAAATTGTCATTGCTCCTGAGGATCAAGAAAATACCACATTTACTTGTCCATATGGGACATTTGCTTTTAGGAGAATGCCTTTTGGTTTGTATAATGCCCCTGCTACTTTTCAATGTTGTATGATGTCTATTTTTCAAAGGCTCATTGAAGACATAATGGAGGTTTTCATGGATGATTTTTCTGTATTTGGGTCTTCATTTGATTCTTGTCTTGCTAATCTCACTCATGTTTTATAGAGGTGTCAAGATGATAACCTTGTATTAAATTAGGAGAAGTGCCATTTCATGGTCAAGGTGGGCATTGTTCTTAGGCACAAAGTCTTACAAAGAGGATTGGAGGTGGATAGGGCTAAAATCACCGCCATTGAACAATTACCACCTCCCACTAATGTGAAAGGAGTCAGAAGCTTCCTAATGCATGCAGGGTTTTACAGGAGATTTACTAAAGATTTTTCTAAAATTGCAAAACTCTTGAGTAACTTGTTAGAAAGAAAGCTAAATTTGTTTTTGATGATGCATGTCTACTAGCTTTTAATACTTTGAAGAAAAGATTGATTTTTGCACCTATTATTGTTGTACTTGAATGAAGTTAGTCTTTTGAGATCATGTGTGATGCAAGTGACTATGCTTTAGGAGCTCTTTTAGGCCAACGTAGAGATAACATGTTTAGGGCAATTTACTATCCTAGTAGGATTATTGATAGCACTGAACAGAAATACACTACTACTGAAAAAGAACTGCTAGCTGTTGTGTTTGTCCTCGATAAATTTAGATCATACTTGCTTGGCTCTAAAATAGTAGTGCACACTGACCATGCTGCTTTGAAGTATTTGTTTGATAGAAAAGATTCCAAACCTAGATTGATGAGATGGATCTTATTATTGCAGGAATTTGATTTAAAAATCAAGAACAAAAAAGGATGTGAAAATGTGGTTGCATACCACCTATCTAGGATTGAGAATGGGGATGCTAACTCATGTCCCCCATTGCTGAGATGTTCCCTGATGAACAACTGTATTAGGTAAAAGATAGTTTACCTTGGTTTGCTAACATAGTTAACTATCTTGCAGGAGGACATTTGCCACTTGACATGAACACTCAACAAAAGAAGAGATTTCTGCACAATGTCAAGTCTTAACATTGGGAGGACTCACTTCTATAAGGTTTGTGCTGATAGTATGTTAAGGAAGTGTGTGCCTCAAAAAGAAGTAAGTATTTTAAACTCATGCATGCCATGTCTCCCCCTTTGGTAAGTATTTTAAACTCATAATGTCAATCACAAAATTGTCACAACTTAACATCCTCAAATTAATGGTCTTGCTGAGTTATCTAATAGGGAAATAAAGCAGGTTTTGGAAAAGATCGTCAAGATCAATAGGAAGGATTGGCCCTTAAGCTCGATGATGCACTGTGGGCCTACCGTACAACTTTCAAAACTCTAATAGGTACTTCATCATACAAGTTGGTGTTTGAAAAGGCTTGTCACGTACCGGTAGATCTCGAGCATAGAGCTTATTGGGCCATCAAGAAGCTGAACATAGATTTTAAGAAAGTCGGTGAGAAGCGCCTCTTGAAATTCAATGAGATGGAGGAGTTTCGCACTCAAGCTTATGAGAATGTCAAACTCTACAAGGAGCGCACTACTAGATGGCATGATAAAAAGATCACCCCACAGATCTTTCTTCTTGGACAAAGAGTCTTATTTTTCAACTCACGTTTACGTTTGTTTCCAAGAAAGCTTAGTACACGATGGTCGGGACCTTTTTTCATTGTAAAGGTGTCCCCACATGGAGTCATGGAGTTGCAAAGCAATGATGGAATAACCTTCAAAGTGAATGGTCAACATTTGAAGCACTACATTGATGATGAATAATGTCGAATTGAGAACCTTGCTTTCATTGAATGATCCATTGGTTCGGTCTAGCTAAGAGACCTTAAACCAAGTGCTTGTTGGGATGCAACCGAATTTTATTGCTTTCTTTATTTTTTTTCTTTTTTATTTTATTTACAAATAATCATGGAGTCACTCATATGCTTTCTTATGTTTCAGGATCATGATTCATCACAAAAAGTACTCTTTCCACCAAGCTTGTTTGGTGGTGTCCCGCTTGCTCCCAGGCTTGTTCTTTCTCTGTTTGATGATCTTACGCATTAAGGACAATGCATGATTCTAAGTTTGGGGTGAGAGGTGTTACTCGACTTTTGTGTGTTTTCTTATCCTGGCATGCATGTTTATGAGGTTTCAATGATCATATGCATAATGAAATTTCGAAATTTTTTTTTTTTGAAAATTCTGGAGCTTTCAAAGTTAATGGGAATGTTTTTATGGTTGTGTGCTTTGATGTTGATTGCCCATGATGATATTCGAATTTGCATGATAGATGACTTATTGTGGAAATAGGATAATATTATCTTGAGTTAGATTCATTTAAGTCCCCCTTAAAATCTCTCATATTCTTGAGCACATAGCCACTTTAATTTAGAATCTTTTAACTAAAAAAAAAAAAAAAGGGATTAAGTTGGGTATATTTGGTTGTCACTCTGAAAGGCCCCACCGGTTAGAGAGTTGAAATGCATGGTGGTTTGTAATCTTAGACTAAGGAAAAAGAAAAGAGTATACATGCCTTTGAGAAAAAGTGTATACAAAATATATGAGCTTTACATGCCTATACTTTGAAATGTTAAACTTGTAATGTGTATGCATGGATGGGGGTAAGAAGAGCTGCCTTTGCTGTGATCAGTAAGGACACCTCGGAATTGACTAGGTATGAGTCCATAACAGTGAATGTGTGAAGCTAGTGCCCCTAGGTAAAAGAATGCAAGTTTAGGGCCCATGAAAAATATGATTTAATGGCACCTCAATGGACATATTACTCGCTTGAAATGTGTGGATGCTTGAAAATTGGTGCATGAGCTAGAGTAAGGGGAAAACTAAGAAAGCTCTCTTAAGTCCCAATTTAAGTTTTAACATTTTGAATTGAATGAGGCTTGCATACATACACATGGGAAATAGCAAGATTTGGCCTTTAATGATTATACCAATATAGATATGCTTGCATATTTCTACTTGAGCTCTTAAATGCTATTCTCTGAAACATGAGTCATTAGCACACTTTTCATTTAAACTCCCTTTATTTGATTCTACTCTTTGCTCGGGACTAGAAAATCTCTAAGTTTGTGGTGGTGAAAAACACTTAAAAAGTGCTTTTTGTTCTCTTCAATTAAGGAAGTTTATATTGATTTCACTTGTTTATTAATGGTTTTCAAGACATTACAAAGAAAACAAGAATCGAAAGCCAAAAGAACTAAAGCGAGCCAAAATCAAGTAAAAAAGAGGAAAGAATCACCAAAATGCCAAAAACAGGGCAGCGCCGCGTCGCCTTCTTTTTTTACACTCTTTCTATGCTTAAATTGTTTGGCTATGAGTGATTAAACTCTTTAATTTTAGGGTATTGATGAATTGTTTATAAAGTTGTGTTGATATTGTGAACTCTTCATGATTTTGTTGTAATAAATATGTTTTCCATTGTTATTGTGCTTAAATTCTTGTTGAATGGCCATGATTGAATGTTAGATTAGATGTATGATTGAGATAATTGTATGTCTAATTAAATCTATAACAATGAATTGTTGTTAATCTATCATGAGAATAGTTAGGTTAATAATGAAAGTTGCTAAAGACTACTCTTAGTGCCATGTAACTTATATTGGTTTCAAGACATTAGTAATCAATTAGGTTGCATGAGAAAATGTTGTTTTTGATTGAAAATAACTTGGATTTATGTTTCTAGATTTAAGCATATGAATTGCAATAAAATCCATGAACCCTAGAATGTTGTATAATGAAATAAACAAGGATTCAATACCCTAGAACTCTCTTTGACTCTTGTGTTTCTCACTTACTTGCTTTCCTTTTTAGTTTTTCTTAAATCAAAACTTAAGATCGAATCCTTAAATAAAATTGATTCAAATGTAGAATAGCTAAGTAACTTAAACCTTCCGAATTGGATCCTTAGTGGAACGATATTCGGACGTAACCGTCTTATATTAGTACTTGACTCGTACACCGCGGTAACACGAAAAGTGCACATTAGCTACTGGGGTTGCCTGAAGTCCATTTCGCTTTTGGGGTATGACAGGGATCACCAACAAAGGTGTTGTATAACTAGTATGATATTATCTTTTCTTTGACCAAACAGAAACACGCCTAAAGAAATAGTCCTTGAAGTAGGGAATTTTGTACAGATGGCCCACTTCTGGAAAATCAATGAAAAGTGGCCTTCTACTTACGTCAGCGATGTGGGAAAGTTTGCATTTGCCCCTTACAACTATTAGCGCTTGCGTATGTCCAGGTTACTCGATCCCAGATCCCAGATTACTTGATTAATCGATACACGCTAACTTGATCCTCGATAGTCAGTGACTCATTAGTCATACTCGTTTAGTCGGTACGCTCGTTACACGTGCCCCATCAAAAATTAAAGCACACTTGATTAATCGATAGTTAGCTCGATAGTCATACTCGATACAAAATGAATTTTTGAATTCTGAAGTATACTTAAACGTTAGTCTAAACCATTTGGATTCACTTTGCTCGATTCTCTCTAGATTCACAAACTCATTCTCTATTATCTTCCTTTCGGTCTAATTTGTACCTCACTTGATTCTATTTGAAAGGTAACATTCGTTTGTTTAAATGGGTTTTAGTTTGCTTCTCTACAAATTGGTTTTGTTTTGTATTTCGTTCTATCTGAAAGTTAACATTCTTTCCACCTGCATCGAGTCTCGATACTCCACCTTATCAGTTTTTCATTTGCACACGATCGAGTTCCAATTTTTCATGTGTTTTCGTTTGGGTTCTCGTACCTTCGCATTTTGGATAGTTACGATTTAGATTTTCGATAGGATTAGTCAACAAGGTGGAACACACATCACAACATTCAACAGTGTGTCGTCGAGTTGCATGTAGTTAGCAACGAACATCAATAGCATGCATCGTGTGTCGAGTATTATGTATCAAGTATCGTGTAACATGCATTGAGTATCGAGTAGTGTGCATCGAGTATTTAACAGAATGCTAATTTTCATGGTCTTTTTGTTCTTCTATGCAGTATGGCCAGACAATTCAAGCTTGCTCCCAGAATCAGTTTCCAGGCTAAGCTATAAGCTTATCCTCTCACATTGAGATTGCGAATAAGATTGTGAAGGAGAAGCTTATGACCATACAACTTGCCCTATTCAAAAAGACAATATTCGGGAGGTTTGTTGACATGGACATCATCTTCAACAGCCCACTGGTCCACTATATATTACTGAGGGAGGTGGAAGACGATAAGGGTGATGCCATGATGTTCGATCTAAATGGGATGACCATAACGTTCTCAAAATAGGAGTTATTGTTGGTGACTGGATTGTGACGGTCACCTAATCAAGTAGTTCTTCCTCGAGTCCAAGGTGATGTTGCTGGATCATTATGCAATCAGTACTTTAGGAATGACTTCTTGGGGACATCCACATTAGTACTTTAATATCAGTGTACCAGGAAATGGACTTTGAAAATGACATGAATGTGGTGAAGATGTCATTGGTCTATTACACTGAGTTGCCCATGATGGGTAAAGAGAAGATGAGGGCTAATGTGGACAAGAAGTTGTTCCTCGACATTGAAGATTCGGAGTACTTCAACTCCATGGATTGGGGGAACATATTATGGGAGAAGACCTTCCAAGGACTCATAGAAGTTTAAAGGGGAAGGCTGAGAACACAAGAAGAAGTAAAAGAACAATAAGAATTATATTGTGAAGTACAACCTACCGGGGTTTTCACATGCATTCCAGGTAAAAGTTGAGTCTTATAAATTGTCTTCATTTGTGTGTTTCTATACTTATAATTGTTGGTTTTGTATGTTAGATGTGGGCATATGAGATCATATCGACGGTTGCGGGAATATCGTGCCTCAATTCTTGAGGTAGGAGTGCACATACTCGTTGCCGACTAGAAAATGCAACGAGATGTGTTTGGCTCCAGTGAGGTTAGTGTATACAATTTAGTTATTATTTAATGCACTTTTACTTGAGCTTATAACTCATACTTATTTTTTGTTGTTATCTACAGACCATGGTCACACCCACACCAACCATGTCCGAAAGAGACAGGTAGTATAGGGACACGAGGGTGGAGGAACAACCCCTATACGAGCCCACTGATGTCGAGTCAGGCTCATCAGGATCACACAAATCACATCACACTAACTCAGATACTGATAGTCAGTCCAGTGACTAGTCACTGTCCTGAGACTCACGAGTCTGAGCATGAGTCAGACGATCACCAGATGCACGAACCTACTACTTATGCTCCTCAGAACAAACTCACAATCCTCCACCCACTTAATAGCCTGCCACTGAGGAACGAGTGGCTCCCTGCCACGGGCCAGAGCCCATGAGAGGTATGGGCGTTCATAGCACCCTCCATGAGATAGACCTTAGGGTCTCTATGGTGGGATGAAAGTTGGATGATGTGTAGTCAGACTTGAAACAGATAAGGTCTGATATGAGTGAGATGAAGGTTGGCATACAAACCATCACTAGCTTACCTCGATCTTTCTGTTGGGTATGTAAGGTTAATTTGTATGTTTTACTTTATTTTCATAATTGTTGTTTTCTTAGCTAACGTAATTACTTAATCATGTAGGGCAATGGTGTGAATTTCACTAAGATAGACCACACGGAACCAGAGATTATGGAGTACACCAACCCACTCTCCACCGAGTCCACCATCCCACTCCCCACTAGGTCCACCACCTTATTACCCACCCAGACCACCTCACTCCCTATTGAACCAGTTTTTACTAAGTCTATAATTCCCTCAACTCATGAGCCCATCATTGATCCCGCTGATGCCACTCTCCTTACACTTCCCATCGAGCTTCCCATTTCCACCGAGCCCATACTTCCCACCGAGCCCACCCTTCCCATGATTTCCACTGAGCCCACCCTTTCTCATCCTCTACTTGATTCCCTTCCTCCACTCTCGATCGGCCCACTATTCACCAAGCCTCTCCCTCTGGCGTTTGTGATCCCACCACTACCCCAATCAACCATATAGCATCCTGAGTTGCTCCCCCACAGCCGCCCAAGAAAAAGTTTAAACTTAAAGTGAAGGGGGAGCTGACGATGAAAGGTGAGTCTATAGTGAAGGTCGAGCTAGTGGCTGAGCTGATTAATGACAAGCTTAGAGTGAAGATCGAGCCGAAGGATGAAAAGGGGGAGGAATAGAGGCAGACCAGTAGGAAAAGAAAGTCCTCCTAACCGTACACCCCTCTAGTTGATCCGATCCAGGTGACTACTAAGAGGCAGCAATACATTCAACCAGAGGAACACCCACTAATAGGTTGCTCGTCCCTTATGATCCGACTCACTGACTGCTCGACGACATCATGAGTGAGTTGATGACTCGGCTAACTAGCGAGAATATGGGTCCTCATAAATCAGGCACGAGCATCCTCTTCTAGAGGAACTGGAGGACGAAGCAGTTTTTCCAGGAGCTTACACGCGACAGTGAATGGGTCGAGAACGACATAAGTTATTCAACTTTCAATTTAGTTTACTATATAGAACTTGTGATTTTGTGTACGTTTATTAATCGTGTAAATTGCAAGTTCTTGATTCCATATTCATGTTCCTTTGGCGGAAGTTCATTATTCGACCAAAGATGTGTGCACACTGGTTCACGACGTTGCACCATGGCATATTGGTATGTATTTACACCTAAATTTTGTGTGTGTGTGTGTGTCTTTTTTTTTTTTTTTTTTTTTTATTTTTAAAATAAATTT
>QLSR01000387.1:222408-240902 GCA_031780015.1 Citrullus colocynthis | reverse complement strand
ATTTATTAATTAGTAATAATGAGAACAAACTTTATGTTGAAGAGTAAATAATGACAGACAATGATTCACGATTCCTTTGCCAAATTCCAAAAACAAAAATAAATTTTAAAAATTACCATTTTTTTTAGTTTTCAAAATTTGGCTTACACTTTTAAACTATTGGTAAAAATTAGATAACAAAAGCAGAAGAAATTTAGAAGTGCAAATAGTATCTATAACAATTTTCAAAAACAAAAACCAAAAACTAAATTAGTTACCAAACAAACCCAACCTAGGTTTAACTTGGAACACATAACATATATGTTAAGTGACAACATCCATTGTATCACCTTGCCATATGTTAAGTGACATCCATTGTATCAACTTGCCTGCCATATGTTAAGTGACATCCATTGTATCAACTTGCCTAGCAATATGTCGATACCAACTTAACGGATGAATGGACATTTTATTATATCCTAAAATCAAGCATAAAATAATATGCAACATTGTCAAGTGTGGGTATAATATAAATATAAGATATTTTGATTTGTTTAAAAAGTATGAAAGGTTTATTTATTAATGTCAATATATTTTGATTGTCTTTATACTTTCTTTTTGTTGGAAATTTCCATCGACTTTAGACCTCAACAATGTCAGTTCTCCATACCTACAACCAATCGAATATAATCACAGCTAATTTCGGTCGGTTTGGGAGATTTTTTCAACTCTCAAGCTCTGTTATACCTACATACTGTTCTACACACTATGTTAAAACAAAGACAAAAGAACTTAAGCAATGAAATTAGGATCTTCCAAGGATGTGCAATAAAACCTTAATTCGCTCGCTACCAGCACTCTGAATTTCAACTCAACCTGAAGTCGGGCCCGTCCTATCATACTATCTAGAGTTGATTTCTTCTTTACTTAAAAGCTTTGACTACTACCAAAATCCCGCCATGAAATACAGCATGCCATATAAGATTTTGAATTTAGTCATTGCGAAAAAACCAGCCCTAAACATACAGTATCTTAACTCAATCTCTAAAAATGGTATTTTTCTAATAAAACCACTCAGTTTCATCGAATCACTGATTCATATCAGGAGAAAACCGGTGATCATGGTTAAAAGATGAGATGAAATACTCATCAAACAGAAACCATATAGTTCCCACTGTATATGCAAGGGCAGTAAGTAATTATGAACTCCACACAGATAAGAACATCCAATCTGGGAAATGGAAGAATGGATTTGCAAAAGAGGCAACAAGGACCTACTACCAAATCCAGCCTATACTTTTGATTTCGTTAAGTTTAGGCACTCCTGTACCTTGCATCTCTCCTACTCCTGTTCACATGCTGTGCACGAGAGGAACCCAGGGTAGTGCACCCTTCCATAGTCGTTGTTCCAGTCACTTGAGGATGCTGATCAGTAGAGGGAAGTGCCAACCCACCTCTGCTCGTTCGACCATTTTGNTTCCATAGTCGTTGTTCCAGTCACTTGAGGATGCTGATCAGTAGAGGGAAGTGCCAACCCACCTCTGCTCGTTCGACCATTTTGGCCAATGCCACCAGCTGCCAACGAGGAGAAATGAAATTAGCATATATGCTTTGCTAGTACCCATGATAAAATTATAGTAGTAGCTATTTGGTTCCCACAGTGAGGGGGTGTGTATTTAATAGCCCACCCCATATTTGGGACTCCAATTATAATAATAGATATTTCTAACTATTATAACCTACAATTAACTACAATATTACTATTCAAATCCCTCCTTGTTATTTGTTACAATGTCTACTATTTCCTACGTATTCTCTCTTTCCCTCTTTTCTATAGTGTTTACTTACTATTTTCTATCCCTACTAAAATATTCTGGACCACAAACATCTATTATAACCGAACTAAAATAATCTACACTCCAAACACAAATTATTATAACCTACCAACTATTGTAACCCAAGGACTATAATCCACTGACTATAATAACCAACCCAACCAACCCAACACTCTAAAACACCCCCTAAGAGTTTGCCGTATTAGTTTCATTGAATTGTTCTCATTTCATTAGTAAAAGTTTCTGTTCTTATATTTTCACTAATTTCCTAAATAAATATAGGTTACAATAGGGAGTCATATTCGTCAGACAAATGTTCCTGCGCAGCTTCTACTAATAAAACTGGGGAGGATTTTAGTTAGCCAAAGAGTGAGAGCTCTCATTTCATTATTTAGGAGCTTGTGACCGAACAAGTACATTTTGAGGAAAGGGAAAATGTGTGAGAGAAGAATAGGACTTAGATTTGCTTTTGTGAGGATACAATTAAATCGGCCCTGGCCTCTTTATAAAGTCCCTAATACTTAGTGGATGGGATTTAGCAAATTACCCAAATGGAAGACAGAAGAGAATAAAATTTAAGTAGCTCGCTATTGAATTAATAAATCTTCCGGAATGGTAATTATGGGAATTGACTTCCCCCAAAGATGGGATGAAATCAGAAATGGGAGCTTTCAAGGAAAGTTAATAGAGAAAGTCATTTTTTCGTATAAAACATCACCATCGTGAGTCTAAGTACTCAAGTTTTCTAAAATAAATGTAATGGTGGGAGAGGGGCTGTGGGAGGAGGCAAACAAAATAATCAGACCATCACGGTAGTAAAACTTAATTAAAGTAAAATAAAAATAAGAAATACCAATATTATCAAAGCCGTTTGCACTGCCAGGCCACCCAGGCAAACTTCTTGAATTCCTTGCCCAAGCATTTTCAAAACCATGTAGCTCCTCTGTAGATTTACAAAAAAACCATGTAAGCATCCAATTTACACAAAAACAACAAATAATTGGGCATGAATAGTTACATACCTTCATTAAGATTATGCAAAGTTTGCAGTGTATCCACCTTACCATCAGGATTCAGTTTCCTTGTTACTGAATGACCCTAAAAGAAACACACTCACAAATTGTATGGAACAAATATTTTAAACATAAAAAATAATTAACAGATACAAATGGAGAAGAGAAGGGCATTAATCTGAAGGGGTCTAATCTTCGTCATTGATACCTTATTATGAATTCCCCTTGAAACTCTATGAGTTGCTTGTCTGGTTGCTGTATCAGCCTCCTTGCTTTCTTCAAAGACCACCTGTTTACAAAAAGTAGACAAATGAGGGAAGACTAAAGAGATCTTCCTAGAAGAATCAACTCCTTACTGGCATTTAAGTTTCACTTACGCCATCACTCCCTGCTCTCCTTGTCCTTGATGAAGTATAATAAGTCCCATTCGAGCTTCCATAAGTTACAGAGGAGCTTTGGAATGTGAAGCTACTAGTTTGAGGCTGCATATGCCTATGATGTGGTCCACTGCTATGATCCATGAGATGCAAATGTTTGTTCCCATTCTCTGTTACAACAGGAAAGTAAACAATTCGGTACTACAATACAGATTGCAAAGAAAATGCACAAAAGCAAGCAAAAAAAGAATTAGAAACACAACAATCCAGACAAGTCTCACCCGCACCTTCATCATCAGGGTCTTCAACAAGAGGCTTTTTGGATGAATTCTTCGGATTTTTACTCTCTTTTACTACTTGTTTTTCATCATCTGAATTTATCTCCTCAATAATTGGACCCCTCGGTCTTTTCGGCTCAGGGGCCTGATGATCAAGAAATCCAGATGGTTGCATGTTTGCAAAAGGAATTCCAGGACCACCAAAGAAGCTCGGCTCAAACATGCTTCCAAATGGATTTCTGAAGAAAGGATCATCAAATGGATCCCTTCCACCAAAGAAACCAGAAATTAAGCTTCTTTGACCCGGAAAGCCTCCAAACCCACCAAAGGGGTCGCCGAAATCAAAAAAATCATCCCTGCCCCCTCTGCTCCTTCTATGCATCGTTACAATTCAAAAAAATAATACCCTGGAAAAAAGACAAGGCATGACTATTAAAAACTCAAATAAAGCCAACGAAGAAATATTCAATATGATCCGCTTGATATAAAGACAAAGCTCAAACTAAATATTAAATAATCAAGTAACTCAAAGATAAGGAGAAATCTTCCAAGATTCTCATAAAACGAACATCAACAGAGGAAAGGAAATACAAAATTCACCAAAGAGGATATAATCGACAATCATGCAACAAAAACCATAATCCAAATACATAATAATAAAAAACCGTAACATAAAATCCAACATTTCCATTACATGCGACCAAACTAGCAGAAAAATTACCAGAAACCGAAATTCCGCATCAAATACCAAAATCAACCAACGACGGCATAACACAAGGATACAAAAAGAAGCTACTCAAAACTACAAAAAAAAAAAAAATCAAAGCCGAAAAAGAATTATAGACAACAAGATAAACAGCATCGAAGTTCTTCAAACATGTGAAACCCTAGATGGTCCAATCATGTTAAGAGAGAGGGAAACCGTACCTTCAGCGAACAAGATACGGAGGAGAAATTGGGGAGAATTCTACAGAATTACTCCGGTAAGCTGAATTCAGCAACGATCGCTTCAAAGAGAATTTTCGAGAGTATGGATTTCGGGAAGGCAAGAAAATGACTCTTCAGGGATTCACCAACAGGGAAAATGAAGGCCGAAGGAAACGAAAGGAGAGGGACGTTCGTTCTTGAAATAGATGGTTCCAGATATGAATATGGTGGACACGTGTTGAGTACATAATGGTTGTCGTATTCAAATAAGAATAATGGGTCTGTTTGTTTGGGCCAAAATAGAGTGGAAAATGGATCAGATGAAGGCCCAAAAATGGATCAATGCTTAGGTTTGTATTTTGCTAATAAGTCCTTCAACTTTAAAATATTTTTTTATGACTTTTTAATCTTTTAAGATTTAAATATTACTAGTCTCTATTTTAGTTTGGATTTATTTTGGCTAATACACTTTTAAAAGTTGATTATGGTTCTTGTACCTTTAACTTTGGTTTATTTTTGTTCTTAAACTATTAAAATGTGACCATTTTGGTCCATTCGTGTCTATTTTAATTTCATTTTTTAAGGGATCAAAATGGTCATTTTTTTAAACCTCAATGATTGAAATGAACCAAGATTAAAAGTAGATCAAATTAAACATTTTGAAAATATAGAGACTAAAATGAACTCAAACCAAGAAAAATATTTAAACTAATTTTTAATTCCAAGTTTCTGAAATTTTCTATTGTATGGCCAGTGAGTATTCGACAAATTTGTACATTTTATATATAAAAATAAAAATGCAACGTCTTATTACACATAAAATTGAAACTTCAAAACATTCTTAAAAGTTAATACCCACAAAACTGATCCCCATTTGCAACTTTTTAAATGTTAAGTTTGTCCTAGATTGTAGGAAATATAGGTTTTTTTTTTCAAAGGAAATATAGGTTTGTTAAGTATGTGTTTCAATCTTAATTTGTTAAATATGAACGTATTAAAATGAATTTGGTTGATAAGTTTATAATTTGTAATAATAACATATAATTTATATATTAATTATTTAATTAAAATACTAAAAAGCTATATATAAATATAGCAAAATATATAAATTATTTAATTAAATACAGTAAAATGAGCCAAAATATTTACAAATATATAAAAATACAAAACTGACAAAATGTCTATTAGTGACAATGATATTTTGTTGTATTTAAAAATATTTCCTGCAATTTTGTAATCTAAAACAATTTCTTTTCATATTAAAATAATTCATAATAAATAAAGTATTTCTAATTAATTTGTCCAATCAATTTTCTTCCAATCATTCTTTTTTAGAATAAAGATTTGATTCTTTATAAAAATATTTTTGGAACATTTATGAAAGTATATATTCATGCAAAAGAGCGTGCATACCTCAAAAGGATCGAAACTACAATGAAAATATAGGCACAATAAAGACAAGTAAGTTCTAACATATGATTAAATCTTAAAGGGTAAAATACACTTTTGTTCCCCAGATTTGGAGTTAATGTCTATTTGGTCCCTAAGGTTTTGAAAGATACACTTTAGTCCATCGGGTTTGCAAAATGATTCTATATGGTCCCTAACTTAACTTTAAACTAATTGGACTGTTAAATGCTGACATGGATGGAATAATACTTACCTATTTGGCAAAATCATTTTATTAGTTGGCAAATTCTTTATAAAAAAATTAAAATATTAAAAATATATTTTTAAAAAACCTAAATCATATCTTTTTCATACGCGATGAACTCTTCACTTGTTATGTTACGGTCGTTCCTCCTGTTTTGTTCGATTCTTCAGCCTATTAGTGCTTGTTGTTTTTCATCTACAAACCTAAATCAAAATTTCTCCACTCATATGATAAAACAAGACCTTCATTATTAGGATGGTTTTTTTTTCATCCAGAAAATGCAACGTAATCTCCCCATTCTTCATTACTAGTGCTACTATTTTATGGATAACAACCAGTTGGTTCTTTAATATCTTATTGTCGCCCATTACATAAATTTGCTCACCATTCTTCTTTAGGTGTAAATTACTCAAGGGTAAAATATCAAAATTTGTTTGTGATACTAGATACATTGATGAGGCTTCGTGATATATGTTGCAAAGGAGGCTTCGTGATATATGTTGCAAAGGATTATACTTCTTTGTTTCCCTAAGTTCGTAACAAAAAGCATGAGCTCAACTATAATAGCATTTGTACAATCTATGCTTCTTCAAAGTGCTATTTTAGGAAGTTGATGATCATTTAAGTTGGGAAGGTTGCTTATAACTTTATGATAATTTTACTGTAGCTCAATTCTGATACTTCAATTTAATCTGATAGCAATTTTTGTTGCTTCCTCTAACTTAAATGTCAAGGACATGGAGGATAAATTGGGCAATCCCCTCGTTTGTCATATAAATTTAAAAGTATTGAGACCTTATTACATTTTGTAGAAGTTTTGGATAGGTTCAAGTATTTCATGGCATATAAAAGTTAAATTGATACTGGCAAGTTCTTTCATATGCTAGAGATGGTCAAATAATTCAATTTTTGTTAATGACTTATTTTCAAAATTACAATTAAAAGGTTAAACCAAACACATCTGAAATCAAATTCATCTCTAATCTTGCTTGTGTCAATGAACAATGATATAACATCTATTTTACTTAATGAACAATGATATAACATCTATTTTACTTATTTTACTAATTTTAACATCGAACTACTATGTCAAATGGTTAGTTGAAACACATGTGCAAGACCAAGATGGATCTGTTAACACCATGTCAAACATGTTTTATTAATAGGTGATCATGATATTCTATGAATAGAATTTTATATAAAACATTTATTTTCAAATCTCTCATTCTCATCCTGTATTCAATAAGCATGAGCAGAATTAACTGTTAGAACTAGAATTTTATATAAAACATTTATTTTCACCATTATTCTTACCCCAATAAAGCAACGCCAAATTTTTGTATATATACACCATGTTATAGGTAATAACATGGTTCATTCTCGATGGAAGTCCAGAAAAGTAAAAGCTAGGTGAAAAATAGGCCAAATAAAGAGGCCCAAGATCAATCAAGATCAAGAGTAGGCCATGTGGCCTGGGTTGGAGCCCAAGCCATGAGGCTCGGCCTCGGCCCACGAGATAGCTCTAAATCGGGTTTCAAATACCAATAGCACTAAACATTAAATACTTTTGCTTCTGACATCAATGTATTTAACTCAATTATAGATAATGTGTCTCCATCAACAATCAAAGTAATCTCAGTCCCCGGCATATTCATAACTATTCGTTATAACAAGTCTGCCATTGAAATGGAATATGAGATCTATGTTATTCATTTTGCAAATAAATTTTTTTAAAAAATCGTAGCATATTTAAAACTAAATAATCACGAACTTGTTATAATTGTCATTGGAAATCAATCCCATAATCCAATACCACAAAAGAAATTATATGATTAAATTGAATATTATTTAGACAAAAGGTGAATAATTTTGAAAATCTTGCAGTGTGGACGTTGTTAGAGTTTTGTGAGTGCTGCACAACATATTGACTATGCTATTACTTACTGAATTAATTTCATATGGTCTATTTTTTTTATATTAAACATTACATTATGGAAAAAGACGTGATGCATATTATTTAAAAAATAATACTTTAGTGTGGGAAAAAGTCATTGCACCATATAGGTGAAAAAAACGTCAGTCCTAATAATGAAGATTTTGTTCCATTGTATGAGTGGAAAAATTTTGATTTAGGTTTGTAGATGAAAAACACGAGCCCTAATGATCAGAATAATTGAAAGAAATGACAAGGACGATAGAAGTCGAAGAATTCATCGCATACGAAGAGGATATGATTTAGGTTTTTTTAAAAATATTTTCAATATTTTATTATTTTTTTTTTAACTTGACAACTAATAAAATGATTTTACCAAGTAAATAAGTATTATTCTATCCATGTCGGCACTTAAATGGTCTGGTCACCATTTCGTTAGTTTAAAGTTAACTTAGAGGCGGTTTAGAATCATTTTGTAAACTTGGTGGCTAAAGTGTATCTTTTGAAACCTTAGAGACCAAATAAACATCAACTCTTTGAACTAAAAGTGCATTTTACCCAATCTTAAATGATCTTATACGAAAAAAAATATCCTCCAAAATTTTAGGTTGTGTTAATTAAAACTTTGAATGAATAATTGTATTAATTTAAAATCTAAACTTTAGTAAGTATATAAATTTATATTTTCTATTACTTTTCTTTTGGATAAATATTATGTGAAGCGTATACTATTATTAATTAACCTCTAAAATTTCACAAATCAATCAATTTAGACTCTTAATCGGATTTTTCTTGAAAGTCGATTATGCATCAATCTTAACAATCCATTTTGTTAATCCAATATTTTAAGAAGTTGTAAAAATTGATGCATTAAAGAGTCTAAATTGATTTACACAATTTAATAATTTATTTAATATAATTGTAACACGATGTTTTCGTACAAAATCTAAATAAGTGTAAATTGACACAATTATGAATATTCATTTTATTTACAACGCTCAATTTAAAGGAATATAAATTGAGACTTGCAATAATGTGGTTGTGACATAATACAGAATTTGAGATCTCATTTTCAAAATTGTAACACATTGTTATATTAGTTTTGAAACATTTACGAAACAACCGTGCTAATATTGCAACTTGTAAAATAATACACATAAACCAAGTACAAAAGTTTAGAAATATTTGTTGTAATTTAATTAAGATTAAATTATATAAAATATTACTGAATTTTGAGGTGGAATTTAATTACTCCCTAATCTATGAAATCATCCCTTCTTTTTATCTTAAATGTGAATTTTGTTTCGTTCAACTCAATTAGGGATCGAATATTTTTTTTCTCAATTTAATTTTAGAAATATATTTTTAAAAAATTAAAAAGATTAAAGATGCAGACGAATAATGTATTTTGTATAACTAACTTTAATTATAAATATCATTTAATAATATTTAATAATATTTATTTTTTAGTTTGATTTTGAGAAGATCATGAACAATTGCAATATCTTAATTTTGGATTTTTTATTTCGATAATAAAGGCTCGTTTGGAAACAAATAGAAAAGAAAAAACAATTGCCCATTTGAGAGTTGAAATTTGAAATATAAAAACATTAGTATACATATTAAAAATTAAAATAATATATAAATCTAAATACTGGAGAATTTTAAAATTTAAAATTTAAATAAAATATAAATATAATAGAGTTATTTTTAAATAGAAAAATTAATAAAAAATAATAAAATATAAAAGATGGAAATAAAGGGAAAAAGTGTCTGGAATTGAAATTTGAAATATAAAAAAATTAATATACATATTAAAAATTAAAATATTATATAAATTTAAATATTGAAGGATTTTAAAATTAAAAAATAAAATATAAATATGGAAGAATTACTTTTTTAGATAACAAAACTAATAAAGAAAAAATAAAAACAAAGAAATGTAATTAAAAAATATATTATTGAAAAAATAAAAATAAAAGTTGAAATGTCCAAAAAAAATTATTCCAATAGAATGAGTTGGATTTGAACTCATGGCCAGCAATAGGAATTTAGCTATTATGGGTGGTTGATACCAATACACCAAAAGTAGATAATAATTATTTATGAGAACAATAAGGTAGAGATAGAAACAAGAACATGAGAAACTAATTTTTGTTGTTTCTTAATTTTTGCCCATATTTTAGAAATGTTTCTCAAAATTTAGAAACAAGAAATGAGAACAGTTTCAAACAAGTTTGTTTCCTAAAAAATGAGAAATAGAAAATAGGTCGTAAACACCTCTATTTTCCAAGCTCTTCTTGGGTATGCCCAAATTTCGATCTTTTCCATGATTGAGGATCAAATGGTCACAATAATTCTTTTTTGAGATCAAGAACAACCCAACCACGTTTGAGGATCAAACTGTCACAACAACCCTTTACCATGTGATGGTCGAAGAACTCCCTTTACAATGATTTGTAGACAATGAACAAGGTGGAAGAACTCTCTCAAACAGTGGATGAACAAATATAAGCCAACACTTTATCATATGGATAAGCAGAGTGATCCGAAAAATTGAGACGAACTACCAAAACCAATCTAACCGATGCCAGGCGACCGATTTATCAGCCAATTCAGGTAGGGGTCAATTTTCAAATAGAAAATATGAAGAATATACCCAAATAAAATCCTTAAAACATATATATTTATATATTATATTATTGAGTATATATATAATAAACAAATTATTATAAATAGAAAAAAATTAAACTATTTATAAATATAGAAAAATTTCATTATCTATCAGCCACTTAATACTTTCATCTGAAATTTTTCTATATTTGTAAATAGTCTAGTTCATTTTGCTATATTTGAAACAATCACTAATAACATTATATAACCTTATAAAATATTATATATTATTTTAATTATTTCAAAATGAAGAAAGTTGAATTTTATAACTATTTGCCTATATATTTGAAAAGATATTATGTTCAGTAAAAAAAGAAATAAAAAAGTAAAATATCGAAAAAAGGAACTCTAACTCCATAAACTCAAAATTTTCATTCAAATTATCAGACAGATTCCATAAATTTTTCCTAATCGGTACTACAAATTATCAAACAGAGTCTATAAAAGGAACTCTAACTCCATAAACTCAAAATTTTCATTCAAATTATCAGAAAAATTTCATAAAATTTTCTTAATCGGAATTATCTTCTTCAATTATAAATTAATTAATTCCTACCATCCTCTTCATCAATCGCTATAGTCTCTGCCGTAACGACGGCGCCGATCAATCCCTCCAAATCAAATTGGGGTTTTGCTCTTCATCAATCGCTATAGTCTCTGCCGTAACGACGTCGTCGATCAATCCCTCCAAATCAAATTGGGGTTTTGAGGTGAAGTTTAATTACTTTCTAATCTATGAAATGTTTCATTCTTTTTATCTTTGAATTTTGTTTCATTCAAGCCAATTAGAGATGAATTTTTTTTTTTCTCTCAATTCAATTTTAGAGTTATATTTAAAAATAAATAAAAATATTAAAGATGCAAACAAATATTGTATTTTGTATAACTAACTTTAATAATAATTATCATTTAAAAATATTTAATTATATTTGTTTTTTTTCGTTTGAATTTGAGAAGATCATGAACAATTGCAATATTCAAATTTCGGATATTTTAATTTTGGATTTTTTATCTCGATAATAAGTTTTAACTTTAACCTAAAATGTCTAGGAAGAGAAATAAAAAATTAAAAAATTAAAAAAACTTTATGAATGTAGTCATTTATAATTATATATTTTTGAAAAGATATTATGAAAAAAACAAAAAAGGAAAATATGGAGAAAATCTTTAACTTTGAAATATTTTCCATAAAGAAACTGAATAAAAGTAGGATAAAATGAAGATCAAATAAGGAAACTAAAATTCCATAAATTATTATAAACTCAAATTTCTTTACATAAGATTTTCCTAATCGGAATTATAAATAAATTCATCGTACCTTCTTCTTCGTCAATTCGTAACAATGTCTCTGGCAGCTGCTTCCGCCTTCCGCTACAGTCTCCGCCGCAACGATGGGGCCGATCAATCTCTCCGAATCAGATTGGGGTTTTTGTGGCGTTTACTCTCCCGATGGCCGTCCGCCGGACTTCCGTACGAAATCCTCCGCGAAATTTCCTCGAGTTCAATGCGGGAGACTACATTCCGTCTCTATCTGCGAGAGCTTGAAGATCCATGGCTATGCCAAGCTTACATCGCACAATTGCTGTCCTCCTTGGACCTCGGCCCCGTAACCTGTGAAATAATCAGTCGGAAGATTACATCGGTCATCGTTGAAATATTGGAATCCGGAAACTACGATACGAAGTTCCAGATCACGGCGGAAATCGATCACGTCCAGATGTTCTGGGCGGAGGAGGAGCGGAGTTCGGTTCCGGTGGAGAGTGGCGAGTGGCGCGGTATTGTGGTGGAGGAGAGAGTGGTTTTGGAGGAAGCTCCGGCGAGGAGAATGGCGGCGGAGAGTGCGAGAGAGAGGTTGGAGATGGAGAAATTGGATGGGTTTGAGAGAGCAGAGCTGGGAGATTGCTGTGTTTGTTACGAAGAACTGAATGGTGGGAGGGAGAAGTTGAATACAATCCGGTGAGGCCATGTCTATCATACATCCTGCATCCTCACTTGGGTTCAAAGGAGCAACTCTTGTCCTTTGTGTAGAAGGGAAATAGAATTTGGAATTTAAGTGAAAATACATTTTTTTAATTCTCTTTTTGGGAAAAAAAAAAAAAGTTTATTCCATCTGCTGCAAATGTAATTCATGACTAAAATGTTTCTAGATAGATTTTCTATTCAACATCTGACGTGTTATTAATTGGTATTTTAAATTTACAGTTGTTTAGAATTAAATTTCCAACAAAAAAGTCTTTATTAGACTTATGTTTTAAAATTTTGAAAATATATTTCCATAAGTGTTAAAAATCTGTTGTTTTTATTTGACTCAATTTAATTAAAAAAATGTGTAATTAAGTTTAAGATTTATTAAAAGTATATAGATGGAATATGAGCCTTTTGATATCACATTATAGGAACTAAATTGATATCATAATCCAATGTTATTATTATCTTTCTAAAATTATTAAATATTTGCAATATGATTCATGAAAGGATTAATATTGAAAAGATAATTTTTAGTTTTATAAATTTTCCTTGGAAAATTTTATGGATTTAATTTCTATAATAAAATTAGATAGTAAAACACTTATTTTAGTATACAAGTAAAATCTAAAATCTCCATCATGAATTGTGTTCAGCCCTAATAATAATTAACTACGTTCTTTAAATAAAAATAAAAATTTAGAGAAAGATTGACATAACATATATTATAGGTTCAAATCCTTGTTATCCCACTTATTATATTAAAAAAAATTAACTTTAAACAAAACAAGCATAGTTTATCTGACATATAGATGTGTTAGTAACAAAAAAGTATGTAACTTGATTGTTCCTAAATCCTATTACACTTATAGAAAAATAAAAAAATCAACCCAATTTTTTTTTTTTTTTTGGAATGAAACCCATGTGTTTGAATTTGGGGGTTGGGTGTGTATGAAATATGTATCATAAATCCATATTCTAAAGAAGGGGATGGGCTCTCATGGGCTATAAGCCTAGACTTTTGTAGTTTGGTGAAGAAATCTAAGAGTTGGTCTAGCTTGAGATCAAATAGTTGGTTCTGTGTTCGAAGTGTATAGTTATGTAACACAAGTTAAGAACGTTATATTTAGAGTGCATGTTTAGAAAGTATGAGCTTATATAGGTTAATTTTATTTTTATTTTTTTTCTAAAACCTATTTTTCCATATGATTTTAATGAGTTATATTTTTTTCGTTACTAAAATTTCCCTAAAGTCATAATATTCCATTTTCACAATTAGATAATTCATTTTGATTTAGATAACTAAGTTGCAAGTAGATAAGTTGAAGTTAGATTATATTTGTCCATTACATTGTAATGTCCCTCGCATTTCGAAATAGTACAACCCCTAACTTAACATTCATTTCAATCACAATTTTTTTGAAAAAATCAAAAGATGTTTACTGGAGTCGTGGGTGCCCTTCCACTGTAATATTATAGTGGAGTCCTGTTGTGATTTCGAAAAATTTTATTCTTGAAAGTACGTAAACGCAAGTCCTTAATATAATTTTACAACAATATAGGGCGCAAAAATTTTCTATTACATTTTTAGGACTGAGTCTTTCGTACAAAAATTTTGTATGTAAAGTCCCATTTTTGGTGTAAAAATGAGAATGTTGCAATTTGTAAATGAAAAATTTGTTCTTGGAAATGGTTACTTTTTGTGGCCTATAATTTTCGAAGTTATTTTGAAAATTGTGTGGCTTTACAATCGTGGGTAGGTAACAAGATTATATTATCAAGTATTGAAAACGTGTAGACACTCAAAATTTCGAGTACTAAAAAACCTAATCTTTCTCTTTTTCCCCATTCTTACTTAATCGCAATTTTGAAACTGCAGCTTTTTGTGCTCAATCATTCCACTTCACTCGGCGGCAATGGCGGCGGTTCGGCAGCCTTCTCCTCCCCTCGAGCCATGGAACGATTTACAGGGGAAAGTGGTGATGGTGACCGGAGCCTCGTCGGGGCTCGGCCGCGAGTTCTGTCTCGATCTCGCCGCCGCCGGTTGCAGGATTGTAGCTGCCGCACGGCGTACGGATCGACGGGAATCGCTTTGTGAAGAAATTAATCGGCTGGAATTGGGCGGCTCTTCTTCTTCGATTGAGAGGGGGAGCCGCCGGGCTGTGGCGGTGGAGCTTGATATCAGCGGCGATGGGAAGAGTATTGAGAAATCCGTTAGAAAAGCGTGGGATTCTTTCGGCTTCATTGATGCTTTGGTTAACAATGCTGGTTTGAGAGGTCGTTCTTCTTACTTCTTTCGAGATCAAGGTTTTAAATGTGAAACGGAAGTGAGGAATGCTTAAATAATATTATAATTTATAAATATAAAATTCTTTATTAAAAAATTATTTAAATTTCGGTTAAAATACTACTTTGATCCCTATATTTTTTGTTGTGGTTCATTTTAGTACTTATACTTTTAAAATCTTCATTTTGGTCCTTACAATTTTAATTTTAAATCATTTTGGTCCTTAAACTTCCAAAAAGTAGTCATTTTGATCTTTTAAAAATGAAATGCAAATGAAAATAAAATGACTAAAATAGTCGTTTCTTAAAAGTATAAGGACCAAATTAAACCAAAATTAAAATTACAATGACCAAACTAAACCTTTTGTAAGTATAAGGATCAAAATGAACCAAAATGAACATTTTGAAAATACAAGGATCAAAATAAACCAAAGTCAAAAGTATAGGGACTAAAGTGGTATTTAAACCTTTAAATTAATAAATAATCTTTTTTGTTTATTTCTTATTATTAATAATTGGTGTAGAAATATTGATACTGGGTAGGCTTTCGACCAAGGTTACCTAGGTCGAGTTTGAGAGAGAGAGAGTGTTTATGTCATTACCAGTAAACTTAACTCACATTGTTAGTGGTCTCTTAAAAAGATTTGAATCTTGATATTTTTTAAAGTAACACTTTGCTTCTCTTTCTTAAAAAATAAAATAAAAAATAAAAAATGATTTATTACACAATTACGTGGATTGTACAAAGATAGGTGCCATTGAGCCATACTTTTTTCTCCTTTTTTTTTTTTTTTTTTTTAACTTCACAAATTTAGCACAAAATTGAAAGTTCAGGGTACCATTAACATAAAATCTAAATTTGCATAGAATAGATTAACTAATTTTAAAAATTTAATAATTTTATCAAGGATTTATTAGACATAAAGTTTAAAATCCATAAATCTATTAGACATAAAAGTAAAAGTTTAAGGACTTTCTAAGCAAAGCAATTCTAAAAGTACAATAGATGTGGTGGATGAGAATTTAAACTCTCTATTAAATTGTAGAGTGTACATTCTGTTGGGGTTTCTTGTTTCTCTTTAAATAGTTAGAAAGAGTTGTTCATATTCAATCCGAGTTGCATAGTTGAGAAGAATCACACAATATAGAAATAACTTTAACTAGGTCTATTTAGTCTCTGTAATTCGACCTGACAGGCACCGTAAAATCTTCATTGAATTTGGGTGTAGAGGAATGGAACAAAGTATTGGGAACAGACCTAACGGGATCATGGTTGGTATCAAAATATGCGTGCACGAAAATGCGTGACACCAAAAGAGGTGGTTCCATTATCAATATTTCTTCAATTGATGGTGTTGGTGGAGGACATCTACCTGGAGGCCTTGCCTATGCTGCCACAAAGACAGGCTTAAACACTTTGACAAAGGTATATTTATTTTGTTTTTTATTATTGCTCTTTAGATTTTGAGAGCAATATTTTATGATCAATGTTTAAAATTTAGGTTAAAAACTACTTTTCATCCCAAATTTTCTTAGAAGTAACATTTAGTGAATATATTTTTAAATTTGTAATAGTTTAGTTCTTACATATCAATATTCAATAATTTAGTCTCTACACTTTAAAATTTGTAATAATTTAGGCCTCGTTTGGTAACTATTTTATTTTTGAAAAATAAGCATATTTACTCCCATTTCTTACATTAATTTGCATCCCTTTAAGTACAATAGTTGAATTCTTTACCAAATTCCAAAAACAAAAATAAGTTTTTAAAAGTTATTTTTTTTAGTTTTCAAATTTTGGCTTGGTTTTTAAAACCATTGATAAAAAGTAGATAATAAAGGAATAAATTTGGATGTGAAAGTCATGCCTATAGGCTTAATTTAAAAAAGAAAAACCAAAAACAAAATGGTTACAAAATGGGCTTTCGTTTTTTGTTTTTGTTTTTTAAAATTAAGCCTATATACACTATTTTCACCTTCAATTTTTTTTTTTTTTTTTTATTAGGTAATCTTTGTTATCTACTTTAACCCATGCTTTTAAAAAAGCAAAATAGAATTTGAAAACTAACAAAAATAGCTTTTAAAAACTTGCTTTTCTTTTTAGACTTTTGGCAAAAATTAAGCTATTGTACTTAAGAGATGCAAACCAATGTAAAAAATTGGGAGACTTAATTTTCAAAAAGAAAGACAAAAAAAATAAAATAAAATAAATGGTTACCAAACGAGGGTGAAATGGTTATAAAACATGGCCTTAGTCTTTATCATGAAAAATCTTATCAGAATTAAGTGTCATTTTTTTATAGTTTATAAAAATATTATTTCTGATTAGTTTATTAATCTACATGTTTTTTTTTTATTAAATTCTACAAAAATTCTCTCGATAGAGATTATATGTTACAAATTATAAAGTACAAGGGTTAAATTGTTACTAACTAAAGTTCGGACTAAATTGTTATAAATTTGAATCTACAGAGACTAAATCTTTATCAACTAAAATTTAGGGACTAAATTATTATTTTCATGAAAGTTTAGAGACCAAACATTTTTTAAAAACTTGTAATATACTAGTTGACTAGTAATTTAGATACCTTCTTAAATGATTTTTTTTTTTCTTTCATTTCAAAGTTAAAAATCACTTTTTGATTTTGTTCCTTAACTTAAATTAATAATTTAGTTCTTCAACTTTTGTAGTGATTTTGACTTTGTACTTTGAATTTTGAAACCTAAAGACCAAAACAAAACTCAAATGTCAAAGGTAAAATTGTAACATCTTGAAACCTAGGAGCTGAATTGAAATCAAACTCAAATTTTATGGACTAAATGTGTAACATTTTGAAACTTAGGCACCAAATAGAAACTAAACTCAAAACTTAGAAACCAAAAATGTATTTCTTTTCCTTTTTATTTTTGCTTTGCTTTGCTTTGTTCAAACAATGTGACTTTGAAATCTTTATGGCGTGATATAATGTAGGTTATGGCCCTTGAATTAGGAGCACATAATATCCGAGTGAATTCCATATCTCCTGGACTTTTTAAATCTGAGATTACACAAGGTCTCATGGAGAAAGATCGGCTTAGTAACGTAGCATTGAAAACTATCCCTTTAATGACATTTGGAACTTCTGATCCAGCATTAACGATGGTTGTTAGATATCTCGTGCACGACTCTTCTAAATACATCTAGGGTAATATTTTTATTGTTGATGCAAGTGCCACACTACCTGGTTTCCCAATTTTCTCATCCCTTTAAAAGCATGTTTGAGAGTGATTCTGAAATGGTCAAAATCACTTGAAAAATTCTTTTGTTTCTTCAAAGTCAATTTTAATTCTATAAAAAATGCATTTAAACATGCAAAATAACATATTGACTTTGAGTGATGAAAAATATGTTTTGAAATGATTAAAATGTATCCATGTGTAATGCTCTCAAAGTATGTGGAAAATGATCATGCTTTGCCTCTTTACTACTCTTTAAGACTCCTCTCATAGGAAATTTTGACCCTTTACTATTGTTAGTTTATATACTCAATGTCTACCTCATCAAGTGGGAAAAAAAAAAAAAAAAAAAAAAAAA
>QLSR01000387.1:206773-222378 GCA_031780015.1 Citrullus colocynthis | reverse complement strand
AAAAAAAAAAAAAAAAAAAAAAAACTACACTACTTTAGGGTTGAATTTCATAACAATTTTAGCCCTGGTTTGATCATTCTATTGATTATTTTGCTTTTGTTATCCATTCTTTTAAGAATGGTTTAAGAAATCCAGTAAAGTTTTAAGAACTAAAAAAATAGGTTTAATGGCTGTTTAGTAATTATTTGATTTTTTTTAATATATGTCTTTTTACTAGACTTTTAAGACTCTTCTCATTGAAAATTTTGATGTGGGCGGCCTTTAGGATTCTCCTTTTATTATTGTTAGTCTATAACAAGTTTTAAAAATGTCAAAGTCTCGATTTAAGGAAAATATCGATGGATATTTTTAGAAAATTTTAAAAAATTAAACAAAAAAATTTAAATTAATAAATATACATTTTATGCTTTTTAAAATAAGTGAAAATGGTAATTATTTATATTAGCATTTATAATGGAAGTTTGGGCTATAACGAACAGATGTGTTTTGAGGTAGATTTTTGTTTTCATCCAAAAGGTCTCATGCCATAAATAGTTTGTCCTCCCTTATAAATCCGTAATCATCCTTTTATCTAGCCAATGTGAGACTGAAATTGCATTCCTACACTCATTGTCTTTATCATATATAAAACATGCTTTCTCATTTTCTTGAAACCATTTAAAATGAAAATATACTAATGTGATGTTCTTAAACATATAACTTCAACTAAGAACATAACGTTACTGAAATTTCATAAACAATTCATGGAAATCACTTAGCAATTCTTCTAAATCATACATATATAATTATAAGTTACATGAAATTTCATAATATTTAATTAACAATAAAATATTTCATAAAATAAACTACTCACAAAATTACTGCATATCATACTTTGGATTGTCAACTAACTCAATTTTGGTTCAATAATCAATCTAAAATCTAGGGACAGTTGTAAATATAACAATCAGATTTAAAATATTTGTAAATATAACACAATATAAAATAATTTGCAGATATAGCAAAATTTAGATTCTGCTTTCGAAGTCTATTAATGATAGACCATATCAATAGTAGAGGTCTATTAGTGATAAATCATATGAGTATATCATTAATATATTTTTGCTATATTTGCAAATTTTAAAAAATGTTGCTATACACTTAATTATTATCCATAAAAGTGTTACTCAATGCAATTATCCTATAATTTATAATAGAAATCCAAACACTCATTGTTCATCTATTAAATCAACTTTCCACTCTTAGGAACTATTTTTTGGTCAACCATCCCATTCCATATTTCCTTTTATCAATAACTTTGTCAAAGCTCATAAATTTAAATCATTGGTTTTCTCTAGAATTTTATCAATTTCCCATTGTACATAGGTTTTATAATTCATCAACATATAGATTTTAAAATTGCAACACTTGTCACTTGTTAGTATAATGTGATGAAATAAAGAGACTTGACAAGTTTAGAGTTGAAAACTCATATTTTTGTATGAATGACTCACATTTGACCTAGATTTTGGAAGAATGAAAAACATTTTATTGATGTCACACACCACTTGTTAACACTTTTGTTTTCCAATGCGCAAGGGCAAGAGAATGCAAGAAGAAAAATTCTAACGTGTAAGAGTACTATTATATTAAATTAGTTAGTTTAATTGTACAGAGGGCCATTTTATTGGAATTCAAATGAAAATTAATCTCAAATTTTAAAACCAACAAATTTTGGCCTTGTTCTCGTCACCATGTAAAATTACTACTTTAGCCTTGAATGCATACTACCTCGTTTGGCATCCTTTTTTCCTTTTCTTGTTATCTTTTTTTTTTTTTCCTGCGCTTTTTTTCTTCTTCCTTTTTTTTCTTCTTCTATCTTTTCTTTTAGTTTCTTCCCCCATTTTTTTGCCTTTTTTTTTCTCCTTTGCTTTTTATTTTTTTTTTTTTTTCCTGCGCTTTTCTTCTTCTTCCTTTTTTTTCTTCTTCTAACTTTTCTTTTAGTTTCTTCACCCATTTTTTTGCCTTTTTTTTTCTCCTGTGCTTTTTATTTTATTTTTTTAATTTTTAATATATTTATTTGAGCATCGAGTAGCGAGCATATAACATAGAACATAAAATATCAAGCACTGAGCATCGAGTGAACTTGTACATCAAGAATAGAGCATAGAGTATCAGACATCGAATATCGAACATCGAGTATATAGCATCGAGCATAAAACATGGAGTATAAGGTATTGAGGATCAAGAAAACTTTTGAATCGTAGCGCTCAGGTGTTCCCAAAGTCAAATGGGTAAATTCTGCTAATGCAAGCAAACACTTTTCATTCAATTTTAGATGATGAGCCATTTTTCATTTGGGTCTTGAAAAGGAGTCCTTCGTACTCTAAATGGTTTTTATTTTAAAAAGGACACATTTCAACTGTTAAATTCGAGTGTAAAATGTGTTCAACAAGAAAAAAAGAAAAACCCACATTTTTCAATTTTGCCTAAAAGTGTAGAACCATTTAGGGGTGTGCATGGTTCGGTTTGGTCTAGTTTTGGACCGAACCATAAAATAAATCAAAGTTATCAGTTCACAATGAAGAAGAACTGTTGAAAACTGGTTCACATTGGTTTCAGTTCTTGAACTGAACTAACCTGATTCGGTTCAGACCGGTTCGGTTCGATATTTAACCGATTGTTCCGTTAAAGTGAAAGCGAGAGAGTTTTACTCTTATCGCTCTCACTCTCGCTCTCTCTCACTCTTGTGCCTTATGTCCCAACATGTAGAGGGGTGGGCGACTGAAACAATTTGGTTCAATTTTCTTCAATTTTTGTAGGATAATGAATCGATGATCGAACTGAACCATTCGGTTTTACTATTCAGTGAACCATTGATTCTCTATTTTTTAGAAGAAAAAAAATCGGACCGAACCAACCGGTTTGGTTCGACGGTTTTTTTCGGTTTTTGCACCCCTGGAACCATTTATTGTCCGTTGCTGTGCGTCGTCATCACCAGTGGGCATCGTCTTCCCTAGGCTGAACGCCATTAATCCTAGGTACTTTGGAAAAAGAATGGCGGTCATTAGAACCACCACAAACATGATTCTCAGAGAAATCCTTCATTCCCAGCCCTATTTTTCTCTATCATCACCCCCTATCTTTTCTACAACTTTGCACAATCCCAATGCCGCTTTTCGATTCAGCCTGCGTGATATCAGTTTCGGTCGTGTCCTATGTGCAGCTTCGGACTCGGCTGGTGCCGGAGGCAAGGTGTCTTCCCGGCTGTCGCAGGTTCAGCAGCTGTTACAAGAGGCGGAGGAGCGCGCTCTATCGGCTGACAGCGAACCCACCCCTAAAATCACGCTCGGTATGTCTCAAGCTCGATTACGAATTGAATTTCAACAGAACTAGCCATCACTTCTTTAGTTCTGGATTTGAGTTTGTTCTACCACGATAATTATAGAAGCATATCGAAGAGAGTGCTCGATTGACTATAGTTTGTGTGTTGATAAAGTGATTGTTGCTTTGCTTTTACTCTGACTACTGTGGTTTAGTTCCAGCTGAAGTCGATTTAGGTTCACTTGTCTACCTCCAAATAGTCTTTTTCTCTAACCCTAAATTTTCTGTGTGGAATGCTCACATCCATTGAAGTTACTCGCAGATTCTTTGAAGAAGATGAACTCCGTTGTCCAATGGGTGTTGGAAGAATTGAAACTCCTGGATTTTGTTCAGATATTAACCTATCTTCAAAGTACAATATACTGAACCCCTATCACATCGCCTTGAATGTGGTTGCAAAAGAAAAAAGGTGTTGTTCTGTTTTGAGCTCAGAACAAATTGCCGTTTCCTTCCTTCAGTTTTCAATCTATAAGTTTGATTTTTCCTCAAACAATTTGCAGTTTCAAGTCGGAAAGATTTTTACATTCGCTTCCTCTTTCTAAGGAACTCTCTCAAGTGCATACATGTATAAACGTATAAAGGGTGAAATGTTAGGTCCTACAGTCTAAGTAATAGCCTCTTTATATTTGAAGAGATGGAAAATTCAGTAGTTCAATTTTTCTTTTGGAATTTGTACATAGCAAGCTGAGTACATTGGGGACAGTAAAAAAGAAGAATCCTAATTTGTTTACCTCCTTCTAGGAGCCCTTTTAGTTGCACTTGTATTGACAGTCAAGCCAATTGAAGACACTTTTAGAACTCCTTTGGCCTAGGTAGATTGACACTTCCTCCCCATTTTTGTGATCCTTTTTTCTTGTCAATATATTATTTCCTTCCTAAGAAAAGTTTGGTAGAGTGAAGTCTTACAACATGGAAAGAAAATAGGATGAAGAGTAGGGTTAAAGACCTGGATTCTTGATTGGAAGAAATTGAATGTGATTGGAAGCCGTGCTGGAGGACATACAAAAAGCTTTTGATGATGGAAAAAAATGTCATAATCACGCTTCAATTGTTGCAGAATTGCAAAGATACAAAAAGACGAGATGCTCGTTCTCAAGAAAATGGAGCTATTAAGGCAGCAGAATTTCAGACGATCAGTTTTTAATGGGAGAAGTGGTAATTAAAATGAAACTGAGAGTGGGGAAGCTGGATGATTTGAGAACGTGGGATGAAGATTTGTGTTCTAGCATTTGCGGGCGAAAAGTGAAGACCTAAATGTTGGTTTTTCAGAGCAGAATGACATTTCTGGCAATCATCATAGTGAGAGAGAACTCGACGCTAAGATTAAATAAATAGATTGAAAACCCTGGTATTTTCTAACAGGCCAATAATTGTAGACCAGTGCGGAGCTAGCTGAGTTCTAGATTCTTCTTTTTCTATTCTGTTGTGGTACAATATAAATGGATTCATGCATCCAAACAGGGGAGGGGAGTGCACACGACCATTGGAGAGATTGTGAATTTTATGTCTTCGTACAGATATGGTGGAGGAGACTTGGTAAATGAGTTGGAACTCGTAATATGAGTTGAGGTAAGGATGTTGAGTAGCAGACCTCAAGGCACTACACAGATTATGAGGCCTTAGCATCATTTTGTGGGAAAACATGAATTACGTTATTGGTCAGACCACCTCCTTCACTTCAGCAACTTACTTTACTAGATTCTTGACTTCACCCTCCCTTTCTCATATTTCGTTCTGAACTACCTAAAATGGGGGAAAAAAAAAAAAAACTCTCCCCATACAAAACCTAAGAACTTTTTCTTCCATTGCAGCAAACATCATTCAAGTCCTCAAATCATTTATTTTTTCTAATGCCTTATAGATTTAATTTCTCTTTCAATTTTGTCTACAAAGTTGATGCTAGGAGGATTTTGTTGACAAAACACCAAAGTTCTTTCGTTAATATATCCTAAGAAGGAAGAAGTTATTTAAAGTTCTTGCAGTTCCCCACCCTTAAAAGGAAAAAGGTTCTCTCATCGGAAATTTCTTAGATGGTGAATGTGGTATGGTTGCTGTCAATCAGTATCTTCATTACTTTGTGTGATTTTTCTTTTCCTGTCCCTCAGACCATGTCACTGTGAATTTTGCAAGAAGTGGTGGCCCTGGTGGTCAGAATGTCAACAAAGGTCAGTTTATTTTCTTGGCTCTGATTGATTTCGTTTCTACTTTAGGGTTGCTGTTTTCTTTATAAGGTATCATTTCTGTAAATGATAGTGCAGTGAACACAAAGGTTGACATGCGCTTCAATGTTAAAGATGCGTATTGGCTTAGCGAGAGAATCAGAGAAAGGATTATGCATATGGTTTGTTACTAAAACTTTCTGTTGCATATCTTCTCTCTCCTTCCCTAGAATGAAATATATTTATGGGAGTGTGCATGTGTTTTTTGTGTACAATTTCGAATGTGTTCACTTGTATGTTGCTAGCTAGACCAAAATAAAGTTTGATGTGGTTCAAGTGTTCATTAATCTTTCATCATGATAGTACTCCTCTCTTTCTGTCTCTATCTCGACATGAATATTGCTTCCTGCTTCTGAACAGGAGAAAAATCGGATCAACAAGGATGGGGAGCTTGTAATTTCATCCACTAAAACTAGAACACAGAAGTTAACTTCTGTCCTCTTCATCTTTTTTGTTTCCTCCCAGGTTCGTTCTACCAAAAACGACTTGTTAACTTTTCTTCTTTTCTTTATTTCTGCAGGGGTAACATTGAAGATGCCTTGGAGAAACTTCAGGTACTTCACCTTCCTATAAGATCCTTCTCTTCATGTCTATCTAAAAGAAAATATATGGAAAATAAAATAGTATGCGGCCATTTCTATTTTCTTGTATGGTAGATTCAGCATTCTGCCGTAGTTTCCTAACTGAATATAAATTTCCAATGAATGGCTTGTTTCTATCTGAAAATCAGGCTATAATTGATGCTGCTTCTTATGTCCCGCCACCTCCCTCAGAAGAGCAAAAGAAGAAAATTGCTAAGATGTGAGATCTTTCAACTTCCTTGGTCAATCACTTGATTTCAAAAATGTTTATGTAGCTCCCGTGGCTTATATTATTTGAGGTTTCCTTTTTGTATTTGTGTAAAGGGCGGCTATTGGGGAACAGAAACGCCTTAAAAGCAAGAAGGTCCTTTCTGATAAGAAGGCGTTTCGAAGGAGTCGAAACAGTTGGGATTAACCATCTTGTGCTAACTGTAGAGTTCATCAACATTACAACTTCGTACTTTCCCAATTCTTTCTCACAAAGGTTACTGACTTGTTCCTATTTTGTTTTTTTGATTGAGACTTCGCAGCTTGCTCTTTCAACTCAGGATAATAATACAAGATCAAAGAGTAATACTATGATTCTCTGGTGCAATGAAGAAACCATTCAGAGAAAAACCTGTTAGAAGCAGAGGACTAGGACTGGGAGATTTGCTTCCTTCACAGGTGATTTCTGGAAATTTGCTAGAAATAGATATAAGATAACAAATTCTCTTTTCACTTGATTGGTGCATGATATATTTGAAGCACCGACTTAGATTGAATTTTATAGAACCTCTCTTCTGATGCGACTTGTGAGAACGTTGACACACAATGTCTCGTTTTGTCAGTGTATGTTAAATTAATATCAATTCAGTTATAGCTTCTTTTTATTCGCTTTGCATGTCTAACAAATTTGTTAGAAATCCCAATACAAGAATATATAAGGAGAAAAAGATAATCTTGTAAGACATTACAATATCCAACAGCCTTTCAAGAAGGTTATCTCGATGGACACTCACCAAAATAATCCACACCCTCCAAAAATATTAACTCCACCTAGCTCATTACCACTGTACCCTTTACTAACATGGTTTGTCTAATTGTGGAAGAGCTTAGTGACTGGTGAAGGATTCCATGTGTTTCCTTTCCTGAACTCTATAACTTGTCTGCTAAAGGAAATGGTCACTAAAAAGATTTGAGATAGTGACAGTGAGAAAACTTTAATTTTAGAAGATTTAAAAGACCAAACTGGTTCAAGTTTTTATTCTTATTTTCTTTCCTTTAGTTAAATAATTAGAAGGATGGGATGTGTAAGGTTACATGTCAAATTTCAAGTGTCTAAGTTGACTTTGGCAATTGGTTCAAGTTAATTGAATTTTACGGTGCGCGAGCAGGTAAAAATGGTATGTGGAGTTGATGAAACTGTGTTTGAGCTGCAGAGTTAATTTTCTACTGGTTACTTAAAACCTTTTGGTGCAACCATTCAACTAAACACATATTTTCTTACATTTTGAACACTTTGAGATACTAGCTTAAAATTTTCATATGTATTTTACAATCTTGTGCATGCTTTGTTTGTACAGGAAGTAGACGAAATACTATTTTTTCATAAGATTAACAAGCTTACAATATACTTTTACATTTGTGGATATATGATGGAAAATGCACAAAAAAAAAAAAAAAAACCTTTTACATTTGTGAATATATGATGGAAAATGCACAAAAAAAGAAAAAAAATGGTCATTAAGGGGGTTAGAGTATTTTATGACATCTTGTAGGTTATGATTTATTATGTGTGTGTATATATATATATGTGGTAATTGGTTTAGAGCATCTGTATGTGCTACTATTCATAATTGTGACATAGTGAATTATAACAACATTGTCTCGAAAATTGAGAATGCAAGTTTTTAAAAAATGTATCTATTTATCTTGTGAAAAAAGTGACTAAACTTTTTAACATGCTGATGGCTAAATTGAAAATTTTGTTAACCTAAATTTCATGGTCGAAATGGGCATTTGACCTAGATTTTAAAAATAAGGTTTATAACATCTTGTCAGCATCACTCCTGTTCATGCTTCTCCTCTTTTGTGCTCATGTTCAATTAATTCAATACGATAATGCTCTTACATTCTAAAGGTTCCTCTTCCCTCACTTTTTCATGCTTGTGCTTGCGGCGGTAAAATTAGTGTTGAAAAATTAGTGTTGATAGTTAGTTTGTGGTAGTGGCATCAACAAAAGGTTGTCATTCATCTTCAAAATCTGAATCGAATAACATTTTGGGCATAAAATTTGGATCAAACGTATATATTTGTCACTAAGGATGAAAATATTTGTCACCATGTAGATATATCTCTAGATATATTCGTAAATCGAATGGTTTGACATCGATGTTTAATAACTATTGATATCTTCGATATATTTTTTTAATAAATGCTCGTAGGACATAAAAATGTCATTTATCAAGTCTAATATGAATAGAAATATTAATATTAATATCAAATATTTAGTTTGATAGCATAAACAACTTAATTATTGATCTAAATACTTGAAAAATTGATTGTGGGATAATCTTAATTGCCTACATTAGTAAATTAAATTATTAATCAATATATCAAAATCACTTATAAATTTCACACAAGGTAGTAGATAACAATTTTTAGATTAAGTTTTTTCTAAAAGTTTGCTACTTTCCTAATTGTTTAAATAAATATATTATAATAATATTCTTCTATATTTATATATTTTGCCACAACTCTTAATTGATTCAACTTTTAATAATAAGTATTTTTCTTAAACATTTATGTCAAACAAAATTAGTTGAAATTCAAATTATATAAAATTAAAAAAATATGTTATAATAAATTATAAATTAATTATCAATTTAATATTAGTTTATTAGACACATTAACTTGTTTTTTCTAACCAAATACTATTTTACTCTAATTTTCCTAGAAGCACAACAACAATTTTAAAATGTTTTATTTTAAAGGTAATACTTGAAATAGTTTTTTCGACATGTTTCAAAAAAGAATTAAAATATATCATTCATACTAAAAAAAAAAATAAAAAATTAAAATATTTAAAAAATAAATAGGATTTGCAAACATGTCAAACTACAATTGAATAATTTAATAAGATGCACAAAGATAGGTGATATTTGGATGCACTTAAATATTTTTCTTATTCTAAAAATCATTCCAAACGAACCCTTAAGTTTTATAATTTTTATATCTTGAAAAACTGCCAAAAAAATAACTCTAAAATATTTTCAATTTCAAAACTAATTATTTTTTTAAAAAAAATTAATTGAAATAGTTTTTTTCGATGCATCCAATTGAGTAAATTACCGAGATTTAGATAAAAAAAACAAAATTAGTTTCTTCATCTTTTTAGTTGTTTTTTTTTTTTTGCCTTTTCGATAAAATTAATACGAAAACTTGAGGGGCTATTTGTACAATTTCCGCTATCTTCGGGTCGCTCTTGACTACTCCCTCTTCCAGGTGGGTCGAAGCTTTGCACATTTTGTAGCTTCTCAGAGGACTTTCATCAAACAGATTGCAGAGCGCTAAAATCCCAAACCTTTCCATGGTTGCAGTTTCATCAGAACTTCATATACGTGGCGGTAAGTTCATAGCTCCTCTTTAACACGCGTCATTTCCCACACTTCCTATATTTTTCATCCTATATTCCCTTTGATTTTAAGCAAAGCCATCACCATAATCGCTCAACAAGAACAACCCACAATATGCGCCGTTCAATACCCACTTCCCATTTCTGCAAATTACTCGCCAATGGATACAGAACTCATCGTGGGTTTTGCTCATCCCATACCCATTCCCACTTCAACAACGCCGGTGGGTCAATGTCCGTTCGTTTGAACTCTCGCTCTGTCATTCGATTTCGGGGTCCCGACACCGTCAAGTTCCTTCACGGCCTATTGACCAACGATGTGCGGCGGTTTGGGGAACCCCCAAGTGACAAAACGTCGTCGTTGCCCACCCCCAATTTGGCGCCTGTGTCGGTCCCGCCTATGTATGCGGCTATGTTGACGCCACAAGGGAGGTTTTTGTATGATTTGTTTTTGTATAGGCCGCCTAAGCCTGAGGAGAAGCTTGATCTGACTGGCTCTGGGCCTGGTCCGGCCTCGGATGAGCCGGTGGAGTTGATGGCCGATGTGGATTCTTCTGTGTTGGATGAGCTTTTGGTGACGCTGAAGAAGTGAGCTCTTTGTTAGTTCCTCTGCTTAAACTGTTCTTTCTTGTTTTCGTTCAAACTGTTTGTTTGTCTGATTGTTTTTGGATAGGTTGAATGATATCCTTTTAGAAATGCTGAACTACGATTGAATTGCGGTCCAGTTTGAGTCTGATCATGTTACATACAAATTTCTTATGTAATGATCATTACCCTTCATGATAGATATCCTCTAAGTTGAATAACTTGTTGTTGGATACACTGGTTAGTAGTTTCTTAAGTTGGACATGGGTTCTAAGAATTCAAAGCATACCCTTCAGAGTAGGCTGGGTATCCAGTTTTCAAATAGATTTAGATTCTTGGGAAATAACTAATGTAAGATTAACGTAACTTTAGTAGTAGTTTGAAAGTTGAAGGGCTGAAGCATAGGCATTGGAGATTCAGGACCAAAACAAGATAAATATAAGCAAGAAAATTTAGTAGGATTTAATCCTATATTTTAACAACTTATCGCCCTAGAAGAATGGATGTTCAACTTCCATTATGCTTTACAGATACCGCTTAAGGTCCAAGGTTGATATTGAGAATATGGCAGAGGAGTTTTCTTGTTGGCAACGCTTTGGTGAAAAGCTCTCTAGAAAAGCTTCCTCTGCAGAGGAACCAGAGGCCGCCAGTGTTGGGTGGGGTGCTAGTGTTGATCCAACAGCAATGTCGGCTTCGCGTGGGGAAGACATTGGTTGGCAATGGTTTCAAGATCCAAGATTGGAATGCCTTGGTTTCAGAGGGATTTTTCCATCTAACAGAACGCGTACGTTTCCCTCATGCTCTAAGGAATCTTATGAGTTCTTTTAGTACTATGAAGTTAATTGGATTATGCTTTCATCATATGTATGGATTCTAGCCAAGATTCTTCTGATAGTGTCTCCCGGTTGTATTTGTTGAAGCTCCCCTTATTGAGGCAGATAAAGAAACAGATGAAGATAATTATGTACTGTGGAGACTGGAGAAGGGAGTTGCAGAAGGTTCAACTGAGATTCAAAAAGGTTCATTTTCGTGTCTTGTTCGTTGTATTTGATGGTTTCTTTCTGTTTCGGTTAGTTTTCTGCTGCTAAGTTGCATCAAGTGCTTTTGAGTATCAAATTCTTTTGATCTTTTTGGTATTTGATCTTTTTCTATCCTTTTACAGGTGAGGCAATCCCTCTTGAATACAACCTGGTGGGTCTAAATGCAATAAGTTTTGACAAAGGGTGCTATGTGGGGCAAGAGCTTGTAGCTCGCACACACCACCGGGGAGTTATTCGGAAACGTGTGGTTCCTTTGAAGTTTCTAAATGACAGAGGGGAAGGTAACCAATCTTTTTACTAATTGGTTCAAGCCTAGCTCAAAGTTCACTGTCACAACCTTGTTTATCAGAATTCTTCATGCCTGTTAAAGTCATATAACATTAAACAACCACTTGATTCTCCTTCAGATGTAGAGCAGAAAGTATCTCCTGGATCGGAAGTGATCAACTCTGCATCCAACAACAAAGCAGGTAATGTGATTGCTGCACTTGGGAGTCGTGGACTTGGTCTCTTGCGCTTGGAGGAAGCTTTCAGAGGATCTCAAAGTTTAGTCATACAAGGTCTCAAGGGCGTGACGGTTGAAGCTGGCAGACCGGATTGGTGGCCGGCTGAATGGTTTCAAGAGCATTAATAGCACAATACCGCTGGTGCATAGAGTTAGGGAACTGCTACTCAGTTTGATCAATCCTGCGTATCTTTCAGGCATGATTTTATTTATTGTCAGCTAGTTGTAGCTCACTAATAATTCAGATGTATGAACCTTAAAAACTTTCAATTATACCTCTAGATGTTGAATAATATTTGTATTTAATCCCAGTTCTTAATTTCTTGAAACGTAGATGGGATTCAAGTTCTGTTCGGCAGGGTTATGTATGGGATAAAAACCCCACATGAACATTTTTCTTAAGTATTATCACTTTTGGTCTGGCAAATGCGTTTGTAGTGGGGTGAGTTATGTGGTATAATTAATTAGACGTTTAAATCTTATTATTTGAACTTCAAAGTTATTTCATTTTGGTCTTCCAAGTTTCGAAGTGTTCACTTTGGGAAGTTCAAGACTAAAATTTTAGGATTAAAATAAAATCTAGACTAAATTAAAAAATTATCTTAGGATTTTAGTTCTTTTTGTACTTTATTTATTTTATTTTTTAAAAAGTTGTCTCGATCTTACATCAATGTTTTGAATGGTGTCTAGGTCTCAATTTCTATTCCAGATTTGGGACAACTTTCCAAGAGATTTAATCCAAAAGGTATTTTTTTAAAAAAAAAAAGGGGAAAATTTAAACCCTCATCAAGCAGGTTGAATCCCTTTAAAACTTCATCAAGCAGGTTGAATCAGCTATGGAAAAGTAACAAGAATTAATTGGTACTACCTTGTGTAATTTCAGGATTAAACTGTCTACTATGAAAAAGGAAATTGAGGAACTAAAAGTAAGATTTAGTCCGATTTGTATAGAAATACAAAGTGAAGTTCTAGATAGCAGGCTAATAGCCAACTGATGTTATTATACATCTTGAAAAATACCGTCAGATTTTTCCCAAATTTACATGCTCTTCTTCCTTGTCAATGTGCATCTCAGTTTTCATAAGGAGACAACTTTCAGTTCCTGCCTTTCTTCAAGCTTCCAACAATGGAGGCTTTGTCGAACATCAATCTTTCCAGGTGGTGTTATTCTCAAACGAGCATCGACTCTCAACAACTCAGAAGCTGCTGCTTCTGTGGCTGAAGGTAACTAAATTTTGGTAAGCTCATCTATCAAATCTTCAATGGTTGGCCTATTGATGGGGAGCTCATTGGTACATGATAGTGCAAGATTTGCTAGCTTTGTAGCTTGGGATTCTGAGAAGTTTCCCTTCAGATTTTTGTCAATAAAATCTTCAAATTTGCATACTTCGGCTTCCAACAGAAGAGAGTTTGTAAGCTTCCGGGTCCCCGAAAGAATTTGGAATATGATGACTCCAAATGCGTATATGTCGCTCTTCTCTGTGAAACGACCAATCGTAATGTATTCAGGTGCAAGATATCCCATGGCTGCACTGGTTTTGAGAGACGAAAAGATAATGTCATCTGCAAGAAGTCTGGACAGGCCAGAGTCCGAGATCAATGCATTGAACTGATGATCAATGAGGATCTTTTCAATAGATATGTTCTTGTGAACCATGGCAGGTTTGTTTGCTTCTTCACAATGTAAATATCCAATGCCTGTTTAGAAAACAAGAAACCGGCCTTAGAATGAATAGCGAATCCGGAGGTTAGCATCGATATTTGAGTTTTTACAATCAAGTAATGCCAAGATCAATAGACAGGTGAAGTAGAGAAGCAAACCTTTTGCAATGCCATTGATGATAGAAACTCTCTTAGACCACTCAAGAACATGGCTGCTACCATCTTCGACATCTAAATACCGAGACAAGCTTCCTCTTGAGGCAAAGTCGTATACGAGGAAGAACTCACCTCGGCCCCTGGAACAACAGAAGCCTCTCAAACTAACGAGGTTTTCGTGTCGTAAAGAGCTCAGCAAGTTCAACCCTCGAAGAAACTCGGCTTCTTCGGACTTGCAACTGGTCATATTAATGCTCCTGATGGCTACAGAAGAACCATCCTTCAAAACTCCTTTGTAAACCATTGAGAAACTGCTTCTGCCAAGCAAGTTAGCCTCAGAGAAGTACTGAGTTGCAGATTCAACCTCTTCAATATTAAAAATGAACTTGCTGAGATACTGAGACAATCCCAAGCCTTTGATTCCATCCGCCAGTGAATCCCATCCATGGGAATACTCAAGACACACGAGTGGTGAAGCACTCTTCGAGTAGAATTCCCGAGCCTGATCCGTGCTGAGCCGATCATCGAACAAAACAGATGAGTTGCCAATCTTCTGTTTACGACGACGGTACCAAAACACAGTGAGAAGCATAGACACCGTCAGAATCACAGAGACAATAAGAACAGCAGAAACAACAGCAATTTTTGGAACTCTTGTGGATTTTGAGCAATGAAGTTGATTACAATTGGCTTTGTAAAAGTCAGCAGATTCGGGGATGTTCCTTTGAGCTGTGCCTGTATTGTTAGATTCTGATAGAAAAGGCTGAAACCCATCTCCTTTAATATTTGCATTGTCAAAGACAGTACAATTCCTCACTGTAACAAACCCAATTCCACATAAACCAGGATTATTCTCTCCTTGAAACCCTTCATTCAGCTTCCTCAGACCTTCATTTCCATTCAAAACAAATGGATTAAACAAAGAAAACCCATAAAAAAGAAGAAACAGAGAGAAAGAAGAATAGACTACCTGAAGGGACATGGCCGAAGAGGGAATTGTTTTTGACATCAACAACTTCCAACTGAGGAATTGCTGCTATTTTGAAAGGTATTGTTCCAGTGAAGTTATTGAAACTCAAATAAAGCCTTTTAAGCATTTCTAAGCTTCCTAATGATGTGGGGATTTCACCACTTAATCTGTTGTGTTGTAGAGCAAGAACTGTTAGCTTCTTCAAGGATCCTATCTGAGTTGGAATTTTTCCACTCAATTCGTTGCAACAAATCTGTAGCACTGCACACAACACAAACTTTTTTCTTTTCAATTCTATCTCTTTCTTTAGTTATGAATTTGGTTTTCTCTGTCTTTATAGTTGCAAATTTTGAATTCAAAAACAAAAAAACAGAACGAACCTTGAAGACTTGACATATTTCCGATCTCTTCAGGAATTTCACCGGTGAAGCTGTTAACATCAAGATAAAGATCAGCAAGTTCATTCAAACTTGAAATCTCTCTAGGAATCTCTCCAGACAAATTGTTGTAATGCAAGTACAGTCCCGATAGACATTTCAGCTCTGCCACCGCCGGCGACACCTTGCCGGAGAGTCCACGTCCTTGCAACGATATGTTGGCCACTTTCCGGTGCTCGTTGCAGGCTACGCCGACGAACTTTCCGCCGCAAGGGTCGCCGTCGATGGTCCAAGACCTCAATACTCTGTTTTCTGGGTCTAAAGATGCCTTCAGCTCCATCAGTGCTTTCACTTCGGAATTTCCATAAACAAGCTGTGCACATGATAATGCAATTACATACAACATAAAAATGGCGGAATTAACGAACCCCATGATTGTTCTTCTTGGAGACTTCTTGTGATTCAACACCCTCTGTTTCATCGTTCTATGAGGAACCCATTTAGTTTCAGAGCTTCCCCCCCCCCCCCCCC
>QLSR01000387.1:84498-186249 GCA_031780015.1 Citrullus colocynthis | reverse complement strand
TTTTTTTTTTTTTTTTTTTTTTTTTTGTAGCTTCTTCTTTCATTATTTGATGGGCACCTCTCCCTCGAGTGAGTCTGATTTCTCTTCCCCTACAATGTAAAGAGTTAAAAGAAGGTTAAATTCTCCGTTTGGCATGTTACCCAACACTCCTAATCAATTTTCCAGAAACTTCCTTCTCTAATTATGATTTTTTTAAAAAAAAAAAAAATTTATCGAAAATAAGAAACAAGAAATAGAGAAAGTCACTCGTATGAACACTGTCAAACAGTCTTTTGCTAGTTTGTCTTAAGCCAGCTAAGCTAAAGACGAACGAACCAAAGATTGGAAAGAAAAAGTATATATACTTTTATTTTATTCAAAATTATATTGTGCGTCGCTCTTTACACTCTGTTTCCTGACTTATGGAATCTCCAGTCAATTTGACATAATATTTGGCCCATAAAGGTTAAATTTGTGATTGATTATTTGGCCCACAAAGGTTAAATTTGTGATTGATCAACCATTAAATTAAAGGTTTAATGTTCAATTTTCATCGATATTTCCATCAATAACATCAACAGGAAGAGTAAATCAACATTTTCATTACATCATAAAAAAAACAAGAACAATTTTAAATATAGTATAGATAGTCTAATATGTTAACTTATTTAAAAAGTGTAAAATATTTATTCATTAGATTGGACTTAATAAACTTTTACCAATTTGGTCTGGATTTTTTCCTCTGATTCAACCTGCTCTCTCCTGAAGGCACATGATCAGCCACATGGGAAAGAAAAATAGACTTTTATCTCTTTAATAAAGATAAAGACTTTTTTTTCTCTCCATAATTGAATATTTCATATGCTCTTCTTTTTCCATAAAACAAAGAACAGCTTGGGTCAGATGCATACTTTAATTACAATACAATTCAAAGTTTTGAAAAAGAGAATCAATATACAAGAATAGCCAATTCAATATAACGAGAAATAATTGCCCTTTTTCTGGGAGCATCAACTTTTACGAACCCGTAAGACGTTTGATGTTTCTTAACTAGCTTAAGACCTATCAACCTGAGCATTGTTCGTTAAACAAAACATAAGGTAACCAACTAAATTGGTCAAAGAAATAAGCAGCACACAAGATTTGAACTGAAATAGCTAGCAGATAAATCCCCTTCGGTGATTCTGGATCCTCAAGCAAATGAGAAAAGAGTTTCACTAGAAGTGAAAATAAACCCAATCACATGCCACTTCTACATCTTCCATGATGAACAATAATCAAAATATAGGTTAAACAACTGGGAAAAGAATTTTAAAGACTCAGAGGAAAACTACAAAAGTACCTTCCAATTGAGATTGATTAGAAAAGTTGAACAAAAGCCATATGAAGGGAAGTGTTTTTGCTCGCATTACACCATAAAACTCTTAACTTCGCCAAGAAAAGAGAAATTCGTAAAATATGTAAAAGAAAAGCTATATTGTATAAGATCAGAGCTAGCTAAGGGTTACACCATGAGAGGCCAGAAATCTTGAGTTAGATCCAGCTTAAGCAAAAAGAAAAGTGGAGGAGAAGTTGGTTGACACATGATGAGAAGGGAGAAAGAATTCAACATCAATACCTTCCAAGGTTTGGAAACCACAAAAAGTAGTTTAAAACTCTGTGTGTGCGTGTGTGGTGGGAGTGGTTTCCAGTCCAAATACTCCTGGTCAGGCTGTCATGAAGTATGGGATTGAAGCTAAGATGCTAAGTCCAGAATTTTCACGGGGAAGTCCTCGAATAATCAAGAATCCACCCTCTATATTTAAATTTTGATCAATGGTAAATAAGTGATCATTAAATTTAGAACTAGAGATCTCCAGTTGGTCTAACAACACAAAACTGAAGCCTTTATACCTGACTGGAGTATATCCATCAACGTAAGAGTCATTCACATGATCCAACAGCCCAGCACTATTTCTTGACATCCATAAGACGCAGATAATGTTTTACAAGATATTCTTCATGTTTTACATAACAAATAACAATGCCTCCAATTTATGTACATCTCCCCCTATGTTTGAAGACACCTTGACTCTACTAGCTATAAGGTCAGGAATCAGGACTAATTCCTTTTAAGTACAAGGCTTACCAAAAATTTTAAAGCAAGGACTCTATTTGAATTTCTTTTCCGTCTATCTACTTAAAAGATCCTTGAGTTTGGTCATAAAACATGGCTATAACCCTCCAAAGCGTGTGCTTTTACAAGGATAAGGATAACAGACTCTCATAAGTGCTTTTACAAGGCATATGAAACAACATGCTAGGAATGGAACATTCCAAACAGCTACATGTTAAACTGCACCACAAACCTCACCGCAGTATCCAATGAAAACAACTTAGAACCTTCAAAATCTGTTTCATTATAAATAGAAGGAATGCACAGATTTCCAACAGAGGGCCAAACCACGGTCCTGTGGTGAATCAGTACTAAAACATGCAAACTACAATGTTTCCTCAGAATCCATAACAAAAAAAGAGTGTTAGAAAAGCTAAATGGTAAAGGAGAACACAGAAGGTTTACAACTGACTTCCTGCAGCTTCATAGCCTTACAGCTAAAAACTTTTCAGAACCTTACAGAAGGTATAGTATCTCGAATACAGAAAGGTGTAGGTTTTAAAGCATATATGCACCCACCCACGCGTAGGAGATCCCTTCTACAACAAATTCAGAGGGATCTACCTTGAGTAAACTAATTTTCCTTTTGAAGAAAACAAAAGTATATAGAATAAAAATGGAGTCTAGAACCAACCTTTAGATGCAAATTTGTTTACTCAATTCAATGCATTAGATACTCTTACAATCGTAGCAATGAATCCTTCCTTACTCATCTTAAACACATACAATATAGTTAATCCCAAGACATCTAAAAATATATCAGGAGGATTTAAAGATTTAACATATGCACGTCAGGTCTTTAATCTCGTGAGGCTAATATGGAAAGATAAGGCTAAACCAAATGAAACAAGAGAAGATTAATTAATCTTTCAAATCTTACAAATTAAACAAGCCATGGTGAACATAAAGACACCATCTCGATCTCTCTAACTTAAAGACCCCCAAGAAACAACCAGTGCGAGGCAATAAATCGTGGGAGAAGCTACTCATTTTTTTGCACTTCAAGCTAAGAAACACATACAAAACACCAAATTCTAAGTTACCCAGAAAACCACAGTTTTCAATACACCTCGAATCCATCCAGACATATCTCATCATAATCCTAAATCTTTCCAAATAATATTAGCATTACTTGGGAAAGTATGCGAACATCACCCGCATCCATCCCACCAAAATCCAACCAAGTCTTGTAATCTGAAACCAATTAACAGAAATTGGAAAGGGGAAAAAGAAAAGAGAAAGAAACAACAACAAAGATCACCACAAATTACTTCAGAAATCATTCCAGTAAAGCACAGAAAACCAATTTTGCATTACTTCCCTCCTCATTTGGCCACCATTCGAGCAATGAAATCTTCATACCGAATTCTTCCATCGGATCCAACCTCAACTTCTCGAATCCACTCATCGAACTCCGACGGCTCAAGCTTCTCACCTATACTCGTCAAAATGTGTCGGAGCTCCGACACGAGGACATAGCCGGTGTTGTCCTTATCGAGAACCTTAAAGGCGTCGCGAAGCTGGCGATCGAAGGGCTCAGGCTTCATGTGCTTGGACATGATCTCAAGAAAGCGATTGAAATCAAAAGGAGCAGTGAGATTCTCCTCGGCGATAATGGCTTTGAGTTGGGCTTGAGTGGGGTTGCCGCCAAGGGAACGCATTAAAATCCCAAGCTCCGATGGGGCGATCCGGCCATCGCCGTCGGTATCGAAGAGGGTAAAGGCCTCTCTCATGGAGGATTTCTGATCATCGCTTAGATCTTTCCCCATCTCTCGTTTCGATTTAGGTTTGAATCTTCAAAGAGCTTTGATTTCTCTTTTTCTTTCTTCTTTTCCCTTTCCCTTTGACGCTCGCCTGAGAGTGGGAGGAAACGTTTCTTTTTTTTTTTTTTTCTATTTTTTTATTTTTTGTGTTTTATCTTTGGATTGGATTTTGTTTAAAGAAACGGGAAAACGGAAATTAGGACCCAAAAAATGAAAAATTAATAATAAATAAAGCTTGGCTGTGGTACGGCCATTCTCATTTAAAAATTAAAACAAATGAAACAAATGACGTGTTAATTAATGCTGAAAACGGAAAACAAAAATGTGAAAATAGTTCTTATCTTTTTTCTTTTTTTTTCAGTTTTAGCAATTATTCTATAAGATTATTGAGATTAAAATCTAACCATATAATTGATTAATAAATAATTATGATAGGTCTAAAAATAATTTCGTTTTTAGTTTCATCCATTCCAAATTTAGGTTGGTTTTTTCTCTATGGATTTCACAGTTTTTCATAAAATTTAATTTTTAATCAGATTCAAACAAATAAAACAAATTTTAAAAAATTATCTTTAATATGTAGTTTTCAAAAGTTGGCTTAGTTTCTAAAATTATTGGTAGAAGTGAATGACAAAAAAGAAATTTATAAGTGTGAGAGTAGTGTTTATAAACTTAATTTTGAAAAGTTGTTATCAAATGTCTCACAAATCTTTAGTATGGTTTATTGGAAACTATGAAAAAAATTAATCTATCTTTTTGACAAATAACACAAAAAGTTGATCAATTGTTTTTTTTATCTCTCTTTATAATTTCTCACATCCCGTGGTGTTCTTTGAAATTTCTAGAAGTTATTCCAAATTGGTCTAAGTTTGTGTCTTTGATATCCAGATAGTGATAGGCAAGCAACTATTGGAATAACACAAAAAATTGTACAATGAAAAATCTCGACAATGAAAATATGGCTACTTTTTTGTGGAATTATCATAATAATTGATTTAGTAGAGTCAATAGATAATATTGTGAATACGTCTAGAAAAGGCACAACTAGAGAGTTAGTTGGAATTTCATTGAGTAAAGAAATAACTCAAATTAGTTGCAAGATATAGGTTTAAAGGGCAAGTTGATCTCTATAAAGCTTGATGAGCACTACACTGAAAACTTTCTATACATTTTCATTTTACTAGTTTTTAACACGTGTCTTGCACGTGACGTTTCCATTTTATTTTATTTTATTAAATTAAGATTATTTTCATTTTATTTCAACATAAAATATTCAGTTGGTTATATATACAACAATTAATATAAATTATTCATAAAGTAATGTGTTTTTTTTAAACAACATAACTTCACAATGTGACAAAATACTACTTCCTCATTAGAATAATAAATGACGTTATCATGATTGGTGACCATTATCCAAATATTGACACACACAAAACTTGGTTTGTCAATATGGTTGGAACAAGTAACAAGTGGTTGTGTTCAAATTGTTTCCATCTTGCATTTTGAATAAAAAATGAGTATAAGAAAAAAAAACACCCATGTAAAAACTTAGGTTGCTATATTAGTAATCACTAACGTAATAACAAGATTTTATCAGGAATGGAATACATTTTTTCGGTAGAAAAGAAATGTTATATTAGAAATGTAATTCCTAAAATTTAAAGTTGTTGTATAAAAATTGCGAGTATTTAATTTTTTTAAGACATATTTTTATGTAGTTTTTATTTTGTTAATTTAAAATGGAGATAACAAGAAATATAATCATTTAAGGGGAAAAAACTACATGTTGAATGAGAATATTTGAATAATTAAAATTTGTCATATCATCACAACAAAAACTAAGTTTATTAAATTTTGAACCAATTAAAAATAATATAGTGTCCTAAATCAAAATTTGGAGAAAAATAGGTGGCAAACTAAAAATGTCACATGTCTCCTTTTTTGACTATCTAATCACAACGATAGACTTATCGAATTCAATGGTGATTAAATTTGGACAATGGCTCGATAGGAGCCTAAAATTTGGACAGTGACTCAATAGGGGCCAAACATTATGAATTGAATCGAGTCGAATAATTAAAGACGCTCGAGTCCAAAATTCCAATCTTATTTAAGCCCATAGTTGAAAATTGGCTAAATAAAAGATTGAGCCTAAACCCATCTTTAGGGTCAAGCACAAGTCCAATTGTTGGGCCCAAAAGTTAATTTGGTTCAAGTTGTACTAGTACTGCTTCAGAGGTTTTTCGTTTGGATTTTGGAGATATGGAGGACGAGGATGCCAACAGTGTGGATACAGAAGTTGATATTTACTTATTGGAGTCTCGTATTAAACTTGAGGAGAATTTTGATATCTTAGATTGGTGGAAAGAAAATTCTTCTGGATATAAAGTTCTTAGCAAGGTTGTACATGATCTTTTAGCAATTTCAATATCCATAGTTGCTTTTAAGTCTGCATTCAGTACTAGTGGGAGAGTAATTGATCCTTTTCGTTTTATGTTAGCTTCAACCACAGTTGAGGCACTTGTGCACAACATTGGTTTCGTCCAAAAGCAATTAGCATTAATCTTCAAAGCTACTTGGAGGATATTGTAAATGTTGAAGAAGGTCATTAGTTTCTTTTAAACATTTTTTTTAGACTCCAAAATTCAAATATGTCATCTATATAATTATTATGTTAACATTTCCACTTTTTTTTTTAGACTTTAAAACATATTCAAAGACAAAACAACAAGGAAAAGAACGAGAAGAAGAAGGTGGCTTAAAGTTTGTAGTACTTTTCAAAGTGGTAGTTTGTAGTGGACTTGAACTTTTATGTTATTGTAATATTGTTCGTAGAACAAGAACTTTTATGTTTGGATTGGATTTTGAACTTTTAGTTGCTTGAAAAATGAAATAGCGAAGCCAACCAACTATTGTTTTTGTTTAGTTGCTTGGATTTTATTCATATTGGATGAATAGTTTTTTCTAAATAATCTTCCATAGATATGTAATTAGTTATATATTGAGAATTTTGAAGTATAGGAAATACGAAAGAAAAAAAAAGCAAAACCGCGAAACCGAACTGAACCGATTTCAAATATGCGATTTGGTTTCATATAATTTCTAAACCAATTTAAGCGGTTCGGTTCAGTTTCAGCCCAAACCAAACCGACCGAACCACAAAAACTCCTAACCATGAAACTATAAAAGAAGGCCCATCCTTGCAAAGCTAGGGTTTTTGTGAGGCTCGTCGATTACCAGTTGAGGCCATAGCCAGTTTCTGAAGCTGAGACAGCTTTCGAATCCCCTCCATAGTCGTCTATAATGGGGCGTATGCACAGCAGAGGGTCTGTTCATCTTCTTCTCTCTTTTCCATCTTGTTATTCCTCCGATTCAATAACTCAATCCTTCTTCTCATTTGCGATTGCAGAAAAGGTATTTCGGCTTCAGCATTGCCGTACAAGAGGACTCCACCGAGTTGGCTCAAGATTTCTACTCAAGATGTAAGTCCCTTTCACCTAAAGTATTTAAGCTGCGACTTAGTTTGATTGGTACGAACAGTTCTGGAATGTGTGTTGTGTGTGTGTTGATTAGGTTGAGGAAAACATCTGCAAATTTGCGAAGAAGGGTTTGACTCCGTCTCAGATCGGTGTCATTCTTCGTGATTCTCATGGTATTGCTCAGGTTAAGAGCGTTACTGGCAACAAGATCTTGCGCATTCTTAAAGCTCATGGTATTTGTTCCTCTTGTTCCTCAATTCAAAATTTTATGTTATATGAACTGAATATGTCTTAATATATCAGTTTAAGCTTTTAGCCGTAGTGGTAATTGAATTTGTGTTTTTTTTTATTGATGGCTGTGATTTGGATTACTTTCAATAGGGCTTGCTCCGGAGATTCCCGAGGATCTTTACCATTTGATTAAGAAGGCCGTCTCGATTAGAAAGCATTTGGAAAGGAACAGGAAGGACAAAGACTCAAAGTTCAGGTTGATTCTTGTGGAGAGCAGGATTCACCGACTTGCCCGCTACTACAAGAAGACCAAGAAGCTCCCACCTGTTTGGAAATAGTAAGTGGTCACTGATTTGTTTCGTTGTAGTTTATTTTGTTATCTATATTAGATGGTGATGGTTTTAAGCTTTGTTGTTACCAATTGTTAGAGTGGATTTAAATTTCCTCGCTTTATGCAAAGTATTGTACAGCTTAGGTCCTATTTGATAGCGATTTAGGCTCCGTTTGGTAACCATTTGGTTATTGATGCCATTTGGTTATTGATTTTTTGTTTTTGATAATATCCTATAGATACTACTTTCGCCGCCAAATTTCTTCATTCTTTATCTACTTTTTATCGATGGTTTAAAAAACAAAGCCAAATTTTGAAAACTAAAAAAAGTAGCTTCTAAAAATTTGTTTTTGTTTTTTAAATTTGACTAAGAATTCAACCAATGCAAATCATGGTAGAAATAGGAAGGAAATAGACTTAATTTTCAAACCAAAAACCAAAAAACGAAACAGTTACCAATGGTGCTTTAGTTTTTCATTTTTAGTTTTTGATAATTAAGCATCTAACCACCTCTCCCACCTCAAAATTTCTTGCTTTGTTATCTAATTTTTACAAATTATGCATATAAACATATCTTCTACATCTAAAAAAGTAGTTTCTAGAAACTTGTTTTTGTTATTAGAATTTGGCTTAGAATTCAATAACTCTTATACTCAAGAAAGATGCATATTGTTGTAAGAAATTTAAAGGAAACAAATATAATATTCAAAAGCCGAAAACAAAAAACAAAACGGTTACCAAACAGGGTCTTAGTGAATCACATTAAAGGAACTAGTACTTTTTACTACATCTGTTATTTGAAGTTTAGTTCGTAACTTGCAACTATCATCCTTCCTCCCCGGTGATTGATTGGTTGGTTTTTTTCTATTTTGTTTCAGCGAGTCAACTACTGCTAGCACGCTTGTTGCCTGATTTTGTCGACTGCTGCAGTTATGGGCGATTAAGCTCTTTTTGTTTACTCTATTCCATGTAAGGTATTTCCATTCTGTGGTTCTAGATTAGACATTGAATTGTTCCAAGGTATCACAGAAACATAATGCTAAATTTTGGTCATTCTCATAGTGATTTTGTAGTTTCTTCCTTCGCTAATTTGGACATGATAATTTTTCTGTGTTAATTATAATTGATATTCCTCTGAACTTAAGATTGAACATATGGTTTCTGAAGCATTTTGCACCATGTTTCCCCTGCATAAGTATGCTACTTGGCGTACTTAAATTTTCAAGCTTAGTGTGGGATTTTTAATGTGTCTATATCTTAATAGTTCTGATCCTGTGATGAATAAAGATGATTCATAACTAACTCAATATATGATATATAAGAGGAACTAGTTTTTGATTTCTCAAACATCGGCCTTTTGGGATTGGGTGGTTTATAAGTTGTAACTACACTGCACCTTGTCTTGTGGCACTCGTGGGGGAGGCATGTCCTAAGCACTAGTATGTTGTTTATGTCATGGTTAGGGGCGTGTTTTAATGTTGTCACAGAGGATGTTGTCTTCCAAATAAGCTTGTTCGTGAGGTGTGTTGAGACATTCATTCAGGTTCCCATACTCTTCTTTAGAGGTTGTGGGCCTAGGATTAGATTGGTTAGTATGGTAAGTTTGAGTCTATGCACTTAAAAAGTCAATCAATCCGAAGAGGTCTCAGTTATCTTTTTGGTTGTTGTCATTTGCATTGTATTGCAATGGCTGATAGATATTAGTGTTTTAATAACTAATAAGAACCCTTTGAGGTGACTATATTGGGGTAGGGAGGGGATTTGAACCACCTTTTAAGAGAGGCTACCAACTTCTTAACTTTATGTTTATGTTTTTTGTTACCTATCAATTCTTAGCTGCCTTCGTAGTCACAAATTTTTATCTGATGAAATATTTGTTTGTAACTTTAATTTCATTTGGAGTTGTTTGGCCAAAGGAGTTGGGGTGTTTGAATCCATTGCTATTCTCCAACACCTCATAACTAGGAGAGCCTGTTTAGTAAATTGCATGAATTTAAAGCTTTAGCTTGTGAAATTTCACATTATTTGAAGAAAAATTATTTTAAAGGACAAAATTGTTAAAAAGTATTTATAAATAATAATAAAATATAACAGTCGACATAGTATATCGTGATAATTGTGATGTGATCTATGATAGATAGATATATTTTTGTTCATTTTTCTATATTTAAAAATAGCTCTTATTTGAACTCAGTAAAAACATGTTTATTTTGCTTGGGTTCATTTAATTTTAACTTTTATCTTATAAACTTTTGATTAAATAATGTTGTGTGTTTAATTTAATGAATCAGTTCGATGTTACCCATGAAATGATTTTAATTTTGTACAACACTTTGAATCCATTCAAATTTATGATTTTATATTGATATGTCTACTTTATAATATTTTAAAAAGTAATTCTAATGTATACTTTTTAGAGGTTTTTGGAGGGATAATCCAATTTTAGAAAGTATTAATGTTGAATCTTAAAAAACGTTTGAAAACTAACATTTTGCTAATATCAATGAGTATCATTGCAAACTAACATTTTACTAATATCAAAGAGTATGATTGCGTTAGAGATGTCTCTAGAGTTTAATATAATATTAATTTCAATTGAGTTTTTATAAAAAAAATATTGATACAGAAGAGACTAAATTCAAGCATTTTAATGGATAAGACTAAATTCAAAGAAAAAATACACGTTTTTTAAAAATAATGTTATATCAATAAGTAACTACAAAAGTAGGATAATAAATTTGTGTGTTTTGTGTGTGGGTCTAAGATTTTCATGTGGCATGCAAATTGTGGATTCTCCGATGTGAGAGATTTTAGTTTTTTCCTACTCACAATCAGTCTTGTCTCTCTCGTTTTCTCTCACTTTTGCTTTTGTTCTTGCTTGCTTATCCACGATTTACATGAAGGGACTTCGTTCTACGATTTCGCTATCCTATTTTTGTCAATATTTTCAATTGAACTTTATTTTTGTCATTATTTATTAAAATAATATTATTTTTAGAAAACGTCCCAAAACATTATATACTTCACTATATAATACTATTGTTAATTTAAATAAATTGCAAAATAAAATTACTTTTTTTGTTTCTTTAATTAAAAGGGGTTATTTTAAAAATTGATAAAAATCAATCTATACTCTAAGTACTAGGGGTTGTACCCATTTATCCTACACTATAATAGTGAATCAATTCAAATATATTTTTTTTTTGGAAGAATCAATTTAAATATTTAGTTAGTTATTTTTACTTGATTCCATTTAAAATCACTCAAACTTAACTGCAAGATAATTTATTATGTAATTATTTCTAGACAACCAAAGAAAAATAAAGGAAAACAAACAGATAAAAATCACTTGGATTTAATTAAAACTAGCTACTATTTATTTGATTTCCATATTCATTCATCATTCTTTTACACGTGTAAAAGCTATACAAAATTCGAATAGAAGAACTATATCGATTGAAAGTTTATAATTTAAATTGATATGGTTACTTGTTCGAGATCTTAATTTATATCATCTCTAAAGTTTAGTAATATAATTTTTTTTGGTAAAAGAATTGTTTCTTCCATCAATTTTTTTTAAGTTAAATTAAAAATTTAGTTTCTGTAGAGAAAGATAGAATTTAGTCAGTTTAAAAATTATAATTTAATTCTTATAGTTTTGTAAAACTTAATAAATAATTTCTATAGTTTAATTAAATTTCAATAACTAATCTACTCTAAAAGTTTTTAGGATGGTTTTATCAAATTATAAGAACTAAATTCTAATTATAAACTATAGAATTTATAATTTAATGTATATAATTGTTTAGCAATATGTTGTGTGCAAAAAAAGCCACGTAAAAGTAGCCCAAACTTTATTTGAAATTGGGCTTCTTCTAATTTGGGCACTCGATTGAGTGTGCAGCAACTAAATCCACCGATATGCAGTGCATTCTTACGCGCCGCCCTACAAAGCCCCGCCACCGCTCACCTCCAGAGACTCCCGCCGTCAAGCGCCTACTGGCCGATTCTTCTGCTACTCGCTCTTGTATTCTGGAGGTTAGTTTCATCTCTTCTTTACGTTGCTCCTTCGTACTCATCCTCGGAATATGTAGAAAGAGATTCTCGCCATGATAGCGTTGGTTAGATTTCGGAATTTATCGTACAAATTCCGAAACGAAACTGATTTAATTAGATGTTTTCATTCCGGAACGAATCTGAAATCCAATTCTCCGGATTCTTCCTCCTCTACCGTTGCTATTTTCTGGGATTTGGATAATAAACCACCGAAATCGTTACCGCCTTACGAAGCTGCTGTTAAGCTCAAGGCTGCAGCAGCTTCCTTCGGCGCGGTTCGGTACATGGTGGCGTATGCGAATCGGCATGCGTTTAGTTATGTGCCGCAAGTTGTTAGAGAGCAGAGAAGAGAGAGGAAGATGCTTAATCAATTGGAGAGTAAGGGTGTGATTAAATCGATTGAGCCATATCTGTGTCGTGTTTGTGGGAGGAATTTTTATACGAATGAGAAGTTAGTGAATCATTTTAAGCAAATTCATGAGAGTGAGCATAAGAAGAGGTTGAATCAGATTGAATCTGCGAAGGGTAGTAGAAGAGTGAAGTTGCTAGCTAAGTATTCGACGAAAATACAGAAGTATAAGAATGCTGCTAGGGATGTTTTGACTCCCAAAGTAGGATATGGTTTAGCAGATGAGTTGAAGAGGGCAGGGTTTTTTGTGAAGACTGTGTCGGATAAGCCTGAAGCTGCCGATGTAGAACTGAGAAACGACATGGTTGAGATTATGGATAGGAAAAGAGCAGAGTGTTTGGTTCTTGTATCAGATGATTCTGATTTTGTGAATGTTTTGAAGGAGGCCAGGTTGAGATGTCTCAGGACAGTTGTTGTAGGGGATTTCAATGATGGGCCATTGAAGAGAAATGCTGATACTGGGTTTTCTTGGAAGGAGATTTTAATGGGGAAGGCTAAAAAGGAGGCTGTGTCTGTTGTTGGAAAATGGAAGGATCGGGATGTTTTGAAGAGATTGGAATGGACATACAATCCTCAGTTGGAGAAGAAAGTGTTTGGTTTAGATGATATAGGCGGGGATGAAGATGTTGAAGAAGGTTCTGTTAATGGGGGACTTTGTAAGAATATGCAAAATGATGACAGGGGTGCTTGGTGGGATCTCAGCTCTGATGCTGATACTGAAACTGTTTCCCCACCATCATGGAAATGACTTAACTGTAGCATGTATCCTTGGTTTTTGAATTGCGTTCTCTCTATAATTTATACAAGTTATGATTCAAATTCCCTTGTGTTCGCTTCTTTCTTTTCTGGAACTTTTTGAATTGAGGACATGGGTGATATAGTTCGTTTATATTGTATAAATGAGTTCACAACAGAAATCAAATGTCAGATTGGATTTGTATAGATATGATTATATGGTTTGCATTTGATGATAATAAGAAAATAGGCTTTGCATTAGTAGACTCCTTGCAAGCGTATTTCTACCAAAAATAGTTCTACCAATACCATAGCCTGTTGCTTCATCTTTAGTTGAACATTACCCTGGAACTTAATCTTGGACATTACACTAAAGTTTGAGTGAGTTGAAAGTGTTTTCCAACCTGTTAAAATTCGTTTAATAAATTTTAGGATTTTGTTAGATAAAGTAATTTTAAAAATTCAAAGAACCCTGAAAACTTGGTGCTTTGAGAACCATTATTAGATATCTTCCAAACCCATTTTTTGGTTAGAGAAATTGAAGGCTAATGGTATGCTATTCATAAAGTTTATCCAGGAAACAACAAACCTGGAAAAAGAAAGGTTAATATCTTTGCCTACTCAGTAGTAATGTTAGACCATACAGGTTACGGATCCTTCACAATCAAAGAAACATACTTGTAGAGGGCGTTCCAACTTCCAAAATCTTGTTTGTAACTTCCATGACATGTTTATTCAAAGTACAGAGTGAATCATATGCAAATGCAATGACTGAACTTGTTTACGATTGCCTGAAATACAGTGGCATGAAGTTTTCAAGAATTGTCATGAGTTCAGAAATATGGGCAAATACATCCTCCTACAACCAACTTGAGTATAGAACTGAATGACTAACCAGAAACTTGCTAGAACTTTAATATGTATTGTCGTGAGTATTAGTTGGGGGTCAGTTCAATATTCAGATAATGGGACACAGGTCTTACATAAACAGAAGCCATTTCATAAATTGCTACCTTATTCAAGATGATAAGTTAAGTCCACCAACCGGTCAGCATGTTTCATTTCTCTCAGTCATGAATTCTAAAGCCTCAACAGAATATAGTCCTTAGGAAAAATACAGAAAAAGAACAGAACCAATGAAGCAAAATGTGGGACAGCTATGAAAAGAGGCTTCTAGTCCTGCTGACAGAAAATGGCAATGAAGAGCATAAACCAAATGTAATGCAGGAGGAGGTGCTGCTTCTTTGAAAGCACGATATGACTAAAAAATGCAGCAAATTATCAAAGACCGATGATCAGTGGACACAAACAACATTAATTGTGAAGAATCTAAATATTAGAGAAAGCCCGGGCAATTCTTTTCTTGGAACCAGAATAGTAATCCTGGTACCAATTCACAAACTTCTCCAGTCCCGTTCGGAGATTGGTAGTCGGCCTGTAACCAAACTCCTTATGAGCCAAACTAATGTTGGCATGAGTGAACATAACATCCCCATTTCTGGGCATTGGCAGAAGTTTCTTCTTTGCCTTAACTTTCAACAGCTTCTCTAGTATGGAAACAAGCTCACTCACTGGTACTGGTGATGTGTTTCCCAGATTGAAAATCCTCAACTGTGCAGGCTTCTTCTTCTTCCCACCACTCCCTGTACTCTTTTTAGCAGTATCCAGAGCCCCTAAACACCCTTTCACTATATCATCAATGTAAGTAAAATCTCTAGCAACTGTCCCATGATCAGGGGCTTCATAGATTGTTATTGGTCTCCGCTTAAGAATATCCTTGGTGAAAAAGAAATACGCCATGTCAGGGCGACCCCAAGGTCCATAAACAGTAAAGAATCTCAAACCGGTGATTGAAAGCCCGTAAATATGGTTGTAAGTATGAGCTATCTCCTCCCCAGCCTTCTTTGTAGCAGCATAAAGACTTGCTGGTTGATCAGTTCGATCCTTTTCTGAAAAGGGTATCTTAGAATTCAATCCATAGACTGAGCTAGAAGATGCCCAAACAATGGCGGGCTGTGGATTTGCTGACTTACAGGCTTCCAGAAGGTTCACAAACCCAGCAATATTGCTGTGGACATAAGAACCTGGGTTCTTCATTGCATACCTGACTCCAGCCTGAGCAGCAAGGTGCATAACATGGGTGAAAGCCACAACATCGAAGAGCTTACGAAGCAGTTCTGAATCGTTAATATCTCCTTCTACAACAAACACACCAGCGCGATCGAGAAGCTTCCGCCGAGCTCTTTTAAGCTGTGGATCGTAGTAGTCATTGAAGTTATCGAGTCCAAGAACCCCATCGCCTCTTCGTTTCAGAGCAATTGAGACATGGGTTCCGACGAAGCCAGCGGCGCCGGTGACGAGAACGGTGAGACCAGACTCAGTTTGAGCAGAGCGGCTAACCTTTTTCTCCCAATTATGGCCGCCCCACGAGTCCCCACCAAGGGCTCGGCGAGGTGAGGCGGAGGATGAAGGAGGGGAGAGGAAGAAGAAACAGATAATGAAAATCAAGAACAAGAAGGACCATAGAGTGAGCCTGGAAATGGCAGAATGAACCCTCAACCGGTGAATGTAGGGCAACGATTTCTCCGTCTTGAACTTCCCCGGCGTTGATGGTAAGTTATCGATGTGGGAAATGGTCTTCTGTTGTGACATTGGCCAAAATGAAAGCGTCTTGAATCTCAAATTGGGAGTTGGGGTTGGAAATTTATGGGGTAGAAAGTGTTTGGGTGGTGAGAAAACAAAAGGGGTTTCTTGGAATTCAGAATGAAGGGTGGGTTTTCATCGCCATTATCGAATGGGTTGGTTTTTCCTGGAAGTGGAAGATTTGATTTGGGTGTTGGTGGGGGAAAAGGAAAGGGAAAGAAAAAGAAAAGGAAGGAGAAAAGGGGGAGTGAATGAGAAGGAAAGGGTTGGAATAGTGACGATAGAAACAAACCGTGAAGGCTTATTTGACTTATTGACCAACTGCTTGACTTTTTCAATTGAAGGGTGTGGATTTTTCTTGGAGATTCGAAAATCCATCCCATTAAGGTAACACTTCCTCACTCTTTGCAACTTCCCATGTATTTTCCTTTCACTCACTATGGTAATTTTGGTTTCATTAGGTTAAAATATGATGGCTTGTTCATTAGGTAATTTTAGAGTCGAGAAATAGTCTCCCGAGTGGTTGTTGGAAGCTCAATGCAAATGCCTTGTAGTGGGTTGTTCTTGACTCTATTTATACTAGGCTAAAAAAGTTTTCATCAGGAAGTGACCTATCAAGATGCTGAAAGAGAGAGAAGTGTATTCAAGTTGACTTAGCATCCTTCCTCATGATGAGAGGGGAGTGATGTCAACCCCTGATTGTAGAGTCTAATTTGACAGATATCATTAGTACCCTTAACGAGACAAGTCGATTTGTTTGAAACCAAGAATGTGTTTTTTTTTTTTCTGTAAGTGTTCATGTAATTTTGTTGCCCACTCTCCAAGAGGTGTTACTGCAAATCTTTTTGATCCCAAGCTCCATCCTCTAAGGAGGAAATTCGTGTTGCCTATTGAGAGACTGAGTATCCATAGTGGGTGTGTTCTCTTTTTAATGAGGACTTTGTGTGTTGTTAGTGTTGTTTAGTAATGATTTTTTTTTAAAAAAGACCAACATTTACCCTTGAACTTCCTTACATGCTAGAGTCAAATTAAGATTTTGATTTTTTACTCTTCGACTTTTAATGCACACGATCAAATATTGAATATGTCCATTATAATTCACCTGTTTGTACAAAAATTTAATCATAGTATTATCTCTCTCATAAGACCCATCAGTACACGTCTTTTGTAATTTATGGGACATGTGGAACTATTACTTTTTAATAATGATTCTTGTAATAAAAGCCTAACATTTGAAAACATATATACTTTTTAATAATGATTCTTGTCATAAAAGCCTAACGTTAGAAATTTTGCACCACTTATTAGTCTGATATGAAGTTCAATTCTTTAGAAGTCGATAAACTTTGAGATTAGTGATCATTTAGTCTCTTAGTGTTCAAAATTACAAATTTAATTTTTTCATATGTAATTTTTTTATTTTTATAATTCAAGGTCTTTCAGACACAAAATTAAAAGTTTATAGTTCTATTAGACATAAAATTCAAAATTATATCTAATAGAAGATTTTTTTTTTTAAAAAAATCAAATTTGTCAAAAGCCTATTAGATATAAAATTAAAAGTTTAGTGATATATTAGACATCTCTAAAGTTCAACGACTAAAGAGACACAAATCAAAGTTTCTAAACTTTTATAACATAAAACTGAAAGTTCAAGATTTATTGACAAACCATACAATTATCTCTTTTTTTTTTTTTTTATTTGGCTATATTGATTTCAAATTTTCTCTCGATAGAAGTGCTCGAGTTTAAATTTGTTGGGGTTGTAATGTGTTTGTAATGAGTTGTAATTCCAAGCTCATGTTTGAAGTGAGGGCTTTAAGCTTGGTTTGTAATGCCTATTACATTCTCTTCCCACCATTTTCGACCCAATCCTCTTTTCCACCATTTCATGCTTCACGATAATTCCAACTTCGGTTTAACATTTTATCATAATCTTGATTACATTCTAGTATTTGGAACAGGCCTTTAGTTTGAGTGATATATTCATAAAAATAAAATATGGTAAAAAGACACGTGTAAAATATCATGTTGTGCATGCTTAATTAGGTTGTTGAGGGATGCAGAAGGATGCCTCAGCTATTAGGTATTTAGTTATGATATTGAATCTTCGTTGAGACTTAGATTTAGATCAAGACAAGTGGCTCAAAGTGATCCCACTAATTAGTATATAGTGAGTTGGGGATTAACCAAACAATGACAAACATATTATATTTGGGACTAGAGACAGGAACGGGACTTGTCCCTTTGCTTCCTCCCTCCTCGTTCTCCGTTCATGCCTCGATGTATATAATGTTTAAATTTAAGTTATTATTTTGTAACTTAGATAATATATGGATAATGTGAAATGTTTAAATTATATGCTAAACTATTATGAACTCATTTATGGATAATTATAAAAGTAGGCCACTTGGAGCTCTCCCTTTCAAAACTTTTCTTTTTCGTCACATGTCAATAAAGTTTATCCAAATTTATGGTGCAACTTCCATCTTCGTGGCTTCCCTAAAAATCTTTTAGCCATCAAAATAATTTTCACCACCTCTTGCAATTGCCATACCAATGCCCATGTGCGTTTTGTAAAAATGGTAACATAACATCCTCCATCATGATAAAATAGACATGGAATGAAAATGTATCCTGTCATTTTCTAGAGGAACTTGCCATCTCTCTTAATTAGAGAGAGAGCATTAGCATCCAACTCAAAACTTTGTCATGAAGCTATTCTCTTGAGGAAATTTCCTTTTTCATGTACCCAAATTGTCCTTGCGACATTTATTCTACATGAAGTTTTTCTACTTAGAATCTCTACTAAATTACTCTTAGACTCCACTAGACCACTATCTTGACTTAGCTCTTCAGAACACTGCTACTCGATCTTCCCTTCAAGTAGCCTTCTGTAAGCTATATTGTATCGATACATCTTTGACTTAGACTTGCCAAAAGATAAAGTTGATTATTCCATCAAATTTCTCCACATTAATCTTTACTGGACTTATAATACTTGACATATCTACTTGTTTCCTAGAAAATTTGCAAATGGTAAACAACCTAGATTATCTATAGTATCATAAATTATTTTGAAGGATATTTTTTTATGTGGAAGTTCATACAATGTTGTAACCATAGAGCATACTTGTAAACCAAGAAACTACAAACTTAAAACTCTAATATACTTATTAGGAGAAATTCTCCACTTCTAATGGAAAATTAAGCAGTAAATTATTAACTTCTTAAAAGAATATACCAACTAAAAAACGAGAAAAATAAAAATCACCTACCAAAACGAAATTTATTATGTGAAAAATCAATATAATCACACGTAATTCTCTCTAAAATCACAATTACACATGATTACCCTCTTAAACTTTTGTGTCATTCACACCATTTCTTTCACTCTTCAATTAGAGAATGATAATAATAAAATAAAATAAAATAAAATAAAATAAAATAAAATAAAGTTAGTGTGCGGAAGCTTAAAGTAAATACATCTTCCACAATTTTTTTTATCTAAATAAATTCCTATTCTAATATGAAATATATTAAAATTTCTGTGTTGAGTTATTTTGTTAGAAAATTGTTTTAAAATTCACTTAAAACTTGCCATTCACAAGATAAGTTTTATAGGTCAATTAACATTTGAGTTGCAAGCACATAAGTCCAAATATGTTAATAAATTGATAATTTTGGCTCCGTTATGTAATTATTTTGTTGTTTTTGAAAATTAAGCCTATGAACACGACTTCCACTTCCAAATTTTTTTTTGTTGTCTAGTTTTTACCAATGGTTTAGAAAACCAAACCAAATTTTGAAAACTAAAAAAAGTAGTTTTTAAAAACTTATTTTTGTTTTTCGAATTTGGCTAAGGATTCAACCATTGTAGTACTTAAGAAAGATGCAAATCATTATAAGAAATGTGAACCAAATAAGCTTAATTTTCAAAAACCAAAAACTAAAAATGAAATTGTTATCAAACGAGACCTTAATAATACATATTATCGATTAAATTACAAGGAATTTTTAAGTTTGTATTTCATAGGCTCTTAAACTTTAGAAACAATGTTAATAGGTCTCAAAATTTTAAAGAACATCTAATAAATTCATGAACGTTATAAAGCATCTACCACCGAATCACCAAGCTTTTAATGTTGTGTCAAATAGATTAATAAACTTTCAATTTTGTATACTCAACAGGTTCTAATCATATTCGATATTTTGTTTTCAAATTCACGGATATATTAGACATGAAATTGAATGTAGTTAAAATTCTATTAAACACAAAACTCAATTTATGTCTATTTGGCCAATTATTTTTTTAAATATCGAACATATAAAATATAAAAAAAAAAAACATATTAGATACAAAATAGAAAGTTTAAGAGTCTATATATTTAGACATAAGATTAATATCTTAGGTTCCGTTTAAAAAACTTGTCTTTGTTTTTGGAATTTAGGTAAGAATTCAACTATTTTACTTAAGAAAGATGAAAACTATTATAACAAATTGAGAGAAAATAAGTTTAATTTCTAAAAACTAAAAGACGGGGCCTTAAAGATCTATCCAGTGTAAACTTATTAATCACACAAACTTGAGAGTTCATGATGACTAAACTTGTAATTTAACCTACATTGTTAAAAAAAAATTAAAAAAGAAAAAAAGAAAGAAGAACTTGATTGAGAATTTGTAATAGTAAAATTGAGAATTTAAAATAATAATAATAATAAAGATCAAGCAAATGAAAAGGAGGACTCTTTGCTCCTTTTTGGGTGGAAATGGAGATAATTATAGAGACTTGAAAAGAAGGCAAAGGGCATGAGAATATGGGAAAAGTTATCTTGTTTCCTAATTTAAGTTAGGGTTGTCTTAGTTTGTGTATATTATTATTATTATTATTATTATTATATACAAGAGGCAAACAAAAACAACCACCCACCAAAATTACTTTCATCATCAAAAACAAATTTAAAGAATGGGGAAAGGGTATTTAAGAAAATAAGAAGCATTTGATGATAACATTTTTGTCTTTTTTTTTTCTAAGTTTAGAACATAGTTTCAAAATTTATTACATTGATTAAAAAAAATTGAAGTTTAAAGGTGCCTTTGGGTTAATTTTAGAACAATTAGAGGTCATTTTGAAATAATCTTAACTGGATTTTGTGTTTGGTAAAACAAATGTTGATTTAGTCCATTAAAATTACTTTTGCAACCTACGTTTTAGATTATTGTAAAATCAAATTTTACTTTTCATAAATTTTCAATTTTATCCTTCAAAATTAAGATTTATATTATATATCTAGTATTTTTCTCACATAACCATAATTTTTCATAGAACACAATTATTATTTTTAAATAATACTAGGTTGCTTTTTTAAAAGAAAAATGAAAATTTTTTCCTTCAATAATTAACAATTAATCTAGAGAAAGCATAACATTTTAAATTATTTAAAAAAAATTACAAATTGTGATAGTATGTTTATTTAAATATTATAAATTATTAAAAAAAAGTTTAATTTATATAGTAGGTTTATTTACCTATTATATCTAAAACACAATAATATAAAAGTTATATACCAAATACTGCATATAACTTATTTAAACTACAATTACTTAATCCTATAGTTGATTTTTTTCTTCTAAAAGCACAGTTGTCAATAATTACTTTAAAAATTACAACAATCTTAAACGAAGCCTAAATTTCTATCTCTACAGTTGTTTTACTTAAAAATAAATAAATTTTTTTTTTTTTTTATTGTTGGTCCTTTAGATTTAACTGAGCTTCCATTTAACTTCCTTAGATTTTGAATTAGATATTTAAACTTCTAATATTTGGGATAGTTTTTTTTTTTCTTTTTCTTTTTAATTCTATGGTCAACAATTTTGGTCCTTAAATATTTTATTTATTTATTTATTTATTATTATTTTTTTTAAGTTTTGGCTAGATATGTTCTTACTTTTAAACTAACATGGCATAAATATAATAGTAATAATATGTTGGGACAATTCTCAAAATCATATATATATATATATTTTGATACTCTCTTAATAAAAATATATATTTTAACATTTGTTTACACTAAAGTAAAACTTTAAATAACTAAAGTAAATGTTACATCTAGAAGTCTGGTTCACCCCTTTCACATAGTTGTAAAAATAAAAACAAAAGCAAAAATGAATATGTATAGTAATAAAAACACAAAAAATAAAACTAACAAACTAAATAAAAATATTATCCTCCTTTATCTCATTTTCATATTCATCCCTATCATTATCTCCTAATTTCTTCTCTTTTTCTTTTTCTGCCCCTTCTTAAATTTCCTCCTCCATTCCTTTTTCTTTTCTGTTTTTTCTTGTATTGTTGTGAATTTTTACAAATCCACTGCTTTATTGTTTATCACAGTAAACAAATTTCAATTACTCATCCTAAATCATATCATTCCATATATCTAAATCAAGTAAAGAGATTTGAACGCGGAAATTTAGGGTAGTTCGATCAATCTACATCTACTTTGCAAGCTGAATAATCCTCTATAGGCTAAAGAAACCCAGTAAAATATTGAAGTGTCAAATCAACTTTATGGTTTGTCACCATTTTCGATCAATTAGTATTTTGTTAATGTGTTGTAATCAACCTCTTGTAGTTTGTTAAAGTTTAATATTTACCCTTGGTTATGAGTTATATATTTATTTAAATTTAAGTAACATTCAATGAAATTTAATTTTACAAATATATCAATATCGGTACTACCATAGGGAGTTCATTACAACAATTAACAAACTACAGAAGCTAATTGATCAAATTCGAAGTGTATGGGTGTAATTGTAACAAACCCTATAATTTAAGGGTGGATTGTGCAATTTTACCTTACATTAATTACATTTGTGTAATGTGAATTAAAATCTATAGGGCCATACTCTTTCCAAATCCAATAAAGACAACACCCCACTTTAAATTTCCTTGAAAATTGAGATCAGATTTGACTTTTGAGCCCTTTATACATTATCAAAGTACTTGTGCCCTCTAATTTACACATCAAGTTTGAGATTTGAGTTAAAGACTAATTTACAACTTCTCATTCATATCTATGAACCCTTGAATGCAATATTTGGAGTTGATATGCAATCAAGTGAATCAACTATCTTTTCTGATTGCCTTAAAAATATTAAGGGCTGCCTCTACATTCAAGAGGCAGATTATCCAACCATGAATCATCTAAAACATGAGCTGAGGTTTCGAACTCGGTAGGCCATTCTAAACTCACATCTATATCATCAAATACGACGGGTTTATATTTACCATCCCGAGTCAAACAAATGTGTTGCAACCGAAGATTGCACTGTACAAACACTAAATCATTCAACTTTTCTTGTTCGGCTCTACTACGCTTCTTCGAATGTAAGGTTTCGAACGTGCTCCAGTTCCATCTGCTGCACCAATAAGAACTACAGGGTTGGCTTAGTATTCGTATCGCCACTCTCTGAAGCGTGGGGATCTCGTAACCGTACCCAGACCACCAATCACCTAAGAATGCAACATGGAAAATGAAATAAGCATCAGAAAAAGAAAACAAGAATACTACAGTAGGCCAATGGAATCTTTGAGCAGCCATGTAAGACTTATCCAACGCAAAAAGCTACTTGTTATAAGAAATGGGTTCATTCAAATGCTTCTATACCCACATTTCATAGTTTGTAATAGATTTTATTATTATTATTATTAATTCGAGTATAGCTAAATGGATATCATACTTGGGGCATTTATAGTTCTCCCCAAGATCGCAAAGTCAGTACCAAGAGCACCTTGTCCATTTACATAAGCAGGATGTTCTCTAGTGATCTCCATTTTATCTTTATCAGTCGTTGCCATCTTCAACATGGCTTCCTGAAATCCATTTCGAATTCTCAGATCAATCTTGAAGTTTGGATTGTAAAAAACAGACGGATTAAGGAATGCTGCTGCTGTGTGCAACGTCGTGTGAAGCTGCAAATTCCATCTCCGGTCGATTGTGTCCCAAATAGGCATATATTTATCCTCAATGCCATTGTAATATGTTTTGATTTCAACCTTTGCCCTCTCTATTCCTTCAAATATATAGCCCATGGCAGGCATGTCTCCATCAACAATTCTCAGAATTCTAATAAGTGGTTCAGAAATGTTGACAGCTTCTTGTGCATCCTTCCAAAATCTATCCAAATACAGCAAGGAAATAATTGCCTGTGCATCGGGACGCCTGCTATAAATCAAGGACAGCCACTCTGAATGAGCAAACATGTGTTTGAGATTGTCCTCAAGAATCACAATGGACCTCAAGGAGAGAAAATTTGTCACAAATCTAGTAATTTTTGGCCTGATCAATTCCTTCCCACTGGTGAACTTTCGCATTGTATTCAAAATCGATGCATGACTATAAATGTAGCGGGTGATGATCTTTGCCTCCTCCAAAACTGTACCGACCCACTCAATTTTACTGATGTCCTCCAACATCTGATTAACACAATAAGAAACACATGGAGACCAAAATAAGGAAGTGTACTTGGTCATGAGAAGCCTCCCAGCATAGACATAACTGGCAGTAGCATCTGTAATAACTTGGACAACATTCTCCACTCCAACCTCGAGGACGATGGTCTCGAGCAAGTCAGACAGGTAAGTCGCATCATCTTCACGACCTGATATATCGACTGACTTCAGAAACAGCGTTCCTTTAGAACACGTAATGGAAATGACTAGAAATGATTTGGTCCGTCCATCTGACCAGCTATCACACAGGATAGTGCAGCCTGTTTCTTTCCATTCATCTCTATACTTACTGTAAGAATTATGTATGTCACCTTTTACTTTATCCAAAAGAGTAGATTTTAATTTCTCATAACTTGGTGCTTTGTATCCTACTCCATGTTCTGCTATTGCATCGACCATTTCCTGATAATACAAGGACTTGGCAGCACTGAAAGGAATAGAATTATGGAAAAAAAAGATGGCAATTTTTTTATCAATCTCATCCTTCTTCTGCTTTTGAGCATCATCAATTGGTGGTTGTGCACTGGGTGAAGGGCATGGAAATGTCGATGGGCAGTTGCTTTCATTCTGACCACTGGATCCATGATGGATGCCACCACTAGCAGAGGAGCTATGTTGCTGTCCATTTGTTGCTGTTTCCATATCCACCTTTGGTTTCTTAGGTGCCTTCTGTTTCTTAGGAGTGCTCAATATACCTTGAATATGGTCTCGAACATCGGACGGGACTTCAGCACATGGAACTATATCTTTGTTTTTAATTTGAGCCAAATGAAATTTCATTCTGTATACACCTCCACTGAATTCCCGCTGACAATAATTACATCGAACCTTCTGTCGTGTTGCATCAACAAGGACGCAATGTTCCCAGCAAGCATCCCTTCCTCGAACCATTGTATATGAAGTATCACAATCTGTGGAACTATGATTTAGTAGAATGCCTTTACCATCGCAGAAGGTATACAATATTCATGCCCCTAGAATATAAATATTATTACAGTAGGTCAGAAGTATGATAAAAGTAAAATGAGGAAAAATAACATATAGGAGAGATAGCTGAGAAGATATTTAAGATTTGATAGCTTGGAGAGAGAGAGAAGAAAGAGAGAGAGGATGAGTTTACATTGAAAATTAATAATTGTAATGTAAGCTGTAAATGTAGCTAATGCAACTTGAAGCCTGAAGCATGATCAGGGACTCGGAGTGATACTCCAAAACGTAGTCTTACGATCATCTTCTCTGGCCCTTGGTTGTTTGGTTATATCCAGAAGTCAAGTCAAGCAAGGAAAGGATGGTGGCTCCCTTTAATTCATCTAAGAGCTCCTTGATTACAGGGAGAGAAAATTTCGAACTCTGAAGCATCAATAGCCTGACATGCTGAAAATTAATGCAAAAAAGCTCAATACCAACTTCTTTTTCAACTAGTTAAACAGGAATGGAAAAGGGACTAGCACTACGTTGAATTCTTTCAGCTGACAGCATTTCTTGCACTGATCTATCAATTTCCATTTTCTGAGCATCTTGGTAATTTAGCATCCCTATATCGTCGGTTGGATGCTAACTGGGGGTGTGCCTTCGTTCTTTTTTTTTTTTTCCAGATAAAAAGTCGAGCTTTCATTATAAGATAAGAATGCAAGAAAAAAGGCATACAAAAAAGACTCCAACAAAAGGAGGTAGACAAAAAGTGTGCCTGCAAAGAGTTAAATTTGGTGAGCAATGCTTTTCTTTCTAGTGTAGCAAACCTAGGATATAAAAGTGACTTGCTCTTCCTCTTCAGAAGGAAGGGTAAGCTTGCCTCACTTTACAAGATAATCTTCATCATTGGTGCCTGATTTTTGAAGTCTCAGTACCGCAAGAAAAATTGAGGGATACCTTTACTTTGTCCACAGCAATGGCATCAGTTTCAATTTCAAGCTCTATCTCTTCCCATTCAATATCATTGTCATGTACAGGCAGGACTTTCAACGAATACAAATAGAGAAGATGACCTCAATCGCTACTCCATACACAACTATCTGCCTTTCTAATTCACAATAGTTACCCCTTTACAATCTGCTCCTTTACTTTAAATAGAAGAATCTCTCTCATCTGAGTAAACTATTGCATTTCCTTACATAATAAGTATTTATAATGGGAGGTCTAATGAATTTTTAAGAATGACCAAAACTTTTAGACTGGAGAAAATATTAAAGACCTCTGCCCTTCTATCCCAGGATTAATGGAAAATGAGATTCAAAGACAAAGCCATGGTTGAAAAGAATAAGATAAGACCTAGCAAGAAAGAAAGCCAGTCTTTGGACTTCATAGTGATCTAGGCTTAAAGCTTGTTTGGAATGACTTACCAAGTGTTTAAAAAGGGTTTTGAGTGCTAGACAATGGTTTTAAAGCACTTGGAAAGTTAGTCTAAACAGGAACTTTCCAAAAATCGCCTTCCAGGTTTACAAAATTTCTGGAATTCAAAAATCTGAAAATTTTCTATTTAAATTATTAAAAAAAATATATATGTTTTTTTTATTCCATTATTCGCTAGACAGTGGTCATTGATACATCTTAAAAATAGCTGATGAGAGATCCACTGCTAAAATCTTAGTCTTTACAGAACCAAGGAAATCGCAATGACTAAAGAGACAGCCACTTGAATGATCAGTTGATCTAAATAAATACAATGAAGATCAAGTCAAAATTCTACTAGTACTGAACTTATAGAAATTTTGAAGCTCATCAGGTGCACCTTCAGGTGGGAAGACAGACTATTTGACGACTGCAGAGACAAAGTCAAAGTAACTCTATCATTATTATGATGAACATACTTGATCAAAGGCCATCTATGGACCTACCTGATGACTTTAAATCAACTGAAGACCAAGGTCCACAGCTAGAACATTTCCCTGTTGCAGGCAGTCGACAGATGGTGAACATGAACATTCTTAATGGACACAGCAGCAAGAATGTAAACTTGATTTTCTGAACTTTCAAGACTTCATCTAATTCTTCTCCATGGCATGCCAATATAAAGGCCTTAAGGTCCTCATCCTCATTCACTCAGAACACACAATGTTATTCTCACTCAAGAGTCTTTCCAACTCTTTCCTACTACTTACTTTTGTTCAAGTTTTCTAAAGTAGGCATCATCTACATCTAAAGATTTCAAAAGTCCCCATTCTCAAGGAATCCAAATAATTATTGTTATTTAATTTTCTTTTATTTTCTTATTTTTTGTCGTTCAAGTTATGACCGTACTTGAACATGATCTATTCTAGCTCATACAACTTTGCTATAAAGTTCTAAAAGTTTTGCATTCAAGTTATCACAAACTTGACTGAGAACAGTCTTACATTTCAGTTTGTATTGACTGTTGAGTATCCACATTACTTTACAATGTAGAAAATCCAGCATTTACATTTCAACAATGACATGCCCCTGATCTGTTATGATTAACAGATAAAGTTTTTACACTTTTAATTTCTAAGGTGGATCAATCATTTGACACTGAAAACACAAAGAATAAACATAGAAAAAGTAGAAACTGAAATCCTCATTTTTTTCGGGAGAAAAAGTGAAATCTAGTATGAAGGAAAATTTCCCAAATCCAAAGCATCCCAATCCATTCATGTACTGAAAACCCCACATAACTGTTATGCTCTTACAATCAGAACTTCTGAAGTTACTCATTCCATTCATAAAACAGTAGAAATCCCAAAATTCACCCAGCATACAACATCTATCCACTATTCACAAATCCAGTTCGTTTGTGTAATCACCATTTACTTAAGCTAATGGTCTCTTCCCTTTGCCATTTCTGAGAGATTCAGGATCTGAAAATGACTTAAACTGCAACTCGTATGCTTATAGTAAGCTCATTAAATTAAAAAATGCAACTAAGCTTTAATTTATCAACTCATGCTAACAACTATCGTCTTCAGAAACTGCTAAGAAAACGAATTATTCCACGAATTAGCTTCACTGAAACAGATTTTGATGAAAACTAAGCTTCCGAAATCTATGGAAAACAAATTTTGTAAGAAATTGCTGAGAAAGTAATGAGTGAAGAGTTCAACAGTGAGAGTACCTGAGGAGACAGAATTAGTAAGAAGGAGAAGATCTGAAATAGAAGTTTAGTATCATCGGAAGGTCCGAAGTTGGAAGAATGAGATTCCGGCCGCCGGGACTCCGGGAAGAAAGTGACGGCCGATTGGAGGAAAGGGAAAGGAGCCGAGTAATTGAAATACAACGGCGATATATTAGTTGACTACTTGCTTTGTCGAACGAGTTGGAAACGCGGAATTCGCCTTCATTTTTCTCCATCACGTGATCGGCACGTGGTTTTCATGTGTCATTTTTTGGGTGAAAATGTCTAGAAAAAAAAAAAAAGTTGAAATTGAACGTACTTCAACTTCCTTACACCTTTTCATCTTTTCATGAGTTACCCATTCTTTCCTAATTTAATTTAGAAAGTTGGTCGGCCAACTCTGGTCACTACCTTCACCGACCTTCCTCTTTTTCTATCGACAAGTTTTCAACTACCAACTCTATCGGTAATTTATTCAAAGACTTAGAATCATTTTTTAAACGTAAAAGTTTAAAAGGTTGAAAACAAGTTAACGGCCAAATAAAAAATAAAATTCAAAATTTATGATTTTCTTATTTCTAAAAAAATTATAGTTTTTTAATAATTTAATTTAATATTTATTAGTTCATTTCAATTTTAAAATAATGTATTATGGTACAAAAATACATCATTTTCAAATTGGTTAAAGTGACAAAAGTCTATGAAATTTTATTTCAAGACCTAGTAAAATTAAAATATCAAATTATTAAAACAATAAATTAAATAAGTTTATAATTTTAGTCAAAATCTCAATTTCAAAATTCAAAAAAAAAAAATCTTCTAAATTTTTTAGGTTTATTTTAAACTTAACTATATTAGAATAATTAAAATGACAAATTTAAAATAATCTAAAATCTAACCACTGGTTAAGTACAATAAAATATTTCACAAATTCAATATTTATAAATTTGCACTTTCATTCCAAACACAGAATTCTTAAACCCAAGCTTCCAAAATTGTACTTGAAACATGGTTTTCTTAAATCCAGCTACTTAAGCCTCTCAGCCTAACTCCAAGCTTAATATTCTTAGGGTTTAGATTCCAAAACTGCACGCCTAACGTTGCTTTTCAATTCCGATTCTTTCATTAATTATTTGTATTAAACCAAATTTTTAGACTTTAAATTAGGAGTTGTATCTATTTATTCTTTAAACTTTAAACAAAATTAAACTACGTTTCTAAAGGTTCTGTGATTTAAGCAAGGACCATATTTTCTCTAATACTGAAAATTCTGGTTGTCCCTACTAAATTTTTATCAAAGTTCTTTTTGACAAATTAAGGAAATTTTATTTTCTTTATTTTCAATTACACTCCCTTCTTCAATAAAATTTTTCTAGTGATATTCAATACAAAAGTATTATTCATTAAATAAAAAACAAATGTATTAGACAACGGGTGGGTTTTTATTTCTTTTGGTTGATTAAACTGTTGGCTTTTTGGCCCTTAATCTCAAATTAATTAATTTTAATGGATTGATTAATTAGTGTTTTGATGATAACAAACTTGATTTTATTTATTAACCATTTGAGTGTTTTGAAGTGTCTATTGTGTGGAGCTTGGAACAGCGGTTTCAATGCAATTTGAATCACTCAAATCAGAGTTCAAATGAAGAAGATATGACAGAAAAAAGCTTAATGGAAAAATCCCGAGCTGATGACGTGGCAGATTTTTTTTAATCAAAGTGGAAAAATTAAAAGGTGCCATTTGGAGAAATGGAGAAGTGACAATTGGTGGGTCTTTTATTTTTGGATTGATGTTAAAAAGAAAATGAATTTAAAAAGAAGATGAATTTAATATTATTATATATGTTTGTGTCTAACGGCTAGTTGCTTTTTTAAAAAGATTAATTTAATATTATATATGTTTGTGTCTAACGGCTAGTTGCCTTTTTAAAAGGATTAATTTAATATTATTATATGTTTGTGTCTAATGGCTAGTTGAGTTTAAATCTCTCCACCATTCAATTTTCTTTTACAAAGATCTAATGGTCCAAATTAATTTGGTTTTCACTCACTTTCATTTCTTTTTAAATACTTCATCTTCTCCAATAAGTTTCCCTAACTTTTACAATTTTACAATCCTCAAAAATTGAAAAAGGTCACCATTGTTGCTCTCTCTCCAAGCTTTCAAATTTCTTTCTTTTCATCTTATTCTAGAGAGATGCTTTCATTATATTGTGAGGATTGAGTATTGTGAGTTCAAATTTGTACATCTACTCTTTTTAGAGAGTTTTAGTGTGTGATTTAAAACTTCAAGAATATTGTAACGGTTGGATCCTAACCCATGGGAAGGATCGAGTTTGCTCTTGAACCCGAAAAAGGAGCAAGGTAGCGGTTTGACTCTCATCCGTGGAAAGAGTCAAAGAAGATTTTTTAATCGAAATCCCAAGAGGCGCTTGGGAAAGTGGATGTAGGTCGAGTTGGACCGAACCACTATAAAAATCACGGTGTCTTCTTCTCCAATTCTTTCTCAATTTATTTTGCATTCAATTTTTAGTAGCATGTTATAGATTATTATCATTCTTTGTTGAGATTGATTGAATCTTGTGTTTCATATATTTTTTATCAATCTTGATATTTAGCATCAATTAAGGTTTTTATTAATTTAATTCAAAAATTAATTCAATTAGTTTAATTTGAGCATATTTAGGAATAAGTTTAATTAAACCCTATTCACCCCCTCTAGGGTTGCCATACCGATCCTACATAAACATGATTTTGTGAACAAATAGTATGAGAAATTAAGATTTTTTTTTTTTTTAGGAACTTCTAGTCTCACAAGAAAGAATACGTGTCAATTATCATAAAAATAATATTCACAAAAATAATATTGTTTACGAACAAAATTTATTGCATTTTTGTAAATAAATAAATAAATAAAAAGTGATATACATGGAATTCCATTGTGCTCATTGTCATGTCTACATTGTGTGTCATCAGCCAACTATTGAGTAGGTTTGTCATTAACATTTATTTGTGATAGGGACTACATAGAATTATAGCTTAGAGTATAAGTTAAACTTTTAAAAATTTAAGAACTAAATTAATATAATAATTGAATAGTTACCAGCCTATTAGACACCTAAATAAAAGATTAGTAATTATATATGTAACTTAATATTAAAAAAAAAAAAAAAAATCAATTACCTAAATTGTGTTCACATTTGTAATTTTGGTTTTTTTTTTTTTTTTACAATTTTAATCTTAAACCATACTTCAATTAACTCCTCGTATTTTGAGAGTAAGAAGTCTAACCTAACTAATTAAACTATACTAACCATTGGTTTATGTATAAAAACTAAAAGATTTTATTAACATGATGTAAAAAAATTCGTTATATTTTAATCTAAATGTGAAGCTCGCGCGTAACTTCATAAATAAAACATTTATTACCATTAACAAAAAAAAAAAATCAATTTCCCACCATAAAAATAAAATATCTACTTTGTTGGAAGAAAAATAGTAACAATTAAGATTTAAAATGCGGATAGATATTCTTAAAAAATAAATTAAAAACAAAATCAAAGAAAATTTTAATTAATAACACTCAATTTTTCTAAAAGTAAAGTTACCAGCAATTATTTTAAAAGCTACAGCAATCCCAAACGAAGTCTTAAACAACTAAAATATTTGTTAGTTATATTATATTCACATTTATTTCATAGATTTTATTCGTAAAATATGGATGAAAATGTGGACGGAAAATTAAAATGACATTTTCATAAAAGCCGCTGATTTCTGATTTCTTTTTCATTACAAAACACAAAAGCCTCACGTCCTGCAAGAGCCTAGAAGAAAGGCTGTCCAATACGGTTTAAGAAGACAATACACAAATTTGACTTGAAGCATTCCCCCAACTCATGTCTTGGGTTATTTCTGTTGGCAAAATCAGTAATTTTTTCCTTTTTTTTTTTTTCTCTTTTTTCGCAGTGAGAACTTAAAATCACAATATTCTCAGTACAGGAACAAATTCACTGCAGATGACAATTCTACTTCTTGACCGAGCTAATTTGCTGCCGAGCTTGACGGTTACAATTTTCAAAATTTTTTACCAGACGAGCACATTTCAAAAGGTCATTGGGATGATCTTTGTAGCATTGAAAGCAAGCTTGGCTCTCGGCCAAGCATGGCATAGGCTTCTGGTAAGGGAGCCTGAACTCCTTGTCATGGAGATCTTTTGCCCTTTGAGTAACTTCCTTCAGCATGTTATCCTCCTGCTTCTGCAACTTCTCCACAACCCTTTCGCTCTCTTGCAGGACGGAACGGATTGCATCTAGCTCTGCATTGGCAGAATGAACCGGAGGAATTATAGGAAGGAAGAGCGGGGGAGGTTGATGTGGCCATCCATCACTTGTGCTTCCCTTGAGCATTCCAGAATCATCAGATGTATGTTTCTGATCAACCTTTGTTTGGGGCTTTTTGCTCTCGTGGGGTACCTTGGATCTATTTCTTCTCGATTTTCGTTTTGGTTTTTCAGTATCATCAACTAACATATTAACAAGGTTTGAACTAATCTGAATGGAAAAATCACCCATTATGCTCCTAGGCAGACAACCTGAAAAATAAAGCAAAAGAAGTTGCATAACAATGCACTAGTAGGAGAAAAAGATATCCAATTATCCGTCATGCAATACAATATGTAATCTCCATTAACATATCAGGGATGTAACAGTTCCAGGCTGATTGTCTCCACAGCGACCAATTTCAAAATCAAATAAAAGCACATAAATGGTCTCTCTACTCTCTTTTTTTAGATAAGAAACAATTTCATTGATGAATGAAATATCGAAAGTGCTACAAAATGAGCCCATGATGGGATTACAAATAGTCTCTCTACAACAATTTGCTACAGGTCCTACAACTGCATCCCTTTTTGCAAGGGGAAAAGAGTTGCTAGACCTCCTAGTAAAGACTGAGTAACACCATTTGTGCAAGGGTTCAATCCAACATGATATTCATTAACAATACAAGAACATAAGCAAATAAACAATTACGGTGTTCCTTGAAACCAAAGTGTACAACGTATCCACATAGTCAAATAAACAATACTCTGACTCTGACGTTTGAAATATTTGTAAAGAAGAAGATAAGTGTAAAATGCTCATTAAGAACTTTAGAACTGTGGTGGACACTTGCTGAACATATTAAAGCTATGTTCAGAGCATTTGTCAAACACAGTAGACACATGACACAATTGTAAGCTTTTGCAAAAACAAATTAGTCTCCTAACTCCCAATCTGTCAATGTGTTCATGATGCATCTTGACCACGTCCCATGTCTGAGTCCAAGTCCATGTTTCTTGGAAGTTGAATCAAATTAACTGCTTGTGTCTTTTAAAAGTTTTACAACCATATTCATCGCTTACCAATCACAAACACAATAGTTACACGTATTGATATACAAAGAAGGACAACAGAGGTCTATAAATAATATCCTCCAGCTAAATTTACCATCATCAAAAACATTATTAATGAATAAATAAAATGACTAATTTCTAAGTGGATCATGGCAAATTCTTAGTATTCAACCAAAGTCTTGAAAAAACAGAGCTTGAACCCAGAATATATTGAGGACTTATGTCAAAGTTGATAAACTAGCAAAACCTCTAGAAGAGAACAAAAAACTCCTCAAGGAGATCTGAGAAAGTATTAAAACCATAGCCAGAAGGATAAAGAAAGACAACTTTGAAGGGGCTTTTCCAGTCTGCCTATTCCAGTGTTAGCATGAATACTAAATAGAGGACTATAATGACCAATTAATGCATTTACAGGAGAACTACAGGACCTAAGAAAATCAATTCAAATTGAGTACTTGTCCAGTAGCTGAAAATCAATATTTTACGGTGTAGACATTTTAACGACTAACTCACTACGGGACAATTTTTTTATCATGTTGACTCTCAAACCTAATACAAATGAACAGTCACGTTGTTTCCCAATTCGAATCACAAGGATCCAACAGTAACCTCAATCCTTCATCAACAGAAAATAGCATGATTCATGAATGAGTGAAACGGAACTTACTGAGGTTATGAAGTTGTTTACCCTATACCATTTGAATGCCATGAAAACTTATAGGATGTTAAATCTTAGCTAGGCGATCACCATGGATTGAGCTCATTCTCACTAAATCATTTGATATACCCATGACCCTAATTGACCCCTATAGTCAATCCAGAGCACAAAGAGGATACCAAGTGAAACGAAATATGATTACAAACCAACACAACTCAAACCAACATCCAAAAAAGAGATGCATTCTCAATTAGTAGTTTCCACAATCGAGCATCTAAATATATCATAAATTACAGACCACTCCCTGTTGTCCACATAATCTACAATATAGTAAGCATTGATGATTGAGCAATGTACTAATAAAATTGGACATAAGAGACAGCTCCACAAGTAAAGGGAAAACTTAAGCTAATAAATACTACTCCCACCCATAAGTGTTTCTACGTTTTCCACGATCTACTAACGTTGTCAAAATTTTCACTTGTTTTTATTTTTAAAACTAGACTAAGAATTCAAGTGAAAACTATAATTAGAACAATGGAAGGAAACAAGCTCAAATTTAAAAAACAGAAAACTAAACATGGGGCCTAAATCGTCCCGTTCTCCAAACTCACTACAGCAAACTCGGATTCGCCTTAAACGGAAGAAACCCTTCAGCAGAAATCGAGAAAGCACAGTAGATTACAAATATACAAAATCTTCAAAATGGATCCCAGAACAATGGCGTAAACGCTAGGGCAACCCAGAGAAGGAAAACCCATGAATTCAATTCTAGAAAATGGGGAAAGAAACGAGGATTGATTATCAGATGAAAGGGAAAGTAATAAAAATGAAATGCTTACCGGTGACAAGCTTGGCTCCGTCTGCAGCAGATTCAAAGCTAGAATGTTGAAAAAGAAAGCCCTAGCGTAAAGCTTCTGTATAACGAAACACAATGAAAAAATAATCGTGGTAACTGTACCCAAATTTAATAACTAACCACCTTTACTTTATATTATTCCCGATAAAATTACGTTTTTGTCCCTTGATATCGACTTGGGTTTGTATTCTAGCAAGGTTTAAAATGTGATCTTACTTAAATGTCGTTGGCAAGATTTAAAATACTGATGTCGATGTCTTAATTTTAGAAAAATATAACCGAACGCATTGATAAAATTTCGACTTTGATGAATATTTCTAAAAAAAAATTATGAAAATAAAATGTTTAAAACAAATTTAAATTAATAAATAAATATTTTAGAATTTTTAAACAAGTTTACAATGTTTAGTATTTATATTATATTTACATTAGTAATATTTTGTTGCTTATTCTTTTATGTTATTGTTGATTTTTTCTATAACTGAATAGAAATATCGATTTACCCCTCATGAAAACAGTCGACATGTTGCTAGAAATTTAATATTATGGCCATAGCGCATGCATTTGATTTTAAGATGGTTAAAATCACTCCAAAACATGTTTCTAATCATTCAAAACCATTTTTTATGCACTTGAAAAGGTATTATTATATATTAAATTAGTTTTGAATGATTAAAAAACAAGTTTCAAATTGATTTTGAATGTGATAAAAGTGATTTTAACAATTCCAAAATCATTCGCCATCTCGGTTTTGTGGAAATATGATTATTTTCTTAAAAATATAAAAATTTAAATTTTAAAAAATTGTTGAAATTAATAATAAATATTTTATTATTATCAAAATAAACAAATATTTTATGTTTTTAAAGCTTTCACTTTTCTCGTATTAGAGACTTTTTGATATTTTAAAAATTGAATAATTTTCTTGATACAAAATTTGAAAGTTCATAAATTAAGCTAGTAAATTAACCTTAAATTAAATTTGCTCAATGTTCAAAACTAATGGAAATTTGTTATTAATCATTTCCCGAATTTAGAATACAATTAGATAATATGTATTATATTTAGATTTTAGTACTATCATGTCATTATTCAAATACATTAGTTTGCCTTTTCAAAAAACAAAAAATAGTTTGCATAAGTAATATTAAAATATATCCGAAAAATAAATGAAGAATTGTGAGGGCTGAACTTGATTTAATAAAATGGAGTTTGCATATTATAACTCAAATATAATACAAAGAGTATTACACATTATTGAAAGTGATAAAAATGACCAAAACTATTAGACCATAAATCAAGTCAAATAAATATTGTTTGTGGTAAAGGGGACTAAACATAGTAATAAGACAATCCAAACAAATCCATCAACGTTATTTACTCAAATACGTTCAATCAAATTATGCTTTCATATCGTGAGATCCTAATAAAAGATTAGAGAGGCCAAGAACAAGAGCAGAGATGTAAATCCAGTCAATGCAAATTTTTGTGCATCATTTCCAGGAACTGTTCCAAAGAAGATAATGAAATTATTAGTCCATAACCAAAAAGCATGTAGAACAAAATCAAGTGTTTCCAAAGAAACAATAATGATATCTGTTTCAAACCAATTTAAACATCCTTCCAACTCGAGGAATTAATAGTAATTTTTGGGGCAAATTGCAAAATCATCCGTAAAATTCTACAAATGTTAAAATTGGACCCTTAACTTATAATAATTGTAGAAACTTAATCCACAAATGATAAAAATTGAACCATTAACCTTATACAAATTTTATAATTTTGAAACTTCAATTTGACATAATTTTAACATTTATATAGTTTTGAGGATTTATTTTTTAAAATTGAAAGTTTAAGGGTCTAATTACAACTACCACCATACTTCAGAGGTGGTTTTTGCAATTTACCCTCATTTTTATATAAGTCTTACCTTAAAGTTGGTTTAACGTAGCTTTTTGAGTGATTGTATATGATCCAAAGTATTTCTTTTTATATAATTTTTATAAATAAAAAACACATATTTTTTAAGAGATAGACAAGAGAGAAATTATCGAAAAAAAATGGTTTTAAAATGACTAATTAAAATTCTTCCAACTATGTGGCAAGAAAAAAGAAAAAAATGTAATATTTTCAAAAAGGAAACAAGAAGAGTCATGTTAAAATATAATTCAAACCCAACAAAGTTGTTATTGAAAGCATTTTTTTTAAAAGATAATAATTATAAATATAAAGAATTAATTTGTAAAAGAAAACATACCTTATTTCAAATAGAATAGTCTATTTAACCATGAATTTGTCTTCTCCAAAATATAAAAATAAAAATAAAAAACTTTTGTCTACTGTTTTCTATTGAGAGTATTTTCTAAAAATAGTTTTATGGGCCAATTTTTTGTTTTTATATTTTCATTTATTTTTTCTATGTACTACACTGATAAACAACACTAAAAAATCTATAATTATTAATAAACAATTACTTGGGGAAAGATTATACAAAAATCTGAAAACAACAAAAAAAAAAAAAAAATTACACATTTCACGTTGGTACTTTTGAAAATACACTATTTTACAAAGAAAAACATTAAAATTTTAAGAATAATTTTATTAGGTTAAAAATCACTTTTAGTTCCTAAACTTTTAATGAGTATTGATTTAGTTCTTAAAGTTTGATGTGTAGTGATTTAGTCACTATATTTTCAATTTCGTAACAATTTAATCCATGAACTCTACTATATAACAATTTAGACCTTATATAAGTTTGTAACAATTTAGTCTCTATTGTTAAAATTAGTATTAAAATTTAATAAGAGCTCTTATATAAATAGACCGATGAACTAATTAGAGGCTCAATATTTTTACAAAATTCATAGTCCACATCATAAAATAATAGAAATCGACATCTAATTTTGATGATTTGTTTTACGTTAGAGACTAAATTGTAAAAAATTTAAAATTATAAGGGCTAAATTGTTTAAAATTGAAAATACATAAACTAAATTATTACAAACTAAAGTTTAGGGACCATATATTGTTATTTTCACGAAAGTATAGAAACTAAATTATTACAAACTAAAGTTTAGGGACCATATATTGTTATTTTCATGAAAGTATAGAAACTAAATTATTACAAACTAAAGTTTAGGGACCATATATTGTTATTTTCATGAAAGTATAAAAGATGAAAAGTATTTTTTTAACTTAATATTTAAAAGTAAGAAAGTTGCTGGGAATTTCATTTTAGAATTCATGTTGGTGGTGGAATGACCTTGATCAAAGGTGGGAAGAAATTAGCTTTTCCATTAATGTGAAAATCCATAAGAAAGTGGGCCCCAGGTTTGGTTTGGTTTGGTTTGAATAATCAATACATTTTCTAACAAGTCTCGTAATACAATGAAAGAAAAAAAAAAGGACTTCACATTATGTTTAATATTCCAACAAACCCATGATTTCTCTCTTTGAAAAATATTTCCCATTGAATATAGTATTCCAACAAACCATGAATTTCTCTCTTTATTATTATTTTTTTTTCCCCAAGAGGAAGTTGAAGGGGTTTTTTTTCTGTTTTTTCTTTTAATTTAAATAATAACAAAATTATAGTTTCTAATGAGAAAGAAGACTTGTTAATTTAGAATTAAAAATAACATTTAAAACAAATTGGTTAATGTATTTTTTAAGTAAAAATAACATTAAAAGTACCAAAAAAAAAAAAAAGTTAAAGAGCCATAGAAAAAACTATAAAAACTATATATAATATTGCTCTAATTTACTCAAAAGAGGGTTAATGCTCTTTGGTCCTTGTTCATAAATTTCAACAAAAAAGAAAAGAAAAGAAAAGTATTGATGCCCTTTTTCTTTAAAATTTTATCAAATTCATATTTAACATATATAATCCATTGAACACATGAGAGAAAATATATATATTTTTAGTTTAGAGAGAACATCTTTTTGACAATGTCTTGAGCATATATATATTCATATGAAGACAAAAAAATATACATATAGCATTGCCTTAGATTCAGATAGATGACATTAATTTAATTCAATGATGTATCAGATTTAGAAATGAATCAATAAAACAATCTTATTTAATTTTGAATTTCAATTTTTAAATCTAAATATTTTTTGTACACGTAGAAATATACCAACGTTTTGTATATATCCTAGAGTTAAAATTGTAAAAATATTTAAAAATTTAAGTTTAAGATTACATGGTTAAGTATTAAAATCAATGAAACTTGGGATGTTTCAAATAAAAAAGAAAAAGAAATTTAGCAATCTTAAGAACAAAATTGTGTATTTAACCTAAATTTAATGACATTTTGCTTTCTCAAGGTTAGTTCCTTATAAGTTTTAAAAATACTTTTATAGAAAATTCAATTACTCAAAAGTTATAATATATTACCACTAAGTTTTCATAAATACTTTATAAACCCACCATTGAAAATAAAATTCGAATTTTGAATCGAAATCAAAATTTAAAATTGTGTCATAATGACCTCAAACGTGGTGATAATTTAAATTTTTATTTTAAATCACTGTTATAATTTTTCTAAAAACAAACTGAAAGACAATTTTTATTATTTAACCTTTTCTCTTTAAGAAACTCAACTATTCAATTCAAGGTCAAAGTCGGTAGACTGATAAACACCATTTAATTTTTCAAAAAAAAAAAAAAAAAAAAAAATCCAGCTGTCATTAACGTGAAAATATCACAAAATACACTAAAACAGCACGAAATTAAGAAAGAAAATTTAAAGGTGAAATGACGAAAATAGCCAACGAGTTCGTTGGACAAAAAAACCGTACGAGATCGAAAAATTTACCTCCCGGCGGCGATGGAGCACCATGCTGCGGAGCCGGAGCAGCAGCTGTACACATAAACGGTAGAGCCAAAAACAAAATCAAAGAAGAATCAAATCACAGAACCAAATGAAACAACAGAAAGAAGATCAAAATCGAAAGAAATTCGGAATCGAGAAGAAAGCAACAGTTTAACCCTACTTTTGCACTTGGAGAGTTCGACAGGGACGCCGCAGGCTTTAGTGAGATGGATAGCGTCGGAGACATTAACGCCGATCGACGCCAAGAAACCCGGCGTGGTATAGAGGTTGCAAAGGCACTGAAGCTGCGTCGCCACCGCTTCCTTGATCGGATCGCAGCACGACGCTGGAGGATTATTGGACTTCAGGAAATCCGCACATGGCACTAGCTTCGAAGCACAGTCCGGCACCTGCGCCTCCACGAAGCCGAAGGCCACCACTACAACCACCACCGCGACGACGGCGACGGCGACGGAGACCTGACTACGAGCCATTTATTATTCGACGGTTCTTGTTTCGGAGATTGTGAATTTTTTCGTACTTTATAGATGGAAATGGAAATGCAAAATTTATTCCTGATTCACGGAAGTGTGAAATTGACATTGTTGTGGGAAATGAAACGGAATGCTCACGCGATTTATTGGAGCGTGCAATCCACGTGCCCTTCATGATTTTTCCCTTTTTAGTTTGCCATGTCACCGTCGTATTTAAAACGTTGTCGTACCAAACTTCCTCGTCGGGCCGATTGATGAGAATGGGCAAGGGATAAATATCTCTTTGTTTGCTATAAATTTTGTAAGTTTAGACATGAAAATAAACATCTATTATACCCATAAATAATATACATCTAAAAATGTGAGTTTTGTTCATGTCTGCTCTCTCATCTTCTTAATACATTTCTTTATTTTTTATTTTATTTATTATTAAAACTAATTATTATATGAAAACTAAATTTATTTATTAATTAATTGGAGGAGTTAAATTTATATACTATAATTTTTATTAATTAACTGGAGGAGTTAAATTTATATACTATAATTTCATAAATTATAAATTCAGTTTTCATATAATAATTAGTTTTAATAATAAATAAAATAAAATAAATAAAAACAAATGTATTAAGAAGATGAGACAATTCTAATATATACTTAATTTTTGGAATTTTTTTTTTAAAATAATGTTTTTTTAAAAAAGAATTCCAAAAATAGGGTGGGGGAGAAAGAAATTTGAAAAATGGGGTTATGAAATCGTGTACGTGTGTCAGCGGGGCAGTCTGCATGCAGAGCATGCATTGACCGAACTCGTGGACGGGGTCCACGAGTTTCCTTCTATAAATCCCAGCCGGCCGATCACCATCCTCACTTCTCTCATTTCCACCATCTTCGTTCCTCTCTTTTCACTCTTCATTTCTCTCCTCGTATCTCTCCTTTCACTCTTCATTTCTTTCCTCATTTCTCTCATTTCTCTTATTTGAGTTCTCGTTTGTCATTGTCGCTGTCATTTCTCTTCTTTTTTTCGTTCCGCCGTCGCCGCCGCCGCCACTGCCACTGCCGCCGCCGCTGCCATATACGTATGCATATACATTTTTCTTTCTAATTATCTTATAAATATGCAATAGTTATATACGTTTTGTTTTGCATGAATGAATAAATTTGTACATGTATACCCTATTTTTCGAATTTTTTTTTTAAAATAACATTATTCTTTAAAATACCCCTTTTGCATGCATGAATAAATTTTAAAAATTTAGGTTTTAGTATTGATTATTATTCGGTGTTTATTGTTATAGGAATAATTATTGGTAAATAATGTGGTGGGAAATTAGTTATTTTGGGTAGTAAACTCGTGGACTGGGTCCACGAGTTTATAATTTTGGGTAGATTTGGACTAATTTTTCTTTTTAACTTTTACAGTCGTAAACGAATTTAAATATGTCGTTTCGTCCAGAAGATTTAGTTATTATTGAAGCTGGAAATTGTGCGGATAGTGACATTGATGTAGAAATTGATGAATTGTTTGGAGAAGAAGGAAATATAGAAAATGAAAATGAGTTGGTTCAGTCGGAGATATTTACACAGATAGAATGGGAAATTACTGATTCAGTTTGTGAACAAGGATCAACCTTGGAGGAAAGGGGAAAATGTACAAATAACTCTAGTATAATACAAAAAGGAATGTTATTTGATACGAAAGAAGACCTACAAATGGCAGTAAAAAAATATTGTGTGACTGAACACTACCAAGTAACTGTGGTGGAATCGAACCAAGATATTTGGTATGTGCAATGCAAGCAATGGGATGGAGGTTGTAGGTGGAGGTTGCGTGCATGTCGGCGCAAAATCCATGGGATGTTTGAAATTACTAAACTTGGAGAGAACCATACTTGTTTATACACAGAATTGGCACAAGATAATGCACAACTTGATTCTAATTTCATGAGCATTGAAATTCAAAATTTAGTTAGAGCTAATCCTAGTGTGCCTGTGGCAGTACTACAAGAAGCACTTAAAAAACAGTACGGATATGACGTCAAATACAGACGTGTGTGGGAAGCTAAGAAAAAAGCTTTGATTGCAGTCTTCGACGATTGGGAGAATATTCAGAACTTCCGTATTGGTTGAGTGCTGTTGTGCACTACAATCCTAGTACACGAGTAGATTGGCATTTTCTCCCTTCTGATGTGCCTGGTAAAACTATGTTTGGTCGTGTTTTTTGGGCATTCGGTCCTGCAATTGAAGGGTTTAAGTACTGTAGGCCTTTAATTCAAATAGATGGAACCCATCTTTACGGCAAGTATAAAGGGAAATTGCTCACTGCTTTGTCTATTGACTCGAATGGGCATATATTTCCTCTTGCATTTGCTATTGTTGAAGGGGAAAATACATCTAGTTGGTCATGGTTTTTGTGGGCATTGCGCGAGTATGTTACTGACCGAGAAGGGATTTGCTTAATTTCGGATAGACACAGAGGGATCATTGCAGCAATTAACAACGAGGAAATTGGTTGGGCTGAACCTAAAGCATGTCATCGTTATTGTTTACGTCATGTTGCGAGTAATTTCAATTCCAAATACAAATCAAAGCAACTTAAAGATTTGGTGTTTAGGGCTGGAAATCAACACCAAAAACGTAAGTTCATTCGAAACATGAAAGAGTTAAAGAAATTGAACCCTGAGTGTCTTGAATATTTTTCTGATATAGATTTGAATAAATGGACGCAATCACACGATAATGGGTATCGCTTTGGGTGGATAACAACCAATGCAGCTGAATGTTTGAATGGGGTATTTAAAGGAGCTAGAATGTTACCGATCACATCGATTGTTAGGTTAACATTTTATCGGACAATCTTATACTTTGAACGCCGTAGACAAGAAATAAGTGAAGCACTCGATCGTGGGGACATGTACACAGAATATGCCATGAGAAAGCTTAAAAGGTGGGAGAAACGAGCAACTGCACATACAGTGACGTCAGTTGACAGGGAAACACAAAGTTTTGAAGTTCAAACTGGCATCAGTATGGTTTCTCCTTACAAAGGCCAAAACATACAAGTAGTGTGCCTGAAAGAGGGGACTTGTTCTTGTAACAAGTGGTAGTCGTTCAAGATTCCATGCTCTCATGTAATTGCAATTTGTAATTACATGCGTTTGTCATACGTGCATCTGATTGATGAATACTATAAATTGTCTCATTTAAAGTTATGCTATGAATGTCGCTTCCATCCAATACAGCACCCTGACTATTGGCCAGAGTTATCATTTACGGAAGTGCATCCTAATGCAAACTTATTAAGGGAGCATGGTAGACCCAAAACTTCGCGAATTCATAATGAGATGGATGGCGCGAGGCAAGCACGAAAGTTCGATGTGGGATATGCAAGGGATCAGGGCATAACAAGCGTACCTGTCCACTCCGTAATTTAGGAGCTTTATCTTCGAGTCATTCATAGTTTAGCAAGCAATGTATTTCGTTTATTTACTATTGTAATGAATTTTGTTTATTAAACATTGTAATGTATTACGTTTATTTAACATTGTAATGTATTTCATTTATTAAACATTGTAATGTATTTCGTTTATTTAATATTGCAATGAATTTGGTTTATTTAACATTGTAATGTATTTTGTTTATTTAGCATTGTAATGAATTTTGTTTATTTTAACAGTGTTGAATATGGATCCTGGTCCATCTAACCCTGTTTAGCTATATCTTCAAAACACTCACCGATCACAGACAGTATGGGATAATGCATCCACCGTGGTACTATGTTGTCGGAGAAGAGAGGCAGTTTCCCAGCATACTATACCGTTCGATGAACGTATAGTGCCTTATCTACAACAGGCCGGTTTTATTGGGGTTGCACAAATTGGATTCATACAGTTGGACTGAAACCTCATTACTGTTTTAGTAGAGCGTTGGAGACTGGAGACCCACACATTTCATATGCCTGGTGGGGAATGCACCATCACGCTGCAGGACATTGCAGTACAATTTGGGCTACCAGTGGACGGAGAACCTGTTACTGGTTCGTTGCAGCATGATTGGAAACAGATCTGTGAAGATTTCTTAGGCGTTCGACCACTTGACTTAAAAGGCTCAAGGTTGAGTCTCCCGTGGTTAGCCTCTCAGTTTACAGAATTGTCTCCTGATGTCGATGACGTTAGTATACAGAGGTATGCACGAGCATATATTATGCAGCTTATCGGAGGCTTTCTGTTTGCTGACAAATCCAACACGTTGGTGCACTTAATGTTCCTCCCACTACTGGCAAGTTTTGAGCAAGCTGGTAATTATTCTTGGGGTGGTGCTTGTCTTGCATGGCTGTACAGAGAATTATGTCGAGCCAGTCATACACAAGCTTTGGATATAGCAGGCCCACTGATACTACTGCAAGTATGGGCCTATGATCGATTTAGCATTGTTGCACCACAAATCCAATTACAACCTCCTGAACATTTCATAGGACGTCCACTCAGTGCCAGGTATTACTTTCTGTATATATTAATTTCTTTGTCAATACAATTAGCAAAGTATTTAATTGTTTTATATCCATGTGATAGATGGAGCGGTGTATTAGCTGCATCTGAACAATCAGCAAACATGTTGCTGGTATATCGCTCAATTTTTGACCGTTTGATGAAAAATCAGGTAATAATAAATATGTTGCATATAACTGAATATTATATATGTTTTTAGGTTCAAATTATTCTTGTACATGGTTTCAGATTAATTGGACGCCATATACACCACATGTTATGTCGTTGTTGCCTGATTACTGTCATGATGGACAAGACATTTGGTTGACGGTCAGCCCACTTATATGCTTTCACATCGTAGAGTGGCATCAACCAGATCGAGTGTTGAGACAATTCGGTATGCGGCAAACAGTACCGACGTTGTGTAATACACTCCCTCAACTACACCAAATCGATTTAAGAGGTAAACACGACCAAAATTGGCGTCAAATTCATGCAGAGTATATATCATTTTGGCGTGCACGTCATGGCCGCTGTGCACAAGGAGAAATAATAAACGAGTCGGATGTGTCTAATAACTATTTGTCCTAGTACGACTCTACACAAGAAGATTTATTACACCTGACGGTGCCTACTATTACTGCATGGTAAGCATCTTATTATGTAGTGTTTTTCAATTACATGTTAAAAATATTCTTTTATACTTATATATATATTTTTATCGTGCAGAATAATTTTGTCCACGATGTGCACAGTTACTCCCTAGAACACAATTTACCAGAGTTAAGTTCAATGTGTGAGCAAAACATGGTAAATGTTGAAGAAATCATTCAACATACAAGGAGGCTCAATGTTGCTGATACTGATCGAAAACGTATTCGTCGTAGACGACAGAGACAACTGTGACGAAGGTGTTCCAGAGCAACCCGATGACCAAGAACCTCCCATATTACAACCAGACATTGCATCCGGTTCTGGCCATCAACAGGAATATTATGGACACGATGAATTTCCATCTGTCGTCACCCAACAGGATATCGACGATGTAATCCACCAGCAACAACAAACTGAAGTGCCTGTGCCTCGTCGTGGACAACGTGCGCGAAGAAGACCACCATGTGGCACTTGATTTGTATTTTAAATTTTCTGATTTGTATTAATTTTTTATCTTTAACTAAATGAATTAATGATTTTCCATTATATTTTCAAAAATTAAGAATCAATGAAACTAAACAATAATTGATGAACACAAGTAATAAGCAAAATTTCATTTAAGTGGGTAATTAATTAATTAACTTATTTATCATGGGAAAAAAATCGGACGATTTTGGACGTATCACGGGAAAAGAACGGGGGTAAGAAGTCTTTTTGGTCAAAACTCGAACCATAAATACTATCCGAAATAATGAAGGGTGCTTGATAATATTCCATTCCTTAAAATCCTGTGAATACTAGAGCTGAAACGGTAGCTACTAAAGCGTAAACTGCTCGTTCCTCCTTCCCCGCAATTTTAGCATGATACTTGGTGTGGTTGGGGCAAACTCGTGGACCGGGTCCACGAGTTTGGTTGAAGTCGTGGACCGGGTCCACGAGTTTGGTTGAAATCGTGGACCGGGTCCACGAGTTTGGTCAACACTCGTGAACCCAGTCCACGACTTACTTACACAACGACCGCCACGTAGCAAAGTTGACTGAAATCGTGTACCGGGTACATGATTTCACCACTCCAATTTACAAATTATTTTCCAAACCACCCTATTTTTGTCATTAGTTTCTAAGTAACCCTATTTTTCAAATTTTTTTTTAAATAACATTATTCTTTAAAATACCCCTAATTTTTGTTTTAGTTAATGAATTAGTTTATATATATACATGTATACTCATGCTTAACTTTCAATAAACTGCAAAGAATAGATACAATAAAATTATCTATTAATTAATTAATTATATTTGTAGTTTGTTAATGATCATTGTGATTGATATGATATGAATTTTTTTTTAATAATTATGATTGATTTATCATTGATTAATTAGTATTCGTTAATTATTTTATTAATTAATATATTATAATTATATAAATTCATCAAATTGATCTATTAAATTATGTAATAAGTATCTTTAATTATAAATTATTCATTTTACAAATACTTATAATTAATATGATTATTTGATAGTTAAAATGCTTAATTTTTTTCAAAATTTTGAATTAGATTTATTGTTTATCAATTAATCTATTAAAATTTTATAGAATTTTCAAAATTAATTTTATAAATTAAATGTAAAAATTATTTATTCTCATAAAATTCAGATAACATTCTCATACACATCAAATATAATCATTCTTGATTCATAAACTTATTATTTTCAAGCATTCTTAATTCATGAACATTTGAAAATTCATGGACATTTGAAAAATCTTAAACCAAACAACCTCTACAGTATAAATAAATGGCAAGAAAATATAAATAAATTCCTTTATTTTATTTTAAATGGGAAAACGCACCAAAATTATTTGACCATTGAACTCGTTGCGTGTCTATGTAACTTTGAAGCGAAAGTGATATTAATTTAAAATTAGAAAAAATATATATTTTTTTTATTTTGTTATACTTTTTATATTTGACATAGATTTCAAAATTTATCTCTTTAACTTTAATTTGTTTTTACTAAATATTCTATTTGATATTAATTTCTATTAACTAATTTAAAATAATTATGAAATAAAATTTTTAAATTAATTTTAATAGTGACGAAGAAATAGTAAAATTTAATTAATTTTAATTCTTTTAATTTCTATAAATTAATTAATAGATATTAATATTAAAAATTTAAGTGATTATTGAGTAAAAATTTAAAGTGAGGAATTAAATTAATAATCTTAAACTTCTAATGTGTTCTTATTCTAATAAGTCTTCAGAGATTATATGAATTTTAAATTTTCAATTATATCTATAATATATCTAAAAATATTAAAACTTTTAAAAACTAATCATTTTATTAGACAATTTTTATTTTTGTCTAACTAGACTTTAAATTTCCAATTTTGTAGTTATTATACATTAATTTTAAAAATATATCCAATAATACCTATTAAAGATAAAGTCATTCAAAAAATAATAATAATAAAAGACAAAGTTAAATTTAATGTGTAACATAAGTTATAACAATTAGTTTATTTTACATTTTTTAATACGTAAGAGACTCCATTAGATGTAAAATTTGTATTTTAAGAATACATTAGACACAAAACTTGACAATTCATGAAGCTATTAGATATTTTTTTAAGTTCAGTAACTATGTATAGACACAAATCTAGAAGTTATGGGGCAAACTTCTAACTTTATATAAATTTAAGCCCCTACTAGAATATTCTAGATTTGACATTAGTTATTTGTATATAAATTTGTACTCCTCCGTACTTAAAATCCTAGATTTGTAATTGACCAAATAGAAATTAAATACAAAACCTAGAACCAAAAATATATTGTTCATTTAGATTTTATGTCTAATAAAGCTTATATCTTTTACTTTTGTGTTTAAAAATTTGTGAATTAAAAAAAAAAAAAAAAAAAAACAATTCAAGGACTATTAGACATAAAATTGAAACTTCAAACATCTAATGAACACGACAGTAAAAATCTAAAGAATTATTAGACATTTTTTTTCAAGTATGGTAATACACACAATTGAAAGTTAAGAGATTGATGTTGAATTCTTCAATTGATATATATTATAATCTTAAAATATCAAGTCATGATTGCATGTATTCAATAAGGAGATCGATCGTTATATAGTTGGGTGGAGATGAAGATGACCAATCCACGAAAATCTTCATTCAAATATGGATGTTATAGACATCTAAACAGAAATAGGGTTTAAATATTTAATTACATAATTTAAAGGTCTATTTTCAAATATAGCAAAAATAAGTCCAACTATTTACAAATATAGAAAAATTTCACTGTCTATCAGTATAGGGTGTGATAGACTTCTATCGCTAATTGCGATGTAGCTTTACTGTCTCTAAAACTTCTGTATTTCATTCTCGTTTCTTATTACGTGGATCTACCAATATTTTCATTAATTACTTTACATCTTTACTTTTTCTTTCTCATCTATATGTGAAATTCACAACTTTTTAAATTATTATTTTACATTTGAATAAAAAAACACACTAATCTATTCTATTATTACATCTAATCTTTGATCTATCTATAAAACTAAAATATTCTAATTAATTTTTTAATAATTTATTATTAATGATTAATTTGGTAAGTAAAACATTTGTAATAAATATCATATACAAATAAAAGTAGCCTATATTCTTCTAGTAAAAAAAATATTTTAATTTAACCAATAATTATTCGTCAATTTTAAATAAATTCTTTAACTGTAATTCATTGTTATTTAAATATCATAACAAATAAAATGTAATAGTATAATAAATTTTTATCTCTTATAAATATTACACCAATACTTATTATATCAGTTTATTGTAATTAGTTAAAATAATAAAAAAAAGACGAATAATTACTAATAGTAAATTGTTAAAATAAAAAAAATGCAAAGAAAATAAATTAAAATTTACTATTAGTAATTATTGTTTAAATTACATATTAACATACTTTACTTATTGTAATTTATATGATTCCGATTATGATTCCTGATAATATTTAATAAATAAATAAAAAATACAACGGGCTACTGATTTTGATTCTAGAGATCTATTAGTAAACAACAAAAGAATAACATTTTCATACCAATTTTTTATTTCAACCCATTTCAATTCTTTATTAGTAGTTGGGGCCTTAATTAATTATTGAACAAATTTATGTCATTGAAAACTCTGGTCTATTTTTTGGTCAAATTTTCATCTTTTGAGATAACTCATCCTATTTTATTAGATTTTTAAATTTAAAAATTGTTACCATGGAGAATTCGAATTCTGTTTAGTGTTTTCGGATTCATTTAATTTAACAAATATGTGTTTGGTAGACAATTAGAATTCTGTCTCTGAAAACTATTTTTAGATTATGTGATCCAAGTGCAAATTCGAAAAACAACATTTGTACGTTATCGAGATTTTGAATTTTAAAATTTAAAATGCATAATTATATTAAATAAAGATAAAAAGAAATATTTAAAAATACAATGTCATGCTATAAACTCAAATATTTTTTTTTAAAGAAAAAGTTTATGTGTATTATATAATGTATTATGAATTATTTAATATTACAAAATAATAACTATATAATTTTTTTTAACATAAATCGTTTTCATAAATAAACTAAAAAATAATTTATTGTAAACTAAATATTAATAAAAAACTACAACTATTTTTATGATATATAAATATATGGTATAAAATTCATTTTAAATTAAAATTCAATTTCTGAATTTACTATCAAATACATATTTAAAAATATAAAAATATTTTTCAAATTCTCTTGCATACATTAAATCATGTTTAATAATTTTGTCTTATTATCTTGAGATGCTAAGAAAAGTCAATTTTTGATTGCACCTTAAATATCTCACTGATTTAAACTAACCTAAAAAATTATTGACAACAACCACACAATAATTTTTTTTAAAAAAAATTAGAATTTCTGTTATATCTCATATATTAAAAAAAAAGAAAAAAAAAAGAAAATAGAAAACAAGAACTGAAGTGATTATATAAAACAAAACCTTTGGCATATCAAAATCAAACAGATTGGAACTTTGACTTCAAACGTAGCAAACTTTTGACAATTCTTCAAAGTTAATGCATTTTAAAAACTAAAAAATAATTAGGATAGATTATAAAAAATATCTCTAAACTTTGTATTTTGTTTAAAATATACTATTTGACTTCTTTTTAATAATATCTTCAATTTTTTTTTAAAAAAAAGTTAAAAAAATGTCATTACGTATAGTCTTGAATAGAAGTAATTAATACTTTGTTTCAAAAATACATTTAAACAATCAAATGTTTCAATACGTACACTTAAACTTTGAAGAAAAAGGTTCAAAACTCCCGATAAACTTTTCCTTAAACTTTCAAGAAAAAAAGTTCAAAACTCCCTATGAATTTCTAAATGACTCAATAATATCCTTAAGCTTTTTTTTAAAAGAAAAAAAAAGTTAAAAAATTCACTTACCATCCGTATACAAACAAAAATTGTTAGTAACATGTTAAAAAACATCTTAATCTTAAAAAATTAAAAATGTCCTTACCATTAGGATATGGGTGAAAACGGTTATTTATATTCTCATTACCTTCAACCCCTCTTCAATCTTCTATCTCTCCGTTGCTTCAATCTACAGCCTAAAACTTACATTTCTTTCTTTCTTTTTCATCTCTTCTCTCTGTCTCCTGTGATATTCTCCTACTCCTTTCTTTCATTCCCCAATCTCTAAAAACACCTTTTTCGATTAAGGGTATATAGGCCAACAAGAAGAAAAAGAATAGTGGAATCACCAAGAGACTTTAAGAATGTTTTAACAAGGTTGTACGTAGTTGAGTGTGTATTAGTACATTGCTTGAGTTTAATACACAAAAAGAAAGACACATTAAGAATTTGATTTACAATTTTGAGGACAAGCAAGAGGAAAAAAGAAAGAAGACAAGTATATTACCAAATTTGAATCAATGAATTCTTTGTTAATTCTTCTTGCAATACAAATTAGTTTACTTGTTGTGATCAGTTACGTAGGTTCTCCTTGATAAAAAACGATGTTGTTTTTGTAGTTAACGAGTTATTGTTTTGATGAGAGATTTTGATTTTGAAATTTTGTGGAATTTTATGCTTAAATTGAAAATTATTATTTTGTTTGGTTCCTGAGAAGTTTTGTGTAAAAATTAGACAAATAAAGAAAAAGAATTAGAGTATGGATATGGAAAAAAAAAAATCGAATATACTAACAATTAAAAAAACATTTTAAAGTGTTTTTAAAGCCAATTTCTTTTTCCTTTTCTTTTTCTCAATATAGGCAATCTCTACTGTCTCTTCCTTTGTCACAATTTTAATAACAAAGACGAAACTTTCAACTTCTCGAGGCAATGCATACTAATTATCTATGAGGTAAACTCACCTTGAATCTTAATTTTAATGTCTGCTCTTATATATATATATATAGGATTTGAGATAAGGAGATCAAACCTTTAACATCTAAAAAAGTGTATGCTAATTATCCAAATTAATATTTGTTTCTCATAAATAATTACTTAAAAATTAAAAACAATTTTTCTTCAAAAAAAAAAAAGTTTTAAAACCAACTTTTTCTCATATTAGGGATAAGAAATATAAAACTAGTTTCCAAATTACATTAAAACAAACACCTAAGTTGGGTCAAATGAAAATNTTGAAAATTAAGCCTATAAACACCTCTTTGTTATCTACATTTTACTAATATTTTTTTTAAAAAAAAAACCAAACAAAATTTTGAAAACTAAAAAACGTAATTTTTGTTTTCAAAATTTAACTAAGAATTCAATTTTTTTTATCTAAAAACTAAAATAGATGAAAATCATTATAAAAATTTAAGAGGAAATAGATTTACTTTCCAAAAGCCAAAACTAAAAATAAAACGAATACAAATGAGGGTTCTTTTCAAATATAGTAAAATGAACCAACTTAGTATAGCAAATGAGGATTGTTTCAACAATTTTTAAAAATATTAGTCATGGATTCAACTCTTGACCTTTTTACCACTAAACCAATCCACGATGGTTTTTCAATCTTCCAATACTCTACAAATTAATGATTTTTTTTTCTTTTATTTTAAAAAAAAGAGCTTGAAATCCCATTGTTGAACTACCAACTTATTGTTGTTATTTTAAATATCCCCCCCCCCCCCCCCCCCAAAAAAAAAAAAAAAAAAACACATCTTTCCATTAGTATTCTCTATAGATTTTGGACAGATGTTTACCTTCTTTTTATAGAAATATTGTATCTTTTATTGAATATAATTTTATAACTATTATTTTATCATTTTTAATAAAAATCAACTTTAGACTAATGATAAGGATTAGTATTGTCAATACGAACTCAAGTGACATAAAACACATGCTATCAATTTCGAAATAAGAGGCTTGATTCCAACATCCAATAGAGTGGGTATTCAAATCTTTAACCTCTTGATCAAAAGTGTAACCTTTGATTTTTTTCACTTACAGAGTAATTACTACATGTTTGTTGTTAGCAATCCAATTGGTGGAACCAACTCCCTAAGGATTGAACAATAGTAATCGTAGTACATTTGTGAACTAGAACATTAATATAGAGGACAACACTCAATCACTATATTATAAAAAAGCTTATGATCCGAATATTGCTTTGCAAGTATACTTATCTCGGTCAGCTTTCACGACTAATAAACAAAGAAGCACAACTATCATAAAAGCTAGTTAATTTGTGAAATTAAAATTATGTTTGGTAACCATTCGGTTTTTTGTTTTTTGTTCTTTTAAAATTGTTTTGAAATTAAAAAACTCCCTAAATTTCTTGTTTTGCTAACTACTTTTTACTGGCAATTCCAAAAACCAAATATAAATCTCGTTGGGTAACCATTAAGGGGGGATCAAATCCGTTTGCAGAAGCATTTTGTTTCGAATTTGGGAGGATGAAAATTACCGAAATAATTAAGAAATAATACATACATCAACATATTGTAAATTATTTAGGCTAAACATGAATTACCTTTGAAAACTCTTCTTCCAATAATTCTTGTGTCCAATGTGAGAACGCCGCCAAAAGAATCTTCCTTACCCACTTGTGGAAGTGCTTTTTGGGAGAGTCAGAGGAATTGAGAGAACTTCACATAAAGAATTTCACACATTGAGTTTTGGAGAGAGAAAGTGATTTGGCTAACCAACACAAAACTCTTTGTGTGTGTTTTTAACAAGAAGAAGAGGACAACTGCCCACCTCCCCACTTCCTCTTCATTTCATCGAGGGAGAGTTATTAATTAATTAATTAATTAATTAATATTTATTTAATCATCGTTTAATAATTAAATATCTCATATTTAATTACATAAACATTTCAATCATATTCAAACTAACTCTTAACCTATAATTTTAATATGAATTTCATCCATATTAATTTATCATATTCAAGTACATTAAATCTTCTATATTATATAGTTTAATTTTGGACTTTATTCAAAATTAAGTATATTATATAATGTAGGAAAATATTATAAATAGCAAAAATATCAAATTGTTTACAAATATAGTCAAATTTTACTTTCTATCTGCGATAGACCTAGATAAACTTCTATCCGTGTCTATCTGGTAAAGTGATAGATGTCTATTTGAGTCTATCGCAGTCTCTCACAGATAGAAAGTAAAATATTGCTATATTTGTAATTATTTTCAACAGTTTTTCTATTTATGAAAACATCTCCATAATGTAACTATATATATTATATTAATTGTATCATATACAATTAGCATATGTTTCCATAAATTAATTTAAACATTTCAAATTACTCTTTCAAAACTTTAGTTATTGTTAATTCGTTGTGAACCTATAGATTATAAACTCCAATGATCCGAGATTAATTAATTATTTAATTAACTAACCAACATTCGTTAACAATGGGACAAACCACTATAGAACCATAGTTGCACTCTTATGACTATAAAACATGTTGCGGTCATGGATATAATCATTACACGCAAGTCGATTTTTCACAAGTTGTTTGTAATTACAACTGGTTAAAATGTCTGTTTTACTCCTATAATTACCTCTATATCCTTAAGTACGACTAATCCTCTAGTGAACAATTTGTTTATGGTCCAACCATAAACCAAGTCCCTCTCTAGCCAATGCTTCATTGTTCAAGTCCTAGAGTCAGCATTTAAGGGAACTACTCATCTATTTACTCTATACAGGAAGGAGCAAATTACATCTTGTGAACCTATGTTTCTAACTCCCCACTTGGTCAAGTCCCCAAAATGATAGGTTTATTGAATTCGCGACTCATGTCACTCTCATCCATGCAAATCAAAGGACGATCCCTCACAACTAGGAGTTCATAACTCACTCAAGATTAAGATCGAATATGATCATCTTGTGAAATATTAATCTCTTCAATATACAAAGAGAGATTAATAATTTCACAGTCTAGTTTTATACAAACTCATTATATAGAATACCCCAACTCACATATCTCTACATGAACGATTTGGATCATATTATTTGTAACCATAACAAAGTGAGTCGTATCTATAATGTCAAGACACCCAACTTTATCCATATTCTATAGGCTCTTTAAGTTATTACTTGAATATGATTCACATGTATATCAACTTCAAGTCTCATATAAATAACCTTAGATTTTACTTTACTGGATTTAGTTATGCAAATTTAAAACACAAAATAAAATAACAAATTATTTTATTAATAATCAATAAATTATTTATTTATTTAATTACAAACTACGAGTTTGGAACATAAAACCCAACAACCATTTAGTTTTTGAAAATTAAGCCTACAAATACTTCTATAACCTCTAAATTTGTTGCTTAGTCATATACTTTCTATCAATGTTTTCAATAACCAAACCATGTTTTTGAAAACTAAAAAAAACAACCTTTTATTTTATTTATTTAGTTTTAGAATTTGGCTAAGAATAATTCAACTCTCTTACTTAAGAAATATGAAAACTATCGTAAAAAATGAGAGAAAATAGATTAGTTTTTTAAAAACGAAAAACCAAATAGGGTCGTAGTTTTTAAAATTTTGTTTTTGTTTTTTGAAATTTGACTAATAATTCAACCATTTTAATTAAGAAAGATGCAAACTATTAAAAAATTAAAAATTATATATATTTAATTTTTATAAATTAAAAATTAAATAATTATCAAATAAAACATACTATGTTCAAATCTAGGCAACTTTTCAAATTGTAACAATAAAATATAAAGGAGACAGCATCTCAGTTACAAAACAATTTAATTAGATTGTAAAATATCAAATAAGGTAGATCTAAACTCACAATCATAATCTTAATTTATTACATTTTTCACAATCATCTAGATCTTTTTTAAATCAAATAAAACCATTACTAAATTAATAATATCCACCTAATTTAACATCTTATTCAAGGATTCAAATTTATTAACCAAAATCATTATTCAACAATATAATATCCTTTTCCCATCTAAGGAGTGTTTGGCTCTCATATGATAATGTTTATATCTTTTAATATGTGTTTTGGTAAACTTCTTTCTAATTATTTTTGTTCTCTATTTTTTTAGTTAAGAAAATAAAGAAATTAGAAAAACAAGAATATAATTCATTTTAAATTATTTTTGTCTGAAAACATGGTCAATAATTTTGTATCTCTTTAAAAAAGCAATAAATATAAAATATTTATCAGCGTTGTCGTCGTCGTCATCACTATTGATGCTATGGGTTGTCCCTGACCAAAAATTCCAAGTTTTAAAAAAATGACCACTACGTAGAGATCAGAGAAGAGAAAGAAACGGGTCAACAACCCAAGGAAAGAAACGACCAAGAGGCAAAAGGGAGTTGGGCTGAAAGGTCCAACTCACTCGCGTCGACCCTTCCACTTCCCGTAGCCTGTAATCTTTGCCCTTTGTGCCGTCTCGAATCAACTTTTTTTAATCCTCTTTAAGTTTGGAATCCTTAATCCACCACACTATAAATAGAGTTTCATAAAGTAAGTTCCTCTACCACGTTCTAACTTCTCAGTGAATTTTCTTACCCAAATGATAATATGTGAAGTGGAGGATCCAACCTTTAACTTCAAAGTCTATAAAATAAGTTTTATGTCAATTGAACATTGTTCATATCGGCAAAATATTTCTTAACGTATACATTTATCAAATGATTTAAAATTTTGTATTTCAACACACTTGCTCTCTCTTTCTCTTGCCATCTCCTTTACTAATATTGCACGGGTTAAAAAAACTTTTGAATTTCTTTCTTACACATTATAACCATATAAAATTACTACCAATCACATGTTTTTACTTTTTAGAAACCCAAAAATAATTACCTTATCATAATTTTTTTTTCATTTCAAAATGTCCCAAATGAATGAGTTTCAAACAGAACATTCACAACTGCTTTAAAAAACCCAAATCATATGAACTTTCTTCATCAAAATTCACTGACACTTCAAACTCCCAACACATGCATTGTTTATGATAGAATCTTAAACATATAAAAATAAATAAATTAGATTAAATAAATAAAAACTTCCCTCTATAAAAAAATTGCTTATTATCATCTTCCCTTTCTAAATCCACCATTTGTAAAGAGACCAAGAAATGGAATCCTCATATCTTCCCCTTCCAATCACAGCCATTCTCCTCACAATCCTAATCAACCAACCAAATATTGCAAAATCTCAACCAGTAAATGACACCCAATTCATCAAATCCACTTGTCAATCCACACCCTACCCTGACCTCTGCCTCTCCTCCCTTTCCGCCGATGCCACCGCCATTCACGGTAGCCATCGTTTGATGACCATTGCCGCCCTCACGGTCGCCCTCTCACACACGCGCTCTGCCTCATCAACGGTTGAGAGGCTGGCCAAGTCGAGTGGTTTAACACCGCGAGAGAGCTATGTTATGCGTGATTGCATAGAGGAGTTTGGAGACTCTATTGAAGAACTAAAGATGGCTGTGGCAGAGTTGAAAGATAATGACAAGACTCGATTCAAAACTAAGGATATTCGAACGTGGGTAAGTGCTGCTCTGACCGACGACGACACGTGCATGGATGGGTTCGCCGGAGATGCCATGAACGACAGTGTGAAGGAATCAGTAAAGGCATTGGTGGTAGATGTTGCTCAATTGACAAGTAATGCTCTCTCGCTTGTTAGTTTGTTAGTTTGTTGAAGTGAGTGAATCAAATGTTTTGGAAATATTTATTTATGTTTATTTATATATTCAATTTATGTTGTCTCTAAGCACTAAATTTAAACTTATTATTTAAACTTTTTATAAAAGAACATATTCATATCTAAGTTGATTAGTAAACGGTGGTTGACAGGCCATTTGAAAAGCATAAATTTAAAAACTAGGGATTCAATAGTAGCAAAATTTCTATTTCATGTTTTTAAATACTTGTTTGGTAGCAGAAATTAGATTTCAATTTATATAATTGTTAAAAATGTATTTTTATAGTATATATACCATAAAATAGTTGTAAGTGCAGTTGTCAATTAAATATTAAATTGAATGTAAATTATTATTAATTTATTTGTGAACATGTTATTTTTAAACATTTTGTATATTTATTATTTTACAATATCATAAGGATACAATATACTGTGTTAAACATTTTCTATTAACACAAAAATGAATTACGAATTAAATTTATAATTAAAAAAAAAAGGAAAGAAATATAATAGTTATAAATGTTACTATCTTTTCTAATACAATTATGTATTTTAACATATTAAATTTAATATATAGATTCCCAATTAGAACGCAGAGATTTTCCAAAACGTTTTCCTTTGCATCTCAACCAATATGATATGTCATTTGCCTATTCCCACAGTAATTCCAATATCTTTTTTAATACAATATGAAAAACAATAAAAAAGACTTTTGATACAATGAGTTATTTTGTTTACTTATATTTAAATTCAACAGAACTATATATATATATAAAAGATGCAGACTTGAATATTTGATCTCGAAACAATCAAATAGACTTCAAATATTACCATATTTAGAGCGCATAATCTAATTTTAGATGGTAAAATTATATATTAAATTTACAGAGCTTTTCATTATTATAATTAATGCTTGAGATTTTTTTTTAGAGTTTTGAAAAATTTATAGTCTTATAAGTGACATTTTTTTTAAATTCAATGAAAATTTAAAAATTTAACATATCAAACAAGTCAAAAGTGGATCTTTTCCCCCAAACCAAGTCTAAATCTAAAAACGAAAAGATATTTTTACAAATCCAATTTTATTTTTTTAATTAATTCAAATATGATTTTAAATTTGAAATCAGCCAAACAAGAAAACAAACCTAGCTTTTAAAGAACCAAAAGAGAAGTGTTAGCCAAAAGAAAAAAACTCTGTTTTCATACTTTATAATCATTGGAAAAATAACTTGTTTGTTCTTAAATTTTGAGGAATAGGTACGTATAATTCTTATGTTTTAAATTGATTGAAAAAAATTGATTAGATGCGGAAGCGTTAAAATGAGTTGGAAAAAAAACTTTTTTTTAATATTTCCCTCATCTCTTTCTTTCTCTCTCTCTCCCCCTCATCTCTCTTTCTTTCTATCTCTCTCGTTTTCCCTACATACTGGACAATAACAAAACCCTAGAAGAACCACAAACTTATTACGCAACAAAAAATGGAGTCTTAGAAATCAAAATTTTCAATAAATCGAAATTTGCAATTATACCCAAGTAGATTTCTGTGCACATAAACAATCGACTGATAAACCTCAAACTCAGGAAAGTAAAATTGGAAATCAATTGCACTAAACAGAACGATTATTGAACAATTTTACTAATTACAAACTCGACATGTGATTCTCACCTCCCTATTTTTCGATAATACATAACCCCACAATACTAAGAGCTTCTTGATTTGGAGCATCACCAACCCTTTTTGGCTAGATGAATCAACCATTAGACCCTGCCTTCGTTAGTGGCTCTCCAACGAAATTAGAATCCAACCATTCATCTAATAATAGGAGTCATAGGAAAACCCACCGGCGAAAAGAAACTAAGTCGTCCGATCAATCGAATGAATTAGCAATGGAGTGGGGGGGAGAGAGCAAGAGAGAAGAGAATGAGAGAGAGAAAGAGGGGGGGGGGGGAGAAGGAGAGAGACATTAAGAATGGAGAGAGAGGAGAGAGTAAGAGAGAGAATGAGAGAGAGAAAGAGGGGGGGGGGGGAGAAGGAGAGAGACATTAAGAATGGAGAGAGAGGAGAGAGTAAGAGAGAGAATGAGAGAGAGAAAGAGGGGGGGGGGGGAGAAGGAGAGAGACATTAAGAATGGAGAGAGAGGAGAGAGTAAGAGAGAGAATGAGAGAGAGAAAGAGGGGGGGGGGGGAGAAGGAGAGAGACATTAAGAATGGAGAGAGAGGAGAGAGTAAGAGAGAGAATGAGAGAGAGAAAAAGGGGGGAGAGAGAAGAAGAGAGCAGGAGAAAAACATTTAAAAATAATTTTTTTCCAACTCACCTTACCACTTCAGTATATTCAAATTTAATAGTTTTTAATAGAGAACTTTTAAACACAATTCATAAAAACTTAAGGACGAATTGATCCATTTAAAACGTGATAAACAAAATTGCATTCTTCAAAATTCAAAGAACAAAAAAGTACCTATAATCACTAAAGACTCTGTCTCAAAAAAAAAAAAATGAAGACAGAATATTAGTCTTTTTATTTATGTCTTTTTGAAACACAAGAATGCGTGTCAAGGAAGAATATTGCGAAGTTTGAAGGTTGATCCTTGAAACATATCAAACCCAACATACTTCCTTATCCTTAACCCTTTCATTTCAGCTAGAGATCTTCCAGTATCATTATTACTTCAAATGCAAGACATCGAACTGAACCGAAAAACCGAAAAACCCAAACTGAATCGAAACAATTCACTTCAGTTGTAATGGTACTAATCTTCATTTCACAGTCTATTTTATAAGTGAAAAGTTAAATTGTAACTAAAAAACAAATGTTAATTTATATTTAAACCCTATAATATATCAATTTAAACCATCTATTTTTCATAGAAGGTTTAAATTGATTAACTAATAAAAATTTAAAATTTAAATTGATGTACTTATGAAAATTCAAAATTTTAATTGTTATACTTATAAAAATTCAAGATTTTAATTATTACAATTAATTAGATACAAATCGATACAAATTGACACTATAATTAAATATTTTCAATCAACATTTCTATAAAGTAATAGAACACATTTGAATATATGTTGAAAAATATACATGATGCGAAGCATAAATCTAAAAAAGAAATAGAAAATAATTACTTTATAAATATTATTTTGGGTGGAATGGTGTGAAAATAAAAAATTTATATGGTAAAAAAAATCTCAATATAAATAATGTAATTTAATAGAAAAAAAGTTCAATAAATATAGACTTCCTTTTTTACGGTGGCTTCAAATTCAATTGGAAATGAAAATTCAAAAGATGAAAAACTTAAACTAAGCTAACTAGTTAATTAAAAAAAGAATACAGTTTTTTTTTTAAAAAAAAATTTCAAAACTCCATCAAAATGGGAAAAAACAAAATAAAAAAAACTTCTCAAATTTCCCCTACTAAGATTTCAGGAACATCAAACCTGGAATTTCTACCACCATGTCTAACACAAACCTCAAGAATTAAATTTGTAATTTAACTAACAAACAAAAGTTGGTAAAGAAACAGTGACAGAGAAGAACCTACAGAACAAACATTAAATTTGAGAAAAGAAACAAAAATTGAGCACAAAAACAAAGAAAGAACAATCAGCAGTCACTACTTGAATTTTGAACCAAAAGTTAAGCAGAAACACCAAAACATCAGTGTGTATAGGACAATCAGAGGCTGGAATCCCTAATTTTAACTAACATGATACAGAATTTCACATGAGCTACTGGCAAGAGTTATTCATGATTTAAACAAGGAAATCCAATGCACTGTGCAAGGGGGAAAGAGCGGTGTTTTCTTCAAACATCAGATGACCACAAGGAAACTATGGATCAAAACCATTAATAAACCAAAAAATATGCAAGAAAATTATTTCAAATTAAAAACGGGTCTATGTCAATAATTCAGAACGATACACACTCCAAACTGCACTTGAAAATTTTGAGAAATCTTTCTGACCGGTGATGGTAATTGGGTTGTTGATTTGTTCATCTCATTTGGACAATTCCTGCGCTAATCAGCTTCTGAATTTTGTTCATCACCATTGGGTTCTTTGTGTGTTCTTGAGCCGCCTTTGGATTTTCCTGGAAATCAATCAATACCTGCAGAAAGTAGAACGTGTGAATCGAATTCTTGAAACCAATCGAGAATTATGCATGTGCTGAGAACGAAGTCTAAATCCAAACATACCTGTCTCATTACAGGATCTGTGAGAATGTTTTGGATTTCTGGGTCTTGCATTGCCTTGGCCTAAGGATAAAGTTAATGTCAGTCCAGTTCAAGAAACACAATGATAACTTAAGGCCCACTACAAGCCATTGGAAGAGATGATTTACCTGTCTTTCCTTCAATTCTTCAGGGGTCAAGTCCCCGCGGCTTGCCTTGTTAACCTGTTCGACACATCTGCAATCAAAGTTCTCAGCTTCAGTTAATGGAATTTCTTCCCTAATCCTGCCTTCAAACAGATGATGCTTACCTTCTAATACCATCCAACAATTCTTGGTTTTTGGGGTCATGTTTCAATCCCTCCTGGTAAGTTTCCATAGCTTTTTCATACTCTTTCATGAAAAATTGTATTGCACCTTTCCTCGTATAACCCTTTACAAACGTAGGATCAAGCTCAATGCACTTTTCTGCATCTTTCAATCCCTCAGGCAATGCCCCCAACTTAGTATAGCAAGCCGCACGGTTACTGTATGCCTGTAAAGAGACAACACATCAGAACACAACTTGCCATAAGGATTGAGTTAATTTCTTCAAAGTTCAAAGTCGTAGCAAATCCACTGACCTTTACGTCCTTGGGGTTTCTTCTCAAGGATTCTGTGTAATGTTTCACGGCCTCAGGATATTGTTGCTGCTTAAAATACTCATTGCCTGTAAACAAATTAGCAAGCATAAAAAGTCAGATGTGTATAGTAGTGACTGGAATATGAGACAACGAATATAGCCAAGGCTCAAAAGACCATGAAGGAAGTTAACGGGAAAATGTAACCAAAGCTAAAGAATACAGTAGGTCCTGGAATAATAAAGCTATATTTTCTTTTCTTACTATGCTTTTACTACAATTTGCAAGTTAGCCAATTGACGTAACCTAGTAATATTACTAATACTCAAGATTTTCTACGAATTCAATCCATTCAGTTCTATTACTAAAACCAAAAGAACATAAACAAGGAACAAAAGATGGGAGGGAAAGAACATACCTTTTTCCCTTTCCTCATCAGCTATCTTAGGATCAAAATACTCCTGTTGCTCTAAGTCCTTCTTTGCTTTCTCGGCATCGTTGAGTTTCTTCAGGGTGTCAGGATTTCTATGCTCAGTAAGAGCCTTTTGGAAAGTTTCAATAGCAATATCATAATCCTTTGAACATTTTGCCAATTTCACATACGCTGTTCCTTTCCTTGTCAAAGCCCTTGCAATCATCTTAAAGTCTGACCTGAGCTCCCTTCCCCTCTCAACAGCCTTATCACAATCTTTGATACAATCTTCGTACTGCAGAGAAAGAACAAGCGTAACTTAAGACCTCAAAATTCAAAATGCTTTCATGGGGTAAAAATAACAATGAGGTGGCATTTGACATAGAACAAAAAATGACAACAATTTCCTTTCCAATAATCTTTCTGAAAGATCCCTCTCCAAAATAATTCTCCTTCGCCTAAGTTCAAGTCCCATCACTCAGAAACAGACACTCGGTAGACAAATATTAGGATGACATGCCTAACATAACATAGAAACTGAGAACAATCAAGACAGTTACCAACATTTAACAATATATGTAAAAACCCATTACCTTTCCCATCTCCAAGAAAACAGCAGCTCGATTTGTTAGGAAAGAGATGTCCTCATCGTCCAACTCCAACGCCTTCGAGTAATGGTTTATTGCCGTCTCGAAGTCCTTCTTCTTGTACGCCGCATTGCCCGCTTCCTTCTCCTTCTGTGCCTGCAATTTCCTCTCCTTAGCCTCCTTCTCCTCATCCGGTACTTCCATAGGCTCTGGCTCTGGCTCTGGCTCCTTCACCGGCTCGGCCTCAGCAGCTCTTTTTCGTTCTGCCGGGGGAGAGGAGGTCTCAGGAACATCGGCTTCCTCCTCCGTGGGATTATGCAACTTCAAGTTAAGCAAAACCCCTAACGCAGCCATCACTCTCTGATCCTTCAAATACATATTGATACTGTTAGGGTTTCTCTGAATCTCCTGCATTATATTCAAAAAATCCGGCTGTTGCAGAAAAGCCCTAGTCGTCGGATCAGCGGTCAGTTTAGCCCACATCTCAGGTCCAGAGAAAACATTCCCAAACGGATTCGGTGGAGGCGCCGGACGCGACCTGGAAGCCGCCGCAGACTGAGCATCAGCCAGTCCAGATTTCAAAGCTTCATTGCTAGGATCAATCTCAAGCCCTTTCTTATAAGCAGATACAGCCGCCTCATGTTCACCGAGACCAAGATGAGCAGCGCCAAGCCGGCTGTAACCCTTAGGCCAGTCCGGCTTCAACTCTACGGTCTTCTGAGCATCAACCAAGGCCTCGGAATATTGATGGAGAGAAGCATAAGCCGCAGATCGATTGGAATAAAGAACGTGATTGTTAGGAGTAAGTTGGATGGCATCGGAGAAATGGCGGACGGCGGAGGAGAAGTCGCCGGCGGAGAAGGCTGCATTACCCTTGGCTTTGGCTTCGTCGGCCATGGAAAGTGCACCGTCTAGCAACAGGAATGGTGAGAAATCGGAGAGAATCCGGCGGAGAAATTGGAGAGATTAGGGAAGACGAAGAATATATAATGAAGAATTTTGAGAGATGATGGAAGAAGAAGAAGAAACGAGAGAGTTCTCGTTGTTTATTTTTCGGAGTAGAAAAAAAGAACTTTTGCGATTTTTGAAGGAGTTCTCGAATGTTCGATTGCCCTCCAAATTTGGGTTGTTTGGAAACGCGACTACTTTATCCTCTATTGGAATAATCAAATATCCGTTTAATTATTAACTAATATTAGTCAATAATAGTCCATGGTTTTAAATTTTTAATTACCTATTTTTAACCATTTTAAAACCATTTTGAGTTTATGATTCTAAATTTTTTTTTTTTTTTTTTTTATAATATCAACTCATAAATTTTCAACTTATATTGTTATTGATTTTTCATTAAATACTCATAATATATTTAATATATTTTAAAGAAATATAATTAATGAAAATAGTAACATAATTTTAAAATAAGTTTTCATTATTAGGATTTGAATTTAGTTTTTATTTAATTTTTTAAACTTGAATTTCATTGTAAGTTAAAATTTAAATTTTTTTTCATAATTTTAAAATAAGTATTTTATTATTAGGATTTGAATTTAGTTTTTATTTAGTTTTTTAAATTTGAATTTCATCGTAATTGAGATGCTAAAAGTGACATGCTGTAGGTGTCAAGACATTTAAATTTGTTTCTTTAATTAATTTAAAATTTTATTTTAATTAATTTCGTCTTGAAAATAAATAAACAAAATTTAGCTATTTTTTAAAAAAATAAAAATAAGTCTAGTTAACAGTTATTAAAAGTTATATTTGGTGACCATTTGGTTTTTAAAATTAAGCTCTCTGGATTTCGTACTTGGGTGAAAGAACTTAATTTTTAGCCAAAATCCAAATCCAAAAACATTTTTTTTCAAAAGTTGGTTTGATTTTTGAAAACATTGGAAACAATTAGATAACAAACTAATAAATTTAGGGAAAAATGAGTGTTTGTAAATTTAATTTTCAAAAATTAAAAATCAAATAGATATCAAATGAGACTTAAATGTTTTGTTATCATTCATGTTAAGTAGACTAATGACTAACTCATTAGATACCAATTCAAAGCCAAGGAATTTGGAATCAAATTTAAATTTTAAGGACTAAAGCCATTCTTAATCTTTAAAGTCTAAATATAAACTAAAATTTAAATATTCTAATACTAAAAACTAAAAGTACCAATTTTGAAAATTTAATAATAAAATAGAAATTAAAATATATTTTACACTTATTTGTATTATCAGATTATTGAAATTGAAAAATTATTTTGAAGATGAACTGATTTTTTTTTCTTTCCTTTAGCTGGTGAAGATTCTAACATTTAATCAAATATTGTTATTCGAATTTATTTTTTGAAATTTTAATTTTATGCCTAATAAATTATATGTATCTATTATTTTAAAATTTTCACAAACATATTAATCACAAAATACTTTAAATGCGACTAAAATTCTGTATTAAAAAAAGTGCTAAATCAAGGGAGAGTTATCATCCTTAAAAAGAAATTAATAAAATTTTTGTAAAACTATAATACTCAAATTTTATTTTAAAGTTTTAAAAAAGTTACGGACTTAATTACACGCAAATAAAGTTGTAAATGAACCTAATATAGTGTTTCAAGTGTGATGCGTCGTGGAGCTAGGGTGTTGAAGTGACCCAATAACCCGACCGGTCCGAACTACCCACGGTTTGGTTTAAGTTGGGTTGATTTATTGGAGACTGAACCGGCTCGGTTCGTGTGTTTGAGAAGTTCTCTGGTCGGTTTAACGCGAACACAACCGGATTGAAACTCTCCTTCAGTTCAGAATTGAAACTCTCGATTGCACTCTATTTCTCTCAAGATTTTTTCGTCTCTGATCGCTCAAGATTTATCCGTCTCTTGCGCTCGCTTCACCTCTGATCTCTCAAGCTCTCTTTGACTTCGTTGCCAACTCTCTGGTTGTTCTTGAAGTGTGAGGTGTGGGTTTATTAGATGAAGAATGAATTTTGGTTCTTTTCTGATGTGTGAGGTAATGGGTTTTCTTCTTTTCTAAGTTCTGATCTTCGAGTTTTCTTTTACTTTGGTGCTTGAGGTTTTTATTTGCTTTCTCTGGAATTTCTGTCTCGGGATTAATTTAATCTGGGTTTTTAGTTTCTGAAAATGTTTATTTTTTATTTTTTATTTTTAATGCTTGAGATTCTAGTTGGGTTTCTCTGTAACGTTAGTTCTGAGTTCTTCAATTTAATGCTTTCGCCTAGCCAGGAACCTGGCCAATGCGCCTCCCCTCGGAGCTCTTCGAGGGTTTTGTACGCCCATGGTCTTTGTGTGCCATATATCTCTCTCTCTCTCGAAATAAAAAAAAATAAAAAATAAAAAAATAAAAATCGTAGTTTTCTAGGGAGATCCTGTACGGATCGTTTCAAATTTTATGGTATCTTCTATTTAGCCTCTTTATTTCGTAATTTGGATTGTGGGTAATGGCTGTAACTCGGAAAGATGGTGTATTGACGGAATCTATAGGACGCATGTCAAGTGTTTGGTTTAGGTACTGAATGAAACAATCTTTCTTTCTGATGTATAAATTTAAGATTTTGTTGTTTGATCTTCAGCTTGGGCTAGGAAGTAGATAAGATTCACATTCATTTGATTTTCTTTTTACTTGTTGGCATTGCTTGAATTCATAAAACTTCATTGCTGTATAGAACTTGTTAATTGATGCCGATGGTGGTGTTAACTTGTTTTGTTTTCCAGTTTGTGAATTGATAGTAGATCTTGAATACTTTAAATAACTAAGGGGTTGTTCTAGGGGGAAGATATTGGGTATTGCATTACCTTTAGGTGATAGAGTGGTAAGAGTTTGAGATGGTTGGATATATTGTTTAATTTTGTTGGTACACTTTCTGAAGTGTAATTTTCCAGTATACAGTGAAATTAGGCGACTATTGTTTCTCTCTTCTCTTTCTCTCACTTTTTAGATTTTGAGGTACGTTAAAAGATAAATTAACAAACATAGCTAATGGTTGAGAACCCCTAATGAAACCCCCAACTGAGGTCTACCCCTTAACACCATCCAAATCACAATGTTTTCGTTACAGACTATCCTATTTCTCTCTAGACCTTTTACCTTTAATCATCACAGTTATTGTTTGCTAATTTTTGAAACTCAAAGTAGTCACTTAAACATGGCTGAAAAGGTTGAAGCAATTTTTGTAAATTAAGCATAGTTTGTCTTCTCCTACTCCGTTAGATATAACTCTTAGAGGTTACATTTCTACACTTATGGTTACATTCATAACTCATTAGCATTAGCTAATCACGAGACACTCATTATGTAGGTTTGGATTATGGGAATGTATAATTCATAGGGTAGTAAGGTGCATTACATTATCTTCTCAAAATCCATAGTTGTCTATAATGCATGGTTTTCTCCTACAACTTAGGCCTTATCAAATCATAGGCTTTTGAACCACGCATTGTATTCTCAGGCTTTTTAAACCAACAGAACAAATGCCAGCTTACAGATCTATATTGTGGGGCTTGGAGGGAAAGGAACAATAGAATTTTTAGAGGGGTGTATAGGGGACCTTGGGATGTTATGTCTCTAGGTTCCATTTTTACCTTTGGGGGTAAGTGCCAATCTTTTTGTGATTATTCATTAGGTCTTTTGCTGTTCAATTGGAATTGCTTTCTTTAGCAGGACTTTCTTTTGTGGGCTTATTTTTTTGGATGCTCTTGTATTCTTTCACTTTCTCTCAGCGAAAGTTTGGTTCTTCATCATAAATAATCAGTTCTATCAAGCAAGTGAAGAAAATATAATTAGAAAGTACCTTTGGCTCTAAGGATGCATACGTTGTGTCCCAATTTCTGAGGTTAATCAATATTTATATACTAGAATGAAGAATTTGTATGAGTAGTGGAGTCAAGCTGAGTATAGTAGAGATGCTTACAACATATATCTTTTCTTCACAAAGTTTAGTCCGAGAGTCATTTCATATTTGCTTATGGCTTGAAAAATAGAGTATTCGTTTAGCATGTTGTTGATTGGCGCCTGATGGTTAAACGGGCAAGGCGGAACGCCTTAGCTTTTAGGTATCTTGAGTCCTGTGGAATGGGAGAGATTGGAAGCTCTCAATTTCTCCTTTTAACTTTGTACCTTTCTTTTTTGCGTAAACAGATGCAAAAATTCTATCAGTTGCAGATGGCATGTGGTATGATAATATTATGATTAATCATTTGCAGGTGGAATGACATTTGGGATGTGATGAATGGCACTTTCGCATCCAGTGCCTTACGCGCTGCTTTTTCGCACTGTGTACAGCAAGTGCGAAACTATGACTACCATCACTACCTCTGCCTCCTCGAACTTCCCCCTGCAATGCGAAAGGCTGCATTCGCACTTAGAGCATTTAATGTTGAAACATCGAGAGCCATGGACGTTGCTACCGATCCTAGGATAGGTCTTATGCGACTTGTATGGTGGCAGGAAGCTATTGACAAAATATATGCTAGTAAAAAGATTGAACATCCAATAGCGCAAGCCCTTTCATCTGTGATATCTGAGAACAAAATTAGCAAACTGTGGCTTAAAAGGTCTGTCGAAGCTCGAATTAACGACGCCAGAAGGGAGGACACCGACATTCCAGGAACCATTGATGAACTAGAGAAATATGCTGAAGATACTGCATCAACACTACTCTACATGACCCTTCAAGCTGGTGGTATTAGGTCCACAGCAGCTGATCATGCTGCATCTCACATCGGTAAGGCTGATGGACTGCTTTTGTTGCTCAATTCATTACCATATCATGCTACTCGAAATCGCCATTTTTCTTACATTCCTGTCAAAGTGGCCGAAAATCATGGTTTGCTGGCGAAGCAAGGAGGGCGTATTGAGTTACGCTTGGATTCGAGGGAGAGACTATGTGATGCAGTTTTCGAGATGGCTTCTGTAGCCAATGCTCATTTGCAAAAAGCTCGTGACTTGGCCGGGACAGTTCCGAGGGAGGCTCTGCCTGTGCTTCTGCAGGCTGTGCCTGCTCAGGTTCTTTTGGACTCTTTAAGAAAGGTACAATTTGATGTTTTTGATTCAAGGTTACAACGTGGAGTTTTGGGTGTTCCTCCTTTGTGGTTTCAACTGAGATTGAAGTGGTCCTCTTGGAGGGGAAAATACTAACAATAATTTTCTTTACTTTAGGGAAGATTTTATTGTTTATCTTGTATTTTACTCAAGAGTATGCATTGATCTTAAAATTTTGATCTCATCAAATTGAGTTATAAATTTTTAATAAAAGATGACATTAGTATTTTTGATTGATTATTTATTATTACTACTATTATTTGGTTGGATATTAGTTCGTCGTACTTAAGTTTGAAGATTTGTTTGTGTGCTTGATTTTGTCGTGTTAGGTTCAAGCATTTTCATCCTTAGGCATGAACGTATTTATTGACAGATTTTGCGAGCAATTTTCAAAATTAGTTTTGAAGAGCTCTTAATTTCATAGTTTATTTAAGTTTAGGATCTAGGATTCAATTTTATTGAACTGAGAATATAAAGTTATAACAACTCTAATCTTTATAAATTGAGTTTCAATCTCTATCAGAAGCCCCAAGTCAGAAAAAATGTTGAAAGTTGAGTTTGACATGATGATAACAAAGATGGAGATGTTCTTTAAAGATGAAGATGTATTGTCTCTATAAGTGAAGAAGCTAGACCAAGCTTAAAATGTAAAGTCAAGAAAGGTTAAGTTTCTCGGTACTATGGCCTTTGTTGTTTATGTTGAAAGGTCCAGAAAGATATAAATTTATTATCCATTTCATATGCACTAAGATTGTTTTATTGGTTTGATCCTTGATTGAAAGCTCTTCGACAGTGGTTAATTAAATGTTGATAGTTCCACTCATGCCAAGATATCTGAGTGGTAATATCTCTCGACAATTTTTCATAGAGTGGTAATATCTCTCGACAATTTTTCATAGTCTGGCTTGTTTGTTGTGCGAGTTATTGACTTGTGATTATATTAGTAGTTCTGCTGTCCCTAGTGTTTGTGTTTTCTCTATAACAGGTGGTTGAGTTTTGAAACCATTAATCATTTAACTGCCCATTTAGCCGAGCTAAATTTGTCATTTTAGTGCAAGCAAGTGTTTGTGCTGCACTGCAAGGTTTAAAAAGTGCTTTGGTGTGTTGTCATTTATCATCGTTGGTGAGAGTATATCCTTTATGTCCACGGTGCTACTTTGTGCCCACCTTAGATGATTTGTCAGGTTGTTATGTCGATGTGTTTCCCAGTTCTTTTTTATTTTCTTATTGAGGACTTTTATCTAGGAGATTCATGTAGGTTCTTTTTCGGGATCTATTTTCTTGAGTTGTGTTACTCGGTGTCTTGTTTGGTGAGTCTTCTTTTTTTTTTTTTTTTTTTTCATTTTCTTGTAATTTTTTTTTTTTTTGACGTTTGTTTGTACCTCGATCTCAAGCTTTGAAGTGCTGGTTCTTGCAGTACACTAGCTTTGACCATTTGGAGAAATGTTGAGTTTCAAATGTGAAGTCAAAGAAATGTTAATTCCTGCTTATGACCATTTGGAGAGTTTCAACCTTTCACCTAGTTAAATAGATTCATGGCATGTCTCAAATGCAAATATGTACTGAACTAAACCACTAAAACCATAGTAGTCAGAAAAATATCTCACAAATAAATTTATGAAAAAATATCCATGCAATCTTATACTTTGGAAGTTGTATTAATTTAAATCTTGAATTAATAATTATATTAAGTTAAATTTTAAACTTTAATAAATGTATCAATTTTACACCCTCCATTGAATTGATACACTTACGAAGTTCAATGTTTAAATTGATACAACCCCAAAGTTTAAGGGTGTAAGTTGATATTTTCTCTATATTTATTTTAAATTTAAATACTACTTTAGTCTATATACTTTTGGTTTTGGTTCATTGGTTTTTATATTTTTAAAATGTTCATTTGTCCCTATACTTCAATTTTGGTTCATTTTTGGTCCTACTTTAGTCTTTGTATTTTCATTTTTTTTTTCATTTTTATCTTTGAACTTTAAAAAAGTAACTATTTTGATCTATTGAGAATGGAGTATAAATGAAAATGAAGGGTAACCTTTTTAAAGTAGAACATTTTGAAACATTTTGAAAGTATAAAGACCATAATGAACGAAAACAAAAAAAATATATATATAAGGAATCAAAATAGTAAGGAAAAATAAATATTTATCATTTTAATAATTTTTAGATATTTAGATTAGGTAACCCCGCTAATACAATCCAATCTATCATTTCCTCTCGAATTTTATTCCAAAAATAAGAACAATACAAAGGAACTTTCGTAAGAAAAAGAAAATCAATGGCCAACACTTCTTATCACTCCTTCTCTGTGCTGCATTCCATCCTTTTCCAATTCATATAATTCTCTAATTAGAGCATTACTAATAAATAAATAAATAAATATATATATATATATATATATATATATTAAACATTTTGGACAAATTGCAAAAATCACCAATAAAATATGGTGGTACTTGCAATTATGCCTTTAAACTTTCAGTTTTAAAATTGAGCCCTCAAAATTACATAAGTGTTAAAATTAAGTCAAATTGGACCTTCAAACTTACATAATTATATAAATTGTAACATTTGTATATGTTTGAGGTTTCAATTTTTATCTTTTGTGAGTTCAATTTCTACAATTGTTGCAAGTTTGAGGGTTTAATTTTAACACTTTTAGAAATTTAGGAGCCCAATTTTTATAATTGAAAGTTTGAGCGTGTAATTACAACTATCACCACACTTCAAGGGTGATTTTTGCAATTTGTCCAAAATTCTTTTATAATGTGTAATGGGTGGAGATGGGTGGAAAAAAAAAAATCAGTCATATGATTCCAAATTTATATCCAAAATGTCGTTTGATCCAAAATTTGAAAAAAACTGAAAAATAATCTTTTGCTAACTTCACAAACCACTTTCAACGTTCTTTTTAGAGTTGTGAGCGCGAGTAGGAGAGCGAGGAAAATAGTGTATGAGAATATTTTGTATTGGATTAACTTACTACAACGATGAAAATATCCATCAACATGTTGTTATACCTATAAATTGAAAAGTTTGATATCGATATTAAAATCTATGAATATCTCAAACATATTTTATAAATGTTTGTAAAACATAAAAAATGTCTATTTTTTTAGTCTAATATGAATAAGAATACTAATAACAATATGTCTAACTTAGTTTGACAGTAAAAACAACGTAATTATTAATTCAAATAAATTTTATAAATTTTGTAACTTACATAAACATTCTAAACATTCGTAAAATTGAAATCTCAGTATCGATATTGACCTTAATATTTTAATCCTTCGATGCTAATGCGAAGTGTTAAGAAGGAAATTACACAAACAAAAGGTTAAACATCCTTACTTACAAAGTTTCTGGATGACATTTTGGTTGTGAAATTTGGATAATCAGTACAAAAGTTCTGTCTCTCTGGATGATCTAAGTATTGCCTCAAACTATTAACATATTCTACTTTTCGCAACGCCGGCGTCGGTAGCCACCATTATGCCAACAGCGACGGCCGTACTCCGCCGAGGCGATACAGTTTTTAACCTCCTCAAACTCCGACACGTCAACCGGAATGACAATCCGACCCGGATAATCAAACCCATAAATCCTCTCCGCCGCCTGCAGCAATTTCCGGAACAATGGATGGTTGAAGTAAATCACGGGCACCAGATGTCTCTCCGTTTCATCCTCCGTTCCGCCGACGTGCACAGCCAAATAACCCTTCGGCGCCGCCGCTGCCGGCCTAGACCGACCCCGATCGAGGCGGGCATACCCAGGCCGGTGAGAAAACGACGCTGTTGCAAGGGCAAAGAGCTTGGAGAAGGGATTGGAATGAGTTGGAAGATTGAAGTGGGTTCTCCATTTGAAGATCTTGAGAAGCTTGATTTTCAATTTGAAGCCTCTTGTTCGTCTCATGATTGATTTGATTTTGGAGGATTTTGAAAATTGGGGTCTTATAACAAGAACTGAAATTATTATCTAAATGCACTTGGGGAATTTTTATTTTTGCCTTTTCGCCTGCTTTTTTGTCTTTTTCATTTTTTAAATTCTAGGGGAAAAATGAAAGGTTATTTTATTTGTTAAAAATACTATTTTCCTTCATATATTTTTTCATTTTAGTTTCTACTTTTTTTTTAATAAATCTTAAATTTAGTCTTTTTATTGATATTATTAAATAATAATAATATTTTTTTATGCAAGAAAATACATTATGTGAATATATTTTTAAAATTTATAGTAAAAATACTAAAAGATAATAATTTTTTTTAATAAAAAAATAAACAATACTCTAGCCTTGTAAACTTAATATTTATTAAAAGTACATAAACTAACTTTTATTCAAATACCTGTACTCTTAAAGTGATATTTTTTATTCTTATTTAATTTACAAAATCTAATATAAAATTTAAACATTATGATATATTTGATTCACATTTATGACTCAATTTAAAAAGATTTAGGGAATGAAGTATAATATTAAAATTTCAATGGAAAAGAATGAGATAAAATGAAAATAAAGAAACCAAAAGACACTATATATATTTTTTTTTTTTGGCTTTCTTGTTATATTACGTTATTTCTTCTTCCTTTCCTTCTCTTCTTTTTACTCGAAAAAAAGTTAGTTATTAAAACCAAAAAACCTTGACTTCAAATAAATATTGGTCTCTACTATTTATCATATTGTTTTAAGTAACCCTCCAACGGTTTCGAACCTCAATTTTTAAATCCAATATCTTAGCATATCTTTAGTTCAATTGTAATTCTGAAATGTCTACGAAAGATTAAAGGTAATAATGTTAAAGTTATTTTTGAAATAAAGGTAAAATTGGATAATTCTTGTTTGTTTTATGCACGAGTTAGTAGGAAAATGTTAATTTTACATCAAAATTAAATATGAAGCACTTCAAAAATCAAATAATAAACTATATATTATAGCCAAAATTAAAAAGAGAATGGTTATCAAATGAGGGTGAAGTTAAGTGGATTAGAATTAATTTTGATTAGATTAATCTAATGAATTTCTTTAATTTTAAGTTTAATTTTAATTTTAATACATTAAGGGTTATTTAAACTTATTTCCGACCTTGACCCATAGTTTAATAGCCGTTGCTTATATTACCGGCTTTAGGGTACCTCGTAAGGTCCAAATTACCTGTTAATTGGATAATAAACAAAGTAATTAAAATATCTTTTGAATAAAATAAAATAAAATTTGAATTTCAAACTTTTATAATATATACCGATGCCTCGTTGGGATTTAGGAATAATTCAAGTCATTGGCTCATGATTTCATTTTCATAACCATCTTTATTTTTAATGTAGTTTAAAAATATTAAACTCCATACAAATTATTGTATTTTGTGCTTTTTTATTTATTTCAAATATAACACAATTAGTCAACTTATTTACAAATACAATAAAATGTCATTGTCAGATAAATATTAGTAGACTGCTATCAATTAAATAACGTCTTGGTAAAAAAAAAAAAAATAATAAATAATGTCTATCACTAATGTACAATAATATTTGATAGTAGTTTATCACTATCTATAAATGATAGACAGTGACAATTTACTATATTTGAAAATATTTTTAATAATTTTGTCATTTAAAATAAATACTCTTATTTTAATGTATGCGTTTGAGAGTGAGAGTTTAAAAAGTGTGTCTGAGAGTGAGTTTAAAAATAGTGATTGAAGTACTGTTAAAAGTAAATTCGATTTTATTCATAATTATAAGTTTTATGTATTTTTTTTTTTATAATTATAAGTTTTATGTATTTTTCTTATCTATATTTTCTTTTCCAGTATTTTTTTAATTTTTGTTTCTTTCTTTGCTGGGTCTGTTGGTGTCTATTTAATCATCCATTCATCTTTGTAAAATCAAGTTGATTATTCAATATATGTTAATTATTCAATAAAATACAGAAAACAATGTGGTATTAAAACTCTAAGTCCTACGGTTTCATACTTTTTACTCCAACCCTCTGATCTTTGCCTTAGTCGATTGAAGATCCACACATAGATTTGCCGCCCAGGTTTATTTCTGCTCTGCCATACGCACAAATCCAAAACCCTCCTTGCTTATGCACAGATCGCTGCCTAGATTTGGCTCACTTGCTTAATTAATTATGGTATTTAGTCTTTGTTTTTTTGCTCATGAGTTTCAATCTCTATTTTGTTTTTAGATCTTTAGGGTTTCTATTATGTTTTGTATTATATTTTTAGATTTGTGTTTCGTAGGTCTATGTTCCATTTTCAAATCAGTTGTTCCTGGGTTCTGTTTAAATCTCTACGTAGATCTCTGTATCTAGCCTAGGTCTTTGGAGGGTGGAATTTGTCGCCTAACTCCATTCCAAATAATTTACTGTTCTCACCAAAACTCGTCATGGTGGCAAGATCGGGTCACATATAGGGAGCACTCGAATTTCTCAAGTAAATGGTCTGCAGCCCAAGGGTAACCGATAGGGGGGGGAGGGGTTGGAATTGTTTCGTTGAATCGCGATAAATAAATTGCATAAAATAAAAGTAAATGAGAATGAATCCAAATAATAAAAATATCTAGCTTAGCTTAAGAGTTGTTTTTCTCAATTTTTGCAACTCGATCATGGATTATTCAAATGCTCTCATGTTGTCTACCTTAGCCACCTCACCTAGAAATGCAAGGTTAGGGTCCAAATCATCAAATTAACCAAATTAATAGATGAATGCATCCTACTAGTTCAGTTAATCGCGTTAAGACCAAGTAAATTGCCAAGCCGAACGTTCAATAGGTACACCAAATCAAACACTCAAATTAATTCTTCCCTAGGTTAATTAGGCAATGCTCGTTGAGAAAGATTTATAACTTACAAGCTAATTAATTCGCCTATTGCTACTCTGGATTAACATGCAATTAAATGTCACGCGTTGCAAATTAAACCTTAGCAATTGACTACACTTCATATGTAGAATCATAATCAATCATCTTATATAAATCGAGAAAAAATTGTCGACAATACAGGAAATTATAGAAATAACATCAAAATCTCAGAAGTGTACAACTGCAGGAAAACAACTCAATGCCTAAGCTAGAAAATTGTATCTTTAGCCCATAATTTTCATAATGAACATGAAGGTATTGTTTCGGTACATCAAATAATCAAAAGGTGGAAGAAAAGAGAAGAAAAGAGAGGAAAATTTGTCTTCAAGGTCAGTTGGTATCACCCACTGCTTAACCCTAGGTGTGGCATTTTCTTTTACAAAATCGCGATAGAGTCGCTTTACAAACTCAAGTTGGTCGTCACTCTACCACCTTGATTTTGAAGGAGGGTGTTAAAATTAAATAAGATTTTATTTCAATTATATATTTTCTATAGTTTCCTTATCTATATTTTCAATTCAAGTATTTTTTTTCCTTTTTGTTTCTTTTCTTTGTTGGGTCTATTGGTGTCTATTTAATCTTCTATTCATCTTAGTAAAATCAAGTTGATTATTCAATAAAATACACAAAACAACAAGAGCAGTTGATTTTGTAAAATTAATATTTGGTTTGATATTTTAGAATCGGCAAATTACTAAAAAGGTATTTTATTTTTTAAAAAATGATCAATACAAAAGTTGGGCTACTTAAAAAAAAAAAAAAAAAAAAAAAAAAAAAAATTCATAAAAAAAAAAAAAAAAAGAAAAAAAAAAAAAAAAAAAAAAAAAAAAAAATTCATAAAAAAAAAAAAAAAAAGAAAAAAAAAAAAAAAAAAAAAAAAAAAAAAAGATGTTGGGGGATTCTTGTCAATCACCTCAACTAAAAGCACATCTCAACTAACGGTTGAACAATCGATTCTAAATGATTTTATATTTTTCTAAAGTCACAATTTCTAACCTTTGTCAAAAATGAATTTTTTTTTTCTATAAACAAAAGTGCTGTTGGGAATGTAGTAGTGATTTTGGTCATATGAAAATCACTCACAAACACAATCTTATTTGGTTAAAAATCACTTTTAATCCCTAAACTTTAGAAGTAATAATTTAGTCTTTATAGCTATACTTTCAAACTATGATAGTTTAATTAGCTCATAAACTTTAATAACTATCAATTTAGCATTCTACCCAATCTCCCCTTGAGGGAGAGAAAGAAAAATTAGGCCTTATATTTTACAATTTGTAATAATTTAGTCACTATCGTGAAAATACAAAATTAGAATTTAATTAGATTTCTTACACGTGTAGATTGATAAATGAAAAAAGAGTCAAATTTATTTATAAATTATAAAAGGAAGTCATTACATTATTAAATTTTAACAATTGAGTTTGATGAGATTTTTTATGATAGGAATTAAATAGTTTCAAATTTGAAAGTTTAAAGACTAAATTGTTGCATACTAACTAATTATTACAAATTTAAATGTAGAAAAATTAAATAATTATGAATTAAAGGTCAAGGATTAATCATGAAAGTTCAAGTATCAAAAATGATATTTAACCTATTTATTTTCATTTCAAGTTAATAAGAATTAGTCATTAATTAGCATTTTTTAAAGTATATAATGGCATTTAATTTCTTTTATAAGGTTAAGTAACTGTACTGGTCTTTATAATTTGAGTTTTAGTTCCTATATTTTCATTAAGTTTGAAACATGTATACTATTATTATATAAGATGTTCAAAGATTTTTTTTTTAATAAAAAAATAAGATAATAATTGTCAATGTATTATTAAAAATAGAAGTCACAATATAAACAGAAAAAAAAAATAATTAAGGTCAATTGCAAATGAAATAACAATAATATCAACTAAAACTATATTCAATACTCTTTCATAGAATAATAAGTAATTTATTATTGAATTTTAACAAATCTTAGAATTCTCTTTTGATGTAGACATTAATTAAAGCTAATATGCAAGAAACTCATAAAATTTCTTTTTATATGCATTGTGGATAATTAATTGTCAATTATCAATAATAACTATATTGGTTCTCAATCATTAATTATATTACTCGTCTCATTGATATAATTAAGTAAAAGATGATTTTTTATTTATAAGAATTTAGAAACTATTCCAGTAATATGAAATTAGATAAAAGGAACTAAATCGAGCCTAATTCAACAGTTATATAGATGTGTTGGTGACTACTAGATCTATATTTCGAATCCCCTATCTTTATTGTACTAAAAAAGAAAAAGAAGTATGAGATGGACCAAATTAACTTCAAGTGATAAGTTAAAGTCAAATAGCAAACTTTCCAATATAGTTATACATAATTATAATAATTGATTAACTAAACTTAATTGAAAATTAAAATTCCAATAAAATTCAAAACAGACAAATAATCTTAAATGACAAAATTGCTAAAAATATTTATAACTAATAGCAAAATATACGTCAAAACAGACAAATTATCTGTGTCTATCGTGATACAGATAGTAGTAGTTTATTGCGATTTATCGCGGTCTATCGCAAATAGATAATGAAATTTTGCTATATTTGTAAATATTTTTGTTCCTTTTACTATATTTGAAAAGAACCCTTCAAAATATATAGTTTTTTGAAAACTAGGATCTTATTTCCTTATCTTAACGCCTACTACCAAATGTCAACAAGATTTTAACATATGAAATCCAAATGGAATCAATGTTCGGAAGTAGTTTTAAAATTGTTAAAATTATTATTTTTTGTAAAAATATCATTTTGGTACCTATATTTTGGAGTTTCAATTTTAGTACTTATGCTTCCAAAGGTTCAATTTTAGTCCTATGTACAGGGACTAAAATTAAAAAAAAATTCAAACTACAAGGACTGAAATGATATTTTAAATATTTTTTTTTTCAAATTTGAAATCACTATAATACATGCTAATCACTTAAAATCAACATAGTATTTAATTTTACACTTTTAAATACAATTTTCATATCATCAAAATTATTTTTGAATGATCAAATGCATGCATATATAAATTAATTTTAACTATTTTAGAATCACTTCTAAATATTCTTTAATCAACATCTCTAATATTCACCTTTCATCAAATTTGTGAGAAGAAACATATTTATACTTAAAAATTTTTAAATTGTATCAATTAAAATTTTAAATTAATAATTGCATTAATTTAAATCTTCAACTTTTCTAAATGAATCCAGGTGGCAAATGCAATTTTATTTTATTTTTTATTTATTTATTTTTTGGGGTTAAGAAACATGAAAAGAAGTGTGTATAAATATAAAATATATGACAAAATAAGTAAAGAAACATGAGAAATATAATTTGTAAGGTATGATGTAATCTCAGCACAAGAGTGGTCGACGTTATATGTCCTCAAGTTAGGCATAGATTTTGTAATGCAATCAACAAACCTCAGCCACACACGTGTCATTCTCTCCCTACTCGTTTTAAATGTTTATTTTATAAATTTATAATTTCATTTCTTTATATATATATATTGAGAAATACAAAGAAGTTTGCAAAAAAGGAAAAAAAAAGAATAATTTATAGGATGATTATAATTTATATGTCATCTTCGTGACCTAATGAAATTTATTTATTTAATTATAGGAAAATAAGCATGATTCCTAAGATTTAAAATTTAGTAATATTTAGATGCTTAAGTTTTCAAATTCAACATTTTAATTCATCAAGTTTGGAGTAATTTTTTTTTCTTTTTTATCTCTGCCGTTCATTATTGATCATCTCATGAATTTTTCTTATGTAAGACAAACTTAACTTTAAAAAAGAAAAATATATTTGGACTTACGTGATTTAAGTATATTACTTTTGCTATTGTTAAGTGGTTGATGAGACTAAAATGAAAAAGAAAAGTATTTTTATCTAATATTACAAAATTAAAATCAAAATACTATTATTTCTTTTTTTTTTTTGTTTTTTTTTTAATTTATTCCTCTCTCCTCTATTTTTACCACAAGTCTATTGTTAAATCACCGATTATCCAAAAATTTAAGCGGATAGATTATAGTAAATTTAACCTTCAAATCGTCCATTGTTGGATCTCTTCCTCTTTTCTTTTCCTTCTTCTGCCATTTTCTCTTTTTTCTCTCTTCATCATTTATCTTTCAACATTTCTCCATTTTAATGTGAGTTAAAATAGTGGTCAAACCTAACTAAACATTTGACCACAAACCAACCAATCCTCATATATAATTCAACATACAAAATATTCAAAATCAAATCATAAATTAATATAGTAATCAAAATTTTAGAAGATGTTAAATCGTTAATTGATTCACAAACTTAAGTTGATGGGTGAAAACAAATTTAATATCATATTATTTCTTTTTAATTTTTCGACCAGAACAAGTAGTTATTAACGTGAAAACAAAAGAAAAACCAAACCTTAAAAAGTTAAAAGTCACTCTCTTTTCTTATTTATTTTTTAGAGGGAAGCAACGAAAGCTTTAAAGCAGGGTTGGTAAATCCCATAAAAACACACAACTATATAATCATATAAGCCTTTTGTTTTAAATGTGTTATATGTAAACAGTAAAAACTTGAACTTAGGGAACCATACAAGAAATATTAAGTATTAGAGTGATGCATTTTTAGTTCTTGAGTTAGTGAAAATAGTTTTAATTTGGTTCTTAATTTTCAAAATATAACATTTTGAGTTTATAGTTTCCATTTTATTAAAGAAAATAACATGAGGCTTCATTGAGATAAGATTTAAAATAAGGGTGAGGCCATAGGAAAACCTTCCAATTAAAGTGAAATAGTACTTGGCCATGTTTTGTAACCATTTTTTTTTTTTTTTTTGGTTTTGTTTTTGAAAATTAAGTCTATGACACTACTTCCACTTTCAAATCTATTCATTTATTATCTACTTTTTGCCAATGGTTCTAAAAACCAAGCTAAAATTTGAAAACTAAAAAAAATAGCTTTTAAAAATTTGCTTTTGTTTTTGGAATTTGGCAAATAATTCAACTATTGTAATTAAGAAATGCAAATTAATGTAATAAATGAGGAGGAAATATACTTAATTTTCAAAAACAAAAACTAAAAACGAAATGGTTACCAAATGGGGTCTTAGTTTTGAGTTTAATTAGTTTTTATTTAGTCCATAGATTTTAGTATTTTAGACTTTTACCCTAGAATAACTAATTTTAATAGTGAGAGAAAATAAATGAAAACTAACGCAATTATATTTTCTTTGAACAATATACCGAGGTAGGGAGATACCGAGATATCTCAACTAGGTTGGCACATTCTTAACACCCTCATTACACCCAATACTAATTTAATTATATCAAACTTAATCGGTAGAAAAATAATGCAAATGAGTAAAAGTGAGCATTATTAATGAAAACTTAGGGATAAAAATGTATAAATATGAAGCTTATAATGCATGCATTTGGTTCATCTCCTATTCAATTTTTTTTTCAAATAACTTTAAGAGTCTAAGCAATTGAATCTATATTTTTATGACTAACTAGAACTTATGTGATTAGGGATGCAATCTTTTTGGTCTTATTTCTAAGGTCACACGCATTCTATTTTGAGGCCCTTTGTTCCATTTTTTTGAAAATTGCAATATTGTCTTAACCTTCTCAACACTAAGACTCAATTTTGTATGTTAAATTAAGTAATAATTTTAAATCAATAATTACTCAATAAATTCAATAAAGAAAAACAACACAAGTCAAATAGGCAACAATATATACAAACACAATTTGGCAAGCTAACTCATTCATAGGGCATCCACTAAACTCAAGTTTCTTAGGGGGCGTTTAGGGCAAGGAGTGAAGTTGTGAACTCCATGGAGTTATAAATTTTGGAGAGTTGTAGACTCTTGAGACTCACAATGTAAGAAGTTAATAAGGAATAAATCTGATGTTTTCAAGTAGTGGGACCCACAAATTCCTTGAGTCAAACAAAGTTAATTCATTTTATCCTGAAATAAGCTAGCTATGACTCATGGGAAAATATTCTATACAAGTGACGTTCATCACTAAACTTTTGGTGATTATCACACAATATCTAGATTAAAAATTTTCGTTATTATATTAAAGCTCTTTCATTAAGACTTATGAGTACAATAACATTTGGACGATCATTGATGGATAGAATAGGGATGATACAAAAATGGTCCAACTGAAGCCAATCTTGCAATTGTTTCTTAGGAGAGCTTCTTGGTTACTTCTTCATTGGTTGTCTCATCGACTATATAAGACTGTTAGTCATGTCTTCATTAAAGAGAACTAGGAGGCTGTCTTAAAAGCATATCTCGATTGATTTTTAAAGTGCTTATAAAAGTAGTTTTAAGTCAAAAGAAAGTATTTTAAGCACTTAAAAAATTAATCCAAACAAGCATTAAATTGCGAAGGAATTCTCGATTTCTTTCATGGTTGACTTTGGATGAAAAAAAAAAAAAAAAAAAACCAAATCAAGGGAGGAGAGAAAAAATGTAGTCATAAATGTGCATTTTTTAAAGAGAAAAAAGGAGATTTTTTTAGTGTTTTTAAGAAAATTTATGACAGTTTTTTAGCGTAACTAAAAAATGACGATGGTTAACTATCAAATAATTATATCTTTTTTATTTAATAAAAAAAAGATGGATTTTTGGCCGAAAAGACAGAGATGTTCAGATTTTTGAAAATTTATGATAATTTTTTAGTCTCATAAATTTTTGACTATGGATAACGGTCATTAAATAGAAACTAAGTAATTCATAAGTATTTTTTTATTTAATTTAAGAAAAAAAAACACACTTTTGGGCGGAAAAACACTACAAGAAATATTGGATCTTCCGTCACTTATTTCACGACACATCAAAATTCGTTCGAAAAAACATTCGTTCGGAAATTCCTAACGGCATTTTTCAAAAGAGTCGAGGAAGTTGCCTTTTCCAAACTTTGGTTTGATTTGATGCCAATGTCTTTCCAGATGCCACAAATGTGATCTCAGGAGAGATCATTTATCCTGATGCCAAAAATTTAGGCGTATGAAAGTTCTTCAATGTCACTAATTTATGACTATGATTAATAGTTATTAAACAAAAACTAATTAAGTAATTTGGTAGAAAAAGAGAAATAATTTTGAATTTTTGAATATTTATGACAACTTTTTCGCGTTATCGGTATATGACTATTATGTTTGTAGTCTTGAATTTATTTTGGACTCATTTGAACACTTTTCAATTAGGATCGAAATATCTTTTGTTGAGTTTTTGGTGCTAATTAGCTTCAAAGACTAAAAAACAAAAAAAGAGTTGAAGAATATGTTTATAACAATTTCTTGGGTGTTTGGTCCAAGGAGTCGGGAAAAGTAGGGAGTTGTGAACTCCTATCCTTATTTGACACAAAGATTTTGTTGGTCCTACTACTAAAAACATTAATTTTATACTTTATTAACTCCTTACACTGTGAACTCTATATAAGTTTGTAACTCCCTAGACTTCATAGCTCCATAGAATTAACAACTCCACCTCCAACCCCAAATGCATTTAAGAGTCATGGAGACCCATTTTAATTATAACATTTACTTTAACTTCTCGCCTTTGTTTTGTTTTGTTTTTTTCTTTTTTTAATTATTGCATATTATCTGATTTTATAAACTCATATTAAACAGAGCTCTAAGAAGAAAATTTGGTGATGTAAACCAATCAGGGCTTGTCTCTGGTGCATTTGGCTGGAACGTAACAAGCCAATATTTCAGAATGAGGAGACTTCGTATGGGAAGCTCCGGGAAGACATTATACATCTGGCTAGCAATTGGAGTACACAAGACCTAATTTTTTTTTTTTTTTTTATAATTTTAATTATGGTGGATCTTGTATTTTGCTTAATTGGAAGACTTTCCTTTAGTCTCTCTTGTCAATAACTTTGAATTTAGGGGTTCTTTGCCCCTCTTTTGTACATATTTTATATGAATGCATCTCTTTCTCTTTTGGAATCAAGGTGTGATGAGAGCGTTAAGGATGTGTCAACCTAATTGAGATATCTGATTGCATCTCTTGATCCTTCAACCTCTAATTAAAAATATATATATATATATATATATTTTATTAGGCTTATTCATTGGTCTCAAGATAAAATTGAGTAATCACAGAAAAAAAATTCCAATGTAAAGAGGAAATACACTTTGTACAATATATATTAAAATTGACTCCATACATGACTTACCATACACTTACAATTTACATATATAATGCTGTACATCATTTCCTCTCATTCCTTTTTCATATATAAATATTGTAGTACTTGATTAACTTATTTTCTTTTTCCAATTTCAAATTATGTCACTTGAGCACCCAACTTTTAATCCTAACCATCCATCATCCTATCATATTTCTTCAACATTCTCTCTCTCTTGAACATGAAAAAAGCAGACAATTCCTTTTTTTTAATTATTATTATTATTATTATTATTATTATTATTATCATTTTCTCTAGTCTCTATCAGCTGCTGGTGGCCAAGGTTTCGCTATGTCTTTTCTCTCTAAATACATTTCTTCACCACCTTTCCTTTGCCACAAAGCTTTTTTGTAGCTCTCTCTGTATAATCAAGAAAGAAGGAAGAAACTCTACAGAGAGACTCAAAACAGAAGAAGGATTCATTGCTAAGGCACGTGCGATATAATTGTTTATTATTATTATTGTTGTTATTGTTGTTTTTATTTTTCTTCTCCATTTCCCTTATTATTTTTTTTTTTCATCTTCTTAATTTCTTTCTTTTGTGTGTTCTTCGTTTGGTTCAGTGAGAAGAAAGAGTTGTTGTTTAAGAATATTTGGAGAAAATAAGATTTGGGTTTCAAAGGGCAGATCCAAAGCAAGGTAAAAATTTGAGTTTGGTTAATGAAATGTTTTTAGGCTTCATGATGACGATGGAATGGTGTGAGACTTTTGAGCTAAGCCAAGAACATTAGGGTTGTTAATGATCATCATTTTCTGTTTCTTTTTGTCTACATTTCAATAATGATTATGTATAGAAGTTCATAAATCTTGTTGTTTATAATTATTTTTAGGGTTTTACAACAACAATTTTTTAGCCTTTGAAGAAACAATTCACAAACTTATGTATTATATTGTTGAAACGGATACAATGTTTCAAAGAAACAATTCTTTGAAGTGTTGGGGTCTTGGTTTTGCCTCTATTCTTCATTTGACTTGAATGAAACAAATGGAATCTTCAAGGAAGATAAAACTCCAGACTCTTTCTTTGGGAGAATATATCGTCACACTTGCTGCTTGCTTCCTTGGTGTATGCTCTAGTTCTAAACTCTTTCGTAATAACGATGCTTCAACTTCGGTGCACTCTCTGATCCCAACTCTCTCGGTATCTTGTTAAAAAAAAAACAATGCTTCAACTATCTCTTTAAATTGGATGTCTTTCTTCTCTAGCCCCCCATCTCTCTCTTGTACTTTTATTCATCAATGAAGCTGTTTGAACCCCATAAAATTGATTCCTTCTCTTCAATTGATTTCTTATTAGTTCTTTCTCATTAGGGGTTTCACATAAAATATTTATCTTTTTTTCCCTTTTATCTTTTAAACTCATAAGCTTAAGTTGAGAGGTTATCTCAAGAGGTAACGAATGATGTTAAGGTTCGAGTTAGATGAGAATGATGAGAATAATGTTCATGCAGGGAGTAGCTCAGCTCGGGGAGAAGATGAATACAATTCCACATGTTCCTCCAGGCTTTAGATTTCATCCAACAGATGAAGAACTCATAGATTATTATTTGAGGAAAAAAGTTTCTTCAAAAAGAATTGATTTGGATGTCATCAAAGATGTTGATCTCTACAAAATTGAGCCATGGGATCTTCAAGGTAGTAAAAAAGAATACCAACAACTCTCTCTATACATAACATGCATATAGTTTCTAAACTGAAAATGAAACTAAATATACTTGAAGATAACCCTTTTTTTCAAAAATGCATATAGTTTTATTTTTTTCGTTGCATCTATGTATCTTTTGGCGTATGGCTTTTGTGTGTTAACTGAATTTTTCTTAACTAAATTCCAAGTATTTTTGTTGATTAAAATTCACAAGTGATTGATTGGTGGGTTTTAAATAAATATTGTAGCCTTAGTTTTGGATATAGTATTTATTTTATCACACAACTTATTTTTGGTACAAAACAATGTGATGTGAGGATATGATTTAACTAGTTAAGCTGAAGCTAGTAGTGGTAAATAGAGAGTATAACTTTGATAAAAGACTAAAAGGTCAAGGGTCCAATTGAGCAACCGATGATGGCCACCGACATCTAAATGTTGTAGAGTCAATTAGTCATTGGATTCCATTCTATTTTAGTTCATACACTTTTAATTGTCTAAATTTTTTGAACAATATACAAGAGATTGAGGGGTCAAACGTGCCCCATTCTATTTTAGTTCATATACTTCTAATTGTCTAAATTTAGTCACTATACTTTCAATATAGGTTAAAGTTAGTCATTTGAAGTTAATTTTTATTGAAATTTGTTAATAAGCTTAATTACAATATGGACTAAGTTTAAGATTTAACAATAGAGACTAAATTTAAACATTAGAAAGTATATATGGACTAAGATGAAGCAAAACTCAAATTTACACGGACCAAAATGATATCTTGACCAAAAAGAAAAAAGAAAAAAAATTATATACACAAGTTCAAATCTCTTCTTATATTGTGATGCAATACAACAATATATAACAATGGTGTATATTTGTACACAGAATTGTGCAGAATGGGAGGTGAAGATCAAGAAGATTGGTACTTCTTCAGCCACAAAGACAAGAAGTATCCAACAAGCACTCGAACTAATCGAGCTACAAAAGAAGGGTTTTGGAAAGCAACAGGAAGGGACAAGGCTATTTACTCAAGGCATGGCCATGGCTTAATTGGAATGAGAAAAACCCTAGTCTTCTATCGAGGACGAGCCCCCAATGGCCTAAAGTCCGATTGGATCATGCATGAATACAGACTCGAAACAACCGAAAATGGACCTTCTCAGGCAAGTTTACAGCCATTAGCTTATTATAAATATCGACACGTTTCTGTCAAAATTTACATGATATCAGAGCAAAAGTTTCCATGTTGAACACACACTTGTATTGTCGTTTTTCTCTAATTAATATAAACTTTTAAGCTTACAAGTGAGTATAGGAGTAGTGGTAAACTGTTTGACATAATTGAATTTATAAACAATAACCTATTAGCTTAAGGTTTTTAGTTGCTTGGTGATTTACCTAAGCAAGAGTATCATTATGATTATTTTTTTTTTGACAATATATTAGAAGATGATGGGATCAGTCGGTACACCCGAATATTTCAATTAGGTTAACATATATTTCTTAGCACCCTCATCATACCCTCAAATCCAAAAGTGATTTCATTTGCTCAAAAACTTATGTTCATGGAGGAGCTAGAGAAGAACTTCGATGATTTTTGCTTTAATATATTTAGGCATGGTGCATGATGAGGGGTGCTAAGAATGTGTTAACCTAACTAGTTGAGATATTTAGGTGCGCCTACTAATTCTTTGGTCCTATCGTATCTTTCTAAAAAAGAGGAGCTCAATGAAGAAGCTAATCAAAATAGAATAAAACAGAGAAGCTAGAGTAAAGCCTTCCAATTTAGAGAGACTATTAGAAATTATTAGTTAATGTTAAACTAAACCATGGTTAAACGTGTCGAAAAACAAAAACCTAATAGATTAAGATGTATTATTTCATCTTTTTATGTATGAATCTATTGTGATGAATCGTTTCTATATATCAGGAAGAAGGATGGGTGGTGTGTAGGGTTTTCAAGAAGAAAATGACGACAATCCAAAAGATGGGTGATTATGAATCACCTTATTGGCAGGAAGATCAAATCTCCTTCATGCCAGACATTGATTCTCCAAATCAAATCTCTCACCTTTGCAAGCATGAGGTTGATAATCCTCTTCACTTTGCCATGATCGACGACACTTTCCCTCAGCTCCCTCGACGTCCCGAGCTGACCCCGGACGTCTTGTCGTGCACCTATGATCTCCGAGCAAATGCCCCCTCCTCGTCTCAAACATTTTTTCATGCTTTGGATAACCAGTCGATGGATTGGCGAGCCATGGACCAATACGTCGCATCTCAGCTGAGCACGGATCGAGATGATCATCATGGAAGAGAAGAAGAAGCAAATTACTCTAAAGGAACCAAATATACAAGTGAATGATGAACTGAAAAGCATGGACTATGGAGTTTTTCCTACAGCTTAATGAATGGCTCTCTATTATTGGAGCTGAATAAATGTTTTATTTAGTAAAAAAAACTTACACATATATATTTATGTTACTCAAACAAGTTTGTATTTAAAATAAGCACATATATCCATATAGAATCGAAATTTATGTGCTGTTTCATGCATATATGATTAAATTAAACTGGCATGTATATATATATATATATGAGCAAGTTTGAGAAATAATGAATTTGTACTTCTTTTGTGTCATTTTTTTTACATATGTTCTCATGATTTTGCTTTTGAAACCTCTCAAAAGACCTTATACTAATGAAAATAATTGTTAATTACTAATCACTTATATACCATAAATCTCTATATATGCCACAAGTCTATATGCTATTACAAGGACTTTTTACCTTGTTCCTTTTTGTTTATCATATATATTCATCTTTATTCGTCCTCCTAGGGTTAACCCTTTTGAAGATATCAATTGTAAAAGATTGAAAAGGAAAAGGGAGATAGTTTGTGCTCGTTGTAGGAGTTTTTGTTCAACCCTTCTGCAGGTTCTATGCTATTTTGTTTGTTGAATGAACATTTTATTCCTACTTTTGAGTGATATAACAATTAGTGAGAAAAACTATTACTTAGGGAAAACTTAAGCGAACATGTTTGAAGGCTGTCTCAAACATGAGATAAAAAGAATTGCATAGCTTTAAGAGAAGAACTCTCAAGTTTAGGGGGAGCGTAAACGTGAAATATATATCAAGAGAGGGACTCAACCGTGTCATGTCTTTCGGTCTCAAACTGGGGCAACAACGTTACATATACCATACTGAAAGTAGGGTGAGCCTAAACTCTCTGTGAGTCTAGATTGTGTGCACTATTAGATAAATATTTCTTTGCAATCGCTTAATTCTATTAGTAAAGTTCTTTTCATTGGGTTCTCTGCCCCTCAGAGACATAGGTGTGGTTATACTAAATTGGATTACGAATCTTTTGTATGTTCCTTATATCTTTTTCTAATTGGCTAATATGCCTATTAATATATTGTTTGTGACATTATTTTTTAACTTGTGGACTATTCCTTTAGATTCACCTATTTTTCTAATTGGCCTACATATATACATGTATGGTAAAAAAAAAAAAAAGTTCGAATTGTTAAATCACCAAATGAACCCAAAAGCTTAAGGTTGATGTGTTCGTTATGATTAAATTTAATATCATATCAACACTTCTAATAATCTTATTCGCTTGTGAGCTTGAAAATTTGTTTAAAACCCAACAAGTGGGATTCAATATTATTTGGAGAGAGAATGATTTTAACGGAGTTTGGAACTTAAAACTTGCTCTGATACCACATGTTAAATTACCAATAAACCTAAAAACTTAAGTTGATAAGTTATGACAAATTTAATACTATATCAAGACTCTAATATGAGTCCGCACCATCCCTTTGCTTTTTATTTTTTATTTTTTTTTTTCCTGTCCATCCATGCTGTATAAAGGCCAAAAGGTAAGACTTTTTGTCTGTTGACAGGTCGTTTTAGCTATGTGCTAGAAGATCTCTATGGAAATAAAAGGTAGACAAGTGAATCATTACTTTTTGGCACAAGTAGCCTTGTGTAATTCGTTTTCATATTTTATAAATAAACACTTGAATTATTCATCAAACCAAAATTTTAAAAAACAAAAACAAAAATAATTTCTATATTTTTTTTTTTTTTTTTTTTTGAGTTTTAGAAAGTACTTGGTTTGTTTTTTAAAACACTCTTAAAAAGTAGATAAAAAAATTTTAAAAAATTAATAGATTAAAGTAGTGTTTATAAGCTTAATTTTCAAAAACCAATTTTAAATTCAAACGCAAATTAAATAACTAATAATAATAAAAATAAAAATAAATAAAAAAACTCATAGTGTTGAACACACAACAAACACAACGATTTTACTTTCTAGTACTAGAGAGTTAAATTTTGGTAGTTTACCATTAATCTGCAGGCAAATTCTTTTGCAGCTAGCCCTCCTCTTTCCTTGGAGCTTTTCTTTGTCGACCTACACATCGTCATATCCTTCTTTCCGCCGACGCTTCATCAACATATTTCATTTTTTCTCGACGACGACCTTTAAAAACGTTGTCGAGTGTCATCAGGATATCTCTAAATTCTTCTCATGGCTCCTAAATCAGAAAAAGAAGTCTCCTAATAAAGGAAAAGTTATATGGTCATATTCTAAATATAGAAGAAACTTGGGGAGAGCTTAAAACTGAATTGGGAAGGTTGGAAGAAACTCCATTGCTTGACAAAATAAAGAAGGAAAAGAAAAAGCCATATATATATATATATATATATATATATATATATATATATACATATATATATATTCCTTATTTTGTAGTATATATTTTATATGGGATTATTTAATTATTCTAAGGTCAATTAAAAGAGAAAAGGTATAGGTAGCATTGTATGTATTTACTTGAGTTGAAGTCCAAGCATGAATTGTCTTAAGCACACTAAGCCACTTCCCAACAAGACACAATCATTGGGCGTGCTTTGGGAGTGAAGAGATAGTGAGAGGATGGGCGTGATAAGGATTGGAGCTACAATAATATATGCAAAAGAGATTGATACAAATTCGTACTAGCTCACTCGAGTATAATACAACAATGTAGAGGTTGATAACGAGAAAAAATATGCAAGAGTAAGCTATCACAATGTGGATGACAATTTTATCTATATTCTTGGATGTATATGAAAGAGAGATTGTAAAATATTTCTTTGAATCTATAACTAAAGCTATTAAACTCTACGTTTAATGGTAGTTAAAAAAACCATAAACTTCATTTAATAATTTATTTTAGTATAAGGTTGAAGAGATTTTATTAAATCTTTCCACATCATAATAAAAATAAGAAAGGAAAAAATGATAAAAATAAATCAATTTGTACGTCTAAATTACTTGATGATCATTAAATTGCATCCAGACTTTGATAATATTGTGAAGCAAAGAAAACATGAAAGGCAAATAGTATAAAGATTGACACAAGGATTTACGTGGTTCACTAATAATGTGTTAGTTATGTTCGCAGGCACAGAAAAAGAGCAACGTTATTATTATAAAGAGATATCAGATAACACAGTAGTAGAGTTAAATGTGGTTTATATATATAAAATTAAAACTTTTCTCTAACATTGTATGATTGTATATATGATGTGGTTTCTTTTTCCTCCTCTTTTAATTTGTAATTGTCTTTCATCATCAGCTTCTTAACTTCAACAGAACATCCCATGTGACAATACATAATTCTTATGTTTTCTTGTTTTCACCCCATGTTCATTTAATTCTATTTTATGTACAAATTAATATAAGTTATATTGTATACCATTTTTTTTAATACAAAATAAATTCTCATCTCTCAAGACCTTAACCTTAAGTTGTTGATGGTTGATGGATGGTAGTTTTGTTAAATTTAATATTTTAGTAAATAACTTTTGTAAGAATTATACTTACCCATGTTAAGGTTTAGTTTGGAATTGCAATTGTTAGTAGTTAGTGCTTTTTTAAAAATTAGATGTGAGAAATGTGATTTTAAATTAAAAAAAAAAAAAAAAAGTTGTTATGATGTTTAGTAAATTGATACTAAATTTATGTGATATATATGGTTATAGGAACAAAAGGTAGATTATTATTTCAATTATATTTTACATTCATATTTAATTTATAATTTATTATTATATAATTATTTCAAAATATATATAATTGGTAACTAATATTTTTTTAATCTAATTTTTTTAATAAAAGTTTTCTTTTAAATAATTATTATAAGAAATTGAACTAATTAAAATTTGAAATAAATGTAAGAAAATAAATTAATGGAATGATAAATTTGAGAATACTAAATTTTTGGAAAAGTTAAAATCTAAAAACTCCATTAAATAGTTTTAACACGGTAGAACAAAATTGACGTTATTTAGAAGGTCAAAACAAGCCTAGCTATTGAGAGGTTTATAGTTTGAATATTCCACCATTTACTTCAAAAAAGATGTTAGTTACAATTCTTTTTAATTACTATTTTGTCCCTCTATTTAAATTTAACATCAAAATTCAAGATGTTGGGTGTTTAATCTCCCAAAAAAAAATATAATATTTATTTTTTTCAGAATATAAAAATTTAAAATTAAATTTAAAATCCATTATTTAATTTTCTTTGCGGCTATTAAATCAATTATTTTAGATACTTAATCTACTTGTCATCTTTTTGACATTTTTAAATATTTTGAGATTTTCTATTATAAACTTTGAGATGGGATTGATATTTGAAATTTTAATTATGAAATTTTGTTGAATCATTACTCCAGAATTGCCCTGGTTATTCCAGTAATTTAGAGAGATTTCAACATGTACTGTACTTGATTATGATCCATTGGAAAATGAAATTATGTATAAGATTTAATGAAATAATTTGATTTTGAGGTAGGTGGCCACTAGTTGGTGAAAGAGAGATGTGAAGGGGTCTATTGCTACGAAGAAGAAGAGAAATTCAGTTTTTTTAATCTAAGTTTATCATTATAAATTATATCGATTAACTCAAGTGCATTATTACCAAGTTTTTGATAATATTGATTTGTTTCTTTGTTTAAACAATTTCAATTTTTGACTTTATAAAATGGTTTTTATAAATTTTAGTTTGAATTTATTTAATTTAAGATTTTTCATAATTACATTCTTTGAGTTCAAGCGATTTTGTTTCTTCTCCAATTCGTCCAATCAGTTACCAATTTTATTATTATTATTATTATGACAATTTTTAAATATAGAAAAACGAACCAAAATATTTACAAATATAACAAAATTTCATAATTGCAGATAGTAATCTATCGCAGTCTATTACAGACAGAATTTGATTATTTGTAAATATTTTCAAACAATTTTATCATTTAAAATCATTTATGTTGTTACTATTATTATTATTATTGATTTCAAATTTTGACTTAAAATTTAGAATACTCAATTTCAGTGGATTGCGTTCGATTCAAAATTATGATTACAAATATTAATTTTCATTTACATATCATATCATCGCGAAAATATCACATATTAAAAAAAAAAAAAGAAAAAAAAAGGTGTGTGAAAGGCATTTATGAAGTATGGAATCCAGCAAATGAAAATGGAGAGAGAGAGATTAAAGTTAAGAAAGAAAAAGGGAATTGATTGATATATCCCCACTTATTACCCACCAAATGGCAATTGCTATATAGTATTTGCAGGCTTTATACAATGAATATTATGTCATATAGTACAATGTATTTTAATGCAATGCATTCATATTTATGTGCCATCCCATGCTCCTAAACCCTACATATATATCCCAACACTATTCTACACTCACTCCCATCCCATCCACACTAACACTCTCTTTTTCTTTGAATTATAACGTACTTTCTAAATTACTTTTGCATTAACTAATTAGGCTACTTTTAAGTATTTCGATTATAAGGTTCGGATTTCAAATTCTCTCGTTTTTGTATCGATTTTTTTTTTAAAAAAAATATCTTTTTAACGAAGAAAGATAGAAATATAACTTAGTTTCAGTGATTTTAAAACATACATAGAATATCGTAAATGATGTAAGTAGAAATATATCTTCATTGTTAAGGGAGAAGAAAAAAAGGATGAATATAACATCTTTGATTGTTTTTTTTTTTAATTAGTTCTTTTATTGAAAAAGAGGATGATTTTCAAATAAATTAAGCATTAACAAATTAAGGGAGGAATTAATCATTTTGAAACAATATTTTTTAGTATGGGAATTGTCGTTGCATAATTTGGATTGAGTTGATTTGCCTAGTATGGGAATGCAGTAAACTACAATGTGATCATACCAGCACTAATGCACCGATTCCATCAGAACTCTGGAGTTAAGCGTGTTTGGACAAGAGCGTAGTACTAAATTGGTGGACTACTTGGAAAGTTCTCCTGTTGCACTTTTTTTTTTTTTTTTTTAAAGAAAATATTAATTAAAACTAATAACATCGAAGGTATTATCAATATAACAAATATGAGAGTATGTAGATTTGGTGTCGCTTTTGTTGAATACTATGCTTAAATTGGTCTTGCAAAGTTGTAAAGAGCGTGCCTTTCTTGCTCCTTCCTTTTTATGTCAATGTCTTGACTCATCATCACCATAATTATTATAATTATTAGTCTTTCAACCGTCTTTTTCTATATTTCAAAACATGTCAAACCTATTGACATAAGCATAGTTTAATTAGCATAAAATATAAACTTTAGATTAAAAGATTAAAGGTTCGAATAATTTGAGTAAAATGGATCAATATTTGAAAATTTTACTGAAGTAAATCAAGTCAATTTGACAATAGTGGGAGAAGTCAAGTATATTTTAACATGAAAATGAAGCCAAATCAAGTCAATTCGACAATAGTGGGAGAAGTCAAGTATATTTTAACATGAAAATGAAGCCAAATTTTCGAGGAGACAATGTTGCAAACATATGAAATTAAGGTCCAATATTTCTTAATTACTATGAAAAGGTGCAACATATGTTATATGAGTTTATACAGTGTGAAATTATTGTGTACTTTGACCAACATGAGCATATCTCAATTGACATTAATTTGTACTATCAACCTCAAGGTTAAAGGTTCGATCTCTCTACTCATGTTTTGTTGTGTACTTCTAAAAATGTCATACAACCATTTTTTCCTAATCCAATTAAGAAGAGAATATGATATCTATGTAGTTACCGGTATCAAAATTTCAATTTCACGTATATATTGAAAGATTTATATATAAAGAATCGATAAAAATTAATAATCAAGTTGTTTGTACTTTTAAACTAAATTATAGGTCTTGATATTGAGATTAATTGATGATATATCTTTTTTATGGATACTTATAAAAGATATTAAAATATCAATTAATCCTTATTGCCGATATTGAATTCATATTTTTAAATGCGATAATTGTTAAAGTTGTGCATCAAAAGTAAAAAGATTAAAACTAAATAAGCAAATTACAGAAACTAAATGGAAAAGGTACTATTTTTTTCAATTGCAAAATGGTAAATTTTAGTAGAGGACAAAGCAGGTAATTGAAAATAGAGCATTTATGTGATAACTAAACTGCCTTTTTGGGATTTAAAAATTTTGTATCTTTTTGATATTTGTGTTAGACAAATGAGATTGAGTGGTCAAATCAAGCTTTTAAAGGTGTAGTCTTGTACAAAAAAAAAAAAAAAAAAAATAAAAAAAAAAAAAAAAAAAAAATAAAAAAAAAAAAAAAAAAAAAATAAAAAAAAAAAAAAAAAAAAAATAAAAAAAAAAAAAAAAAAAAAATAAAATAAAAAAAAAAAATAAAATTGCATTTTTTCAACCAAAGTGAAAAACAATTTAATTACAAATTTAATACTCAAACTTTAAAGTTGGTATCAGTTTAGTTTTTAAAAATTTTTTCTATGATGAAAGTTGACTTATCTATTAAATAAAAAATTAAATGTTTTGTTGAACATTAAATTTAAATTTATAACTAATTGATCAATTAATTGTTAAAAATTTTAAATTTGACGAAATCTATTAGATTCAAAATTGAAAGTTTAGACACTTAAATAATGTGAGAGATGTAACTCATGTTTATCTATCTTTCAACAATAATTACATATATATGATTTCAATTGTTTTTTTATGTGCTATACTTTCATCGCGTAAAAAATAAAAGACTTGTCACTATTAAATAATATGGAGTTTTATCTCAAAACTAATTGAGAAATGTAATTTATGTACGGTAAAGTCTCTTGATCTTTTCAATTTGAAATCTTCAACAGTCACGTTAAGAATCATGTCTATGCATGCCTTTTCTTCCTTTTTTTATGCAAAGTTCACAAAGTAAGTAAAATATTTGAAAATTTAAACACCAAAATAGAATTATCATACAGAAAAGGAAGATATATCATAAAACAAAACATGATTTCTTATATAAATAATTTAATTTGTTACATGTGTGCTGACTGAAATATGCTAATAATACACTATTTAGTGGGCCCCTTAATGTTAAGGTAGTTAGGTTAATTATTTGAGAAATCAATAGATGGCAATTTAAATATGCTATATTGTAGGTATGTCACCCATGATATTTCGCAAATATGGCAAAAACTAATTCAATTTTGGATTTCTGGTTATTTTTTATTCTATATTTGCTCTAAACAATCAATTGATAAAGAGAGAGAAAGAAAGATAGAGAGAGTGAAAACGGAGAGAGAAGTGGTGGAGGATCAATGACTGACGACAGAACATGCGGCAATGTTGCAACGATTGACGAAGGTAAGCGAGGGAGGAGTGGTCGATGGTAGATGGTGTGGGGCCAAAGAGAGAGAGAGAGAGAAATGGAGAGAGAAGAGACGAAAGACCAGCAATCGGCAAGGCTACAACGAATGATGGAGGTGAGTGGCGGTAGATGGTATGGACGACAAAGAGAGATGTTGGGAGGGGGGGGGGTCTGTTGTATGCGAAGAATAAAAAGTTTTGGTTTTTGTTCTTTTTTTTTTTTAACTTAAATCAGTATACCATTATCAACGGTATATTAGTCATGTGTTTCATCAATATAAACAAGTGCATGACTATCAAATTTATTAATAGTCAATCAGTCAAGTGTATTAAAAGAATAAATGAGTGCATCATCATCAAGTTTATCAACAATATATTAGTTTGTATCAATAATATAAAAGAGCGCATCATTATGAAGTTTATCAACAACATATCAGTCAAGTGTATCATTATCAATTATATCAATAAAGTGTATCAAGTTTATTAGCATTATAAATGAGTGCATTCTTGACAACTTTATCAGTAGTATATCAGTCAAATGCATTTTTATCAAGTATATCAAATATATTAGTTAAGTATATCAAGTGTACATCAGTAATATATCAATTATCAAGTGTACATCAGTAATGAAGGCATTTGCGATATGTGGGATGGGTTTCATCTTGGTCATTTTTGCAAACGACAAACATGTGGGCTATGAGTCTAATTAATATACTTTGTTTTGCCATTTTTGCAAGTGCCCCTAATTTTTTTTTTGAAACAATTTCTTTTTTATTTTTAAAATATAGAGAAACCAAAAAATATATTATTAGTTGCCAACAATTTATATATATATTCATATCCAATGAAAAATAAAATTAAAAGTAAAAAGTTTAAGGGTTTGGTTTCAAAAATAGCAAAATGAGTCACAATATTTACACACGTAGAAAATTTTCATTGTCTATCCGCGATAGACCACGATAGACCATGATAGATAAAAATTTTATATATTTATAAATAGTTTAATATTTATTCCATTTATAATAATTTCAAAAAATTTAATGAAACTTCTACTCCAGAGTTGTGTCTATTTGTTTTTTTTTTTTTTTTTTTTTTTTTTTTTTTATTTTTTTTTTTTTTTTTTTTTTTTTTTTTTTATTTTTTTTTTTTTTTTTTTTTTTTTTTTTTTATTTTTTTTTTTTTTTTTTTTTTTTTTTTTTTATTTTTTTTTTTTTTTTTTTTTTTTTTTTTTTATTTTTTTTTTTTTTTTTTTTTTTTTTTTTTTATTTTTTTTTTTTTTTTTTTTTTTTTTTTTTTATTTTTTTTTTTTTTTTTTTTTTTTTTTTTTTATTTTTTTTTTTTTTTTTTTTTTTTTTTTTTTATTTTTTTTTTTTTTTTTTTTTTTTTTTTTTTATTTTTTTTTTTTTTTTTTTTTTTTTTTTTTTATTTTTTTTTTTTTTTTTTTTTTTTTTTTTTTATTTTTTTTTTTTTTTTTTTTTTTTTTTTTTTATTTTTTTTTTTTTTTTTTTTTTTTTTTTTTTCTTTTTTCTAATTCTTTTTTATTTCAACAACACCTGGATTTCAGATTTGAACATTTGACCTCTTAGTCGAGAACATATAACTTAATTGATTGAGTTATGCTCAGGTTGATCTATCTCGTTCTTAAACTTATGATTGTGTTATTAGTCTTTAATTATTGACCCTATAACTCAGTCATAACATAATATATCTATTGTTGTCGCTAAATCCCAATCTATGAACATATTGTGACAGCAACAACTTTTGTAAAAATGTCAGTACCCTACGATGAACAACCTTAGCAGAGAAAAGACATTTTTGTTGTTAAAGTTTCAATGGCATGTGGTTTCATGTTAGGTTTACGAAGATATATGTCCTTCATTGTTGTAATTTTGTCATTATATCGGTATTTCCTTGTAGTGTATCACCAGATTAATATTAGCATCATATGATCCAAATAGATGATACAGAAAATGAAGAACTAGACAAAATAATGTCACATTTGCAACTTCTCTCTTTTCCCATTTGTCTACCACCCATGCCAAACCAAACAAAGTATTATCTATTACACATGTCATCTCATCATTTACCTATACTAGTAATAAAACTGGGGACTATATATTAAAGTTTAAATATGCTAATATTGAAGGTTGTTTTAAAAGTTATTACCATATATATATATAATATAATGTGGTTTAACCAATAGGTTTGAACTCTAATATAATTATGTGGACATTTAATATAAGTTTTGGTTTTAAAAAATGTCTCATGAGTGAAGAGTTTCCTGTTAGACAAAACCTTCACTTACAATATGTTTTGAATTTTGAATTTTAAAGTATAAAGACTTTTAATGACAAACCCCTCGTACACAAAACTTATAATTTGACATATACTTGAACACAAAACAATTGATGAGTAAGATGTGGTTAGTTACAAGAGTTTAAAATATCGATGCCCAACGATAATGTCAAGATATATGTCAATTTTACTAGAATATAGATGGAAATATCGATAATATGTCAATGCCGATAGATATTTCTTAAAAAAATGCGAATACAAAAAACATATTTAAATTACACTTTATCATTTATACTATATTCATGTTAGTAATATTTTGTTGCTTATTTTTTCATGTCACATAGTTTTTTTACAATACAATAAAAATGTTGGTTCATCAATCATGTTGAATCTCATAAAAATATAGAAATATCGATAAAAATATTGACATGTCAATTAAAAATTAATTCTACCGCGTTGGTGTGACAATAATTATAAATCATAGTGTGATGATTATGCCATTATTATTCACGGGGAAAAAGAAAAGTAACAGAGGGTATGTCTGCAAAAGGACAGAGGTTATAGGCCAAGGGGTATAAAGGAGAAGAAAGAGATTATTAGGGTTCGGAAATTGAGGGAAAATACTTCATAGCATTGGAAGAACCCACAACACAACACCATCTCTTAACTTTTGAAAACTACAACTGAGTTTGTCACCTCCATGCATATGTCCCTTTCTCTCTCATCTATGCATCGGGAATGTCAAAATCATACATACATACATATACACATACACATACACATACGTGTTTTCGTGTTTTCACATAGAATCAAAACAAGTGATATTGTAAAACGAGTGAGAGTAAGAAAAATAGTTTTTCTCTTTCGAATTGTTTGTATACTGATCTTTTGAATTGTTCTTTTATCCTCTTTTATTTTTCTCTTCTTTATGTCAATAATGAAAGAGAGAAGAAAAAGAGAACATAGATCTGAGATGAAGGTTATTTAGTTAAGTTGTCAATCCAATCAAACCAGTCAATCAAAATCTCAACCAATTTTGAATCACAAAAGCAAAAGAGAGGGAATTGTAAAAAAAAAAAAAAAAAAAAGAGGGCACAAATTGTTAAATATGTCATCTTCTTCGATTCCTAACACTTTCTCTCTTCTTCCTCCTCCTCCTTCTTCTTCCGAGCAGCTTTGCTATGTCCATTGTAACATTTGCGACACGGTATTAGCGGTAAATATATCACAACTCTTTTGACATTCCTTAGGGTTTGTTGTTCTTTTTGTTTTAATTGTTAATTTGTGTTTTATTAGGTGAGTGTTCCTTGTAGTAGTTTGTTCAAAAGGGTCACCGTTCGTTGTGGCTATTGCGCCAATCTTCTGCCGGTGAACATGTGTGGTGGCATGCTTCTCCCTTCTTCAAATCAGTTTCATGGCTTTGCTCACTCAACCCCTTTTCTCTCTCCCAATACTCACAATTTCTTGGTAATTACTAACACTATGCTCTCTAATCTGATAACGTTTTCATTTATCGTTTCTAAATTTTAGACTTTGTCTTTTAATCATATCCCTGCAACTCCATTTTTGTTTAAACATAACATTAAAACAAAAAACAAAATCGTATCCGACTAAGTAAAAGGTTTATATTTATATATATTGCAAACCCTAAAAGGATTAGTGTTGTAGAACTCAAATTTAAAGTTTTGATTTTGTTGTTTTCAGGAAGAGATCTCAAATTCAAATTCAAATCCAAATCCAAATCCAAATTTTCTGATGAACCAAGCAGAAGGAATTGATTTGACCATGGCCACTCGTGTAGCTAATGATCTTCCAAGGCAGCCTCCAAGCATAAATAGACGTGAGATAATTTAATTCATTCTTCAATATATCTTTTTTTCCAAAAAAAAAAACCTTTGTTATATATAGTTTTTGTTCTGTTTTTGTGTGTTTCTTTGCGATTTTTTCATATAAAATTGGTGTCGATGGTATTTTTTTTTTCCCCTTCACATATTTTATAAATTAGAGGAACTTCTAATGATGAACAAACTCTTTAAAGTATCTATCTTTTTCCTTTTATGTTATAGAGAAAATTAATGAAGAAAGAAAAGGGAAAAAAATGCCCTTGGATAAAGCTACTTTGGGTAGGAGAGTTCACTTTCAAACCTATAACTTTTTCAGTAAAATGAATAATATGAAGGTTTTTTTTTTTTTTTTTTAATATA